>BMAV01025163.1:99550-151954 GCA_019973955.1 Trichonephila inaurata madagascariensis | reverse complement strand
ATATATATATATATATATATATATATATATATATATATATATATATAGGGAGAGAGTGAACTGATAGTGTAAGAATTGTAAAAAGAGCATGGCTTGTCTGCATTGTTGTAACAATGCACACCTGGTTTGGCTGAAAAACTGGTTTTCGACGACAACTTTTCATTGTTTTAACAGTTACATTGTTACAACAATAGACACGAAACTAAGTCGGTGTCAAAAACCGGTATTTAATTTAACTAATGAATTAATATTTGAAAAATCTATATTAACATCAGGTGTCATCCACTACAAGTTTAAAAAAAATTATTTGAACTTGATTGGACGAATAGAAAGTATTTTATTAACGATTGAAAATTTGATCAAGATAAATATATATAGATATATATAGAGAGAGAGAGAGTTAGCTAATAGTAGGAATTGAAAAATAATCGCAATTTTTTTTTCCAGAACAGATATGACCCCACTTTTCACCTCGTGCCAACTTATCAAGCTTAGTGACACCCTTTATATATTAGCTGCATATATATTACCAGGGCTGTATAGCCACCACCGTATCAGCCGTATCAATGATACGGTGTTCCTAAGCAACAGGGGTCCCGAAATGTGTACGCTAAAAGTCGTCAAAAATGTTATGTATAGTCTTACTAACGTTGTTCCCTCGTTTGTCACTGGCTTCAAACGCTTAAAATTTTTTCTTCAACTCTACATCTTGGTTGCCACTTTTAAAAACCTTTAAAAGCAAATCTCGTTTGACTGAAAATAATAAGAAAAAAGAGTGATACAAGGCTTGGAAAAAAATTCCTATTTAAAACGGTCGATCAGAAAGATCGTTTGAAGTCAAATGGAGGTAACATTTAAAATGTTCTTTGCTTATAAATGACATTTGTCTGTTAATTGATTGACTTTAGATGAACGCCCCATTTAGAAGCTACATGAAGGTTTGGTCCTTAGTCGGATGTTTGTCTAAAAGTGGTCTAATGAGACTGAACAATTTTTTTTCATTTCTGTTCCTTTTTTTATTTATACAACATTCGAAAGACAGAATGTGCATTCATTTTCAGCGAGGGTTTGAAAGTTGTTTCCCCTTCTGAGAAAAGGTAGAACCGTAAGTGCTAGAATTCCTCTGTCACTCTGTATAATAGCTACTCTAAGGTACGCAATTCTTTGTCGAAAATACGACGCTTTCCGGAAGTAGTCGTTCTAACAGCCTGCCGATATAAGGTTTTAAAGTTTGCTCCATTTCAATCTGTGTATAAATTGATTATGTTGTAATTCTATGCGTGATGAACTGTTGAAAATATGAGCGAAAACAGAAAATCCTACCCCAATGGTGCTTTTTGAAAAGCAAAAAAAGAAAAATAAAGAAAATATAAAATAATTGCCAAAGATTTCATCTACACTCACTTCCAAAAGTTAAGCACGGAGAGGAAAATGCTAATTTCCGGAAGCCAATCAGAAATGAAGAGGATGCAATTCGCTGCAGAGGTAGATGGAGTATGCAAATATGTTATGTAACAGCCAATCGTGTGCTTTCATGTCAAGAAATATGCAAAAAGGGTAGTCATAAGAAACCAGCTTTATGAAGGGTTACAGAAGTTGATTGTAAGTGCTGATAGGTGTTTAAAACTTTTGTACAATTTGTTTTCAAGACATACGTGTTTCTATGACTTCCAGAAAACGAATGAAAGATTCTGAGCGCTGGCGTGCTGTGGGGCGCATTGAAGCAAGGCAGTCGATCACAGATGTTGCTCTTTTCTTCGGCGTTCATCATTCTGTAATTTCACGTTTATGGAAACTATTTCAAACCACACAGACGGTTGTCCGAAGGCCGGTAGGTGGTCGTCCAAGGGTTACACCCCCACGGAAGATCGATATATTGCTATTGTAGCCAAGCGGAATCGCAGAGCGACCTCCACACGTGTGACATCTATGGTTACAGCGTCCATTGGTAAGGCTATATCTGCAGCTACTGTACGCCAAAGATTACATATGAATGGAATGTATGGCCGGGTACCTCGAGTTTGTGTTCCTCTATCCGTTCAATCAAGAGGGGCGCGATTAAAGTGGTGCCGGGAACATGGCAATTGGACTGTGTCTGACAGGGGCAATGTCATGTTTACTGATGAGTCAAGATTTGCTCTGGAGACAGATGACAAGCGTATAAGAATATGGCGTAAACAAGGAACACGCAATCAGCCCCAAAACATCACCGAACATCACGCATTCCGAAGCGGAAGCATCATAGTGTGGGCAGTGATTTCATTAGGATACCGCACCGACATGCACATCTTTAAACGGGGTTCTGTGACGACTGTCCGGTATCGAGATGAAGTCCTAGGACCCATTGTGAGATTGTACGCTGCAGCAGTTGGCCCTACTATTGTTTTAATGGACGATAACGCACGTTCCCATAGAGCTGACATCGTTGATGACTACCTGGAGAGTGAAGGGATTCCGCGTATGGCGTGGCCAGCATATTCACCCGACCTTAATCCCATTGAAAATCTTTGGGATGCTCTCGGCCGTGCTGTATCTTCACGTTTCCCACCTCCAGCCACTCTTATTGAGCTGGAAACTGCTCTACAAGATGAATGGCGATTGCTTGATTCTGCAGTGGTTGACCACCTAGTTGAAATCATGGTCAGAAGGTGTAAACTTTGCATACAGATGAGAGGGGATCATATACCCTATTAATGTCCTTTTTTTTCATTTTATGCTGTTTATTTTCACTTTATACATAATTCTGTTTAAGTCTCCAGTATGACATTATCTGATAATTTACAAAATTTAATACTGTTTTCATTTCTGTATATAATTATTGATTTTGTTTTATGTATAAATATATATGCTACTTTACTGCCAAATTTTGTGTCATTCAAAGCAGTATTTGTTGATTTTTTTGCATTTTACATCTTCGTGCTTAACTTTTGGAAGTGAGTGTATTTTTTTCCTGAAGTCAATAAATTTGACTCATTTGGATTAAAACGGTAAGAATTTTTTTTTCATTATTTCCTTTTATCGTACGATAGAGTTCATTATACATCCGCCTTTATTTTTACACGATTGATACGTTACATGAAACACATCCTATAAAACCACGAAAAATAAGTACTATATTTGTATAGTAAAATGTTCCCCATGTTCTTTTAAACCATGTAATATGAAATTAAAAACTTATTTTAAAAATTGCGTACATTTATCATGATTCTTAAATTTATATATATGTTTCGGTAAATAATTAAAATAAATGAGAAACACATACATATTGCTTGAACGCGTAGGGCAATAAATTAATAACATTTGAAATAATATTAAGTTATTCCCCGCTACTTGTATATATAACACATTTGTTAATACTGGGAGATAAGTACGCTGTTTTCAATATTTGGTCTATGGTGTGCTATTTTACTGAAATCCAACAAATGTTTTCACCTAGTAATAACGAATGTGTTTTGAGAAATTGAAACACCTGTAGAAATTTAACATTTTTTTTTTTTTTAATCAGAGAAAATTGTTTTTTTTTTTATTTATGTAACTCTTTTGGTTTTGAAAATGCTTCATATAATTTTAAGTATCGAACTAATTAAATATTCCTACTATGTAATAATTTTAAATCTATGTTTTGATGAATATATCAAAAATTATTTCTTAGATATGTACAAAATTTATCTCAAAAGCTGAACTATTACTAGTGAATATCTGAATTTCCTTCCCTTTTTTAAGACTTAAACTGTGTTAGAATAAATTAACCGAAAGGGATAACGAGAGTGAGTGAGTGATTGTTAGGTTCTATGGCGCAAGAGGTAAATTTGGCTAAACTGCGCCAAACACATTAAAAATAATTTTAGAAAACCGCTAAATAGTTTAATAAAACCAGGTTTAATAATAAAATGTAAAATATCAAACTACGTATAAAAGGTAAGTTTGAAAAATAAAAACAAATAGATCTTGGTGTGGATTCCCCCCACCAAGTCCAATAATTGAAATTGGAAAAGGTTATTTGCAATTTTTTGTCGGTGTTAAAACGCGATAGTTCATTTCTTCCTCTTCAAACATGTCCTTTTCATCTGACGTGTCCTGTAAAGGTGTACTTTTCTTTGATTTATATGGTGACATCTTTATTTCTATTGTGTTAAATATGGTTTCAAAAGGTCGCTGTTTTTTACGAGGTTTTAAAGGTCGTCTTTGTGTGAGCTGCAAAATTTTGGACTGATGGCTGCAACCTATATTGGTTTTTGAAATGTGAAGACACGAGAGGTACTTTTTCCTGTATATTTAGCTGGAAAATTCTTTCTTGACTTCTTAACTATTGCTTGATCCGCTAAGTATGAGGGAACATTTGTATTAAATGTAGAAATAGGGATTTTGATATTGTAGAAGTGGTAAGGAGTAGGTCTGCTTGGAGTGGAAGAAGACGATGCGGATTTTTTTTTTGAGGTGTGAAGCTGGTTGAAGTAATTTTAAAGGTGGGCATACTATTTTCGTAATATTTTCATCCGTTTGGGTTGAATCACTTACAGTTAAGAATTTGGCAGCCTGATCGTAGGTTTGAGATAGCTGTGTGGGGCTATTAATTTTCGGGCTTCTACATATGATATATTTTTGTTGTTTTTAATTGTTTAAATTTCTTTTTCTAACTTCCATTTAGGGCATAGTTTCGAATCGAGGAATGAGGCTGTGAACAATTAACACATTTCTCCTCCAGATTGCAATCTGAGGAAGTATGTCCAACAGATGCACACCTAGAGCACATTAATTGTCCACGGCAGGCAGTTTGAGAGTGTCCAAACCTTTGACACTTAAAACAGTGCAAAAAATTCGGAATATAAGGGCGGAGTTTACAGTTTAAATAACCAGCTTTTATAGTCTTCGGTAACGAGGAGCTATTAAAAGTAAAAAATTAAATGTTTTGTTGAAATAACTGAATTATCTTTTTTTACTGTTATTCTTCTGACCTGAATAACGCCCTCGTCAGAGAATCCATCAAGGATCTCTGCTTCAGAGGCGCACAACAGGTTAGATTCAGATATGATACCACGAGAAATATTTAATGAACTATGAGGACTTACTGTTAAGGGACTGTCTAAGAACGTTTTGGCCAAAAAAAAAAAAAGATTTAGTCTGCAAAGCAGATGTAGTTTCTATGAGTAAATCTCCGGATCGTAATTTTTTGACGGATTTCGGTTCTCCACCAATTCCTTGGATAGCCTTCTGTATCGCAAATGAGAATTTTTGAGACATTCCCTTGTTGGGAAGAAATAAAATTAAAAAGCGAGAGAGAGAAGAAATCTTGTCTATATTAAGGTTGGGTAAAACAAGGCCTTTACCAGGGCATTGGATCCATAAGACTTCATCATGGCGTGCCTCCACCCACCACGGAGTCCAACAAGGGAGGCAGTGTGCGGGTCATCTGGCAAAAACCAGACACGGCGCTTACCTGGAGTCCACCCAGAATATAGTGCTACAGCATCAGGGCGAGGATCCAACGGTAAGCCCGCCACCCCTTATTTGCAGCACTAATCCTACAGCAATGTCTCCGAAAAGACTTATCACCAGCCTATTGACAGGAGCGGGCTCACTCCTGCCTCCTGTCTACAGCGAACCGTGGGCCAAAGGGAACGCAAAGGTATTCCCAGGACACCATTTTCCTCCTTACGGAACGCTGCGCACGGAAAATATACAGGTTGGCAAACCAACGGTGTTAATCAAAAAAAAGTAAATCAACAAAATCAAAATTTTTAAATAAATTTAAGAAAACAGAAACTAAAAGAGTTAAACGGCAATACAAAATGTAAACCAAAATATGTTAATAATAAATTGTAAATCTTCTAATAAAAAAAATTTAAACATTAATTGTATATCTACATACATTAATAAAACATTTGTCTGTTTTCTAGACGGGAGAGAAAGAAAAGAGGAAATGTGACAAAATGAGGGTCGAAAATAGAGAAGGATCATTAGGGTATCCCGGGGTCGTGACATCCGTGTTTACCAGACAGTAAACCCCTTGGGAAAAAGAAAGATCACTGAGGCACCTCGGGATTTTGACACTCGTACTCACCTAAAGAAGGAGAACCCCGGGGGAGGGGAGAACGAGAAAGTATTTTAAAATTGTATATAAAAAGACCGTGTAACATAAAGTTGATATATTTTTATATTTTATAGATAAAAATCTTTTGTTTGTTATCATAAGAGGGGATGAGAAAGACAAGAAGTGTGGGGGGAAAATTGTATAGTTTTTTAATGATTTTTTTTTTCAGAAAATTAAGAAGCTTTACACACTTCTTAAATTACTTAAAGGTATTTTCATTTTTCCTTATACAAGAAATTTCCCATTGGGAGAATCTAATTAAATAAAATTTCTATGATTGGTTCTCAAATATTTTGATCAAGTCCATAAGCCAAATAGAACAAAATTTAAGACTACACAATATCCTAAGAATAACAAAAATATCATTTTTTTTTTAGTTTTTTTTCTGTGGCCCATATTATTGGGAAACTTGCTCCCAAATTTCAAATCGGATAACCAATTATTTTAAGATATTTGCATTTTTACGCCCCTTAATTTGATTTATTAAAAATATTTTTCAGCGCATTTCTTTTAGTATGAAGTGGTTATCTATATATAATTCAATTTTCACTATTAAATAAATTTCTGTTTGTTTTCTCATTATTACTTAGCCAATATCAATTTCGAGACCAATATTTGCTTTTACACATAGTTTATATAAGAAGTTTTTTGTTTTCAATGTTGAGAAAATACCATGGGCCAAACACTCTATGCGAAACAATATTTGGAAGATCTAGAAAACTAATGATAATGTCTAAAAACCAACATTCAGCTGATACTACAATGAGAAATTGTAACACCTGTGCACCTGGTAACAGGTCAAGCATATATGACAGATCTGTCAAACATGTATGGGAGGATCTGGTATAGCACAGGGATGAACACGCGACACAATATTTTCGGCACGCCACTGATCCTTGCACTCTAAAGTATTATGAACAAATGCGAGTGATCCGTAGCGAGGAGATTTTTGTGTGCGAAGTTTGTGTGACACAACTGAGTTTTAACGTCCGGGACCCTTAAACGTCCATCGGTGTCATTTTCACACCTCGACGTAAAATATATAAAGAGTAATTGTTTTAACTAAATATTTGCAGGACTACTGTTCAGTAGGGTTTCATTTATTACTGTTTAATATTATTTCCTGTAATTATCATACATTATGGTATATCATATGATATGATAAAACATCATAAGAAACATTATATCATAAAAGACTGACGTTGACATTATGTTTCGCGAAACTTGTTGGACCACTGCTGTGCCGCAAAACATTTCGAGTCGTAAATATGCCAGGAACGCGGTATTATGCGGTATCCATTTTATGTCATCCCTAGTGACATATATATCAGGATTTACTGGAATATTATCACATCTGCACTTTCTTCAGATTCTTCGAAGTCACTTTCACTTTCACCCAGCGGACGCACATCTACAGCATGTCAATTGACCTCGGCAGGAAGTTTAAGAATCTCCGAACCTCTGACACTTGAAACAGAATTCGGAATATACGGACGTACTTTACAATCTAGGCTTTAATGGTTGATGATAATTTAGGGCTATTGAAAGTTAGAATTATATGCTTAGTTTGGAAGAGTTTTTTTATTGTAATCCATCTGATCAAAAGGTTCTTCTAGGATTTCTGCTTCAGAAGCACACACAAAATCAAGTCAAAAATCAAAAAAACTATCTAAAGAAATTTAAGATCAAAATCAACATAAAAGTATTTAAAGATGAAGAGAAAAAAAATTAACGCAATCAAAATGTAAACCAAGATATGCTATTCATAATAAATTGCTAAGTTTTCTAATAAGGAAGAAACTAATCAATAATTGTATCCATATGAATTTTAAAATATTTGTCTGTGGTCTAGACGGGAAAAGAAGAAAAGATCAAATGGCATGACAAGAAAGAGGGTCGAAAATAGAGATGGTACCCCGGGTTCGTTCGTGAAATCCATGTTTACCAAAGACAGTAAACCCCTTGCGAAAACGAAAAGATCTCTAGAGCACCTCGGGATTGTGACACCTGTACTCACCTAAAGGGTCGTGTAAGGCAACGATGCACGTTAAATCTGTCTAGAGCTGAAACGTCCTCCCGTTGGTGTAGTGTGGTAGTAAGAGAGAGGGGTGCCAGCTCACGTCACTTGATCATGGTTCAAAATGACGTGGTCCTTCGCCTATAGCCCTCGTGTAGCTGAACAGTGCGACGTTCATATTCACTCACTCACCCAAAGAAGGTGAGTCCCCTGAGGGGGACATTTCATTAGAAGTTAAAATATAAATCAAGTATAAAAATCGTATTCGAATGATAAAATTGAACAAATTTTGGTGGAGGGGAATTGCCTTTACCAAGTCAGACATCATAAAATAACAGCGTTAAAACAGCTGAAAAAAGTGAGCTTACAGTAAAAGTTTAAGCAATTAAAGTTTTATAATTAAAAAGCGTTTCTACTGTTTCTGTAACGTGTTGGAGTTAAATATCTCTCGTGACTATTTTGCCAATATTCCGGCAAGACGTATTCATCCGCTTCTTACTCGATCATATCCTCGTCTTGTATGGGGAAACTTTTCCGCGGTTTGTGAGGTGCCATTTTTATTTCTATTTTAGGTTTTTATTTGTTGATTTTACTATTTTTTTCCTTGTACGTTTAGAATTTTATTTTAAGTCCTGATTTGTAGCAGATGCTGAGGCGGGTGGAATATCGGAGTTGGAACTGGTTGATGGCAAAATGTTTTTTTCATTCAATAAAGATTGAGAAGCTGAGGAGCATTGACTATTGGATGTAATTGATGGAGATGATACGATATGGGTAAACATATTATTGGTAATGAAGCAACGGCAATAGACGTAGGAATAGGTGTTTGAGTCTCAGACATTGTAGTTGCTGTTGAAGATGTGGATATCAAGAGGTTTGCTTGAGTTGATGATGTGGAAACTGCAAGAATAGAGGAAGAAGTTTTTGGTACACGCTGAAGCAACTTTAGAGAGAGAGGCGGGCATATTATTTAAGTAATCTTTTCATCTGTTTGAGTGGTAGTGGATGTTGTTGAAGTTTTAGCAGCCTGGGCATATGTTTGTGTTTTCTGTTGGACTATTAGTTTGCGGGCTTCTGGATAAGACAGATTTTTATTTGTTTTTATTTCCTGAATCTGTTTTTCTATTTTCCGTTTTGGGCAGAATTTGGAATCAGACGGATAGGGTTCTGAACAGTTAATACACTTCGGCTGCTCTAGAGTGCAGTCAGTGGAAGAATGCCCAACAGACGCACATCTACAGCAGATCAATTGTCCACGGCAAGAAGTTTGTGAATGTCCCAACCTCTGGCAGTTAAAACAGTGCAGAGGATTCGGAATGTATAGGCGAATTTTGCAATTAAGGTATCCAGCTTTGATTGAAGTGGGTAAATTCGGGCTATTAAATGTTAAAGTTAAATGTTTTTTAGAAAACTCTGCCGTATTCTTTTTTATTGTAATTCTTCTGGCCTGAACCACACCCTGATCTGAAAATCCTTCAAGGATTTCAGACTCAGAAGGGCTCAACAAGTCAGGTTAAGAAATGTGACACCTCGGCTATATAGAGTTAAGGGATCTTTGTGGAGCAACTTGAAGCGGAAAATCAAGAAACGTTTTTGATGACAAATAAGACTTAGATTGCAGAAGATTTCGTTTCCACAAGCAAATCACCAGATTTAAACTTTTTTAAACCGATTTCGGTTCACCAATTCCTTATAAAGCATTTTGTACAACAAAATGAGTTTTTCGGGACATCTCACCGTTAAGCAATGTTAATATAAAAAAGCGTGTATTATTCGCAATCTGATCTATGGTAAAATTTGTGGATAAAACAAGGCATTTACCTGGGCACAGCATATTTGGATCCATAAGCGTGAGCTTGACTTCATCCTGGTGTACCTCCACCCACCACGGAGTCCAACAGGGAGGCAGTGTGCCGGTCATCTGGCAAAAACCAGGCACGGCACTTACCTGGAGTACACCCAGAATATAGTGCTACAGCATCAGGGCGAAGATTCAACGGGTAAACCCGCCACCCCTTATCTGCAGCACTAACCCTACAGCAATGTCTCTCAGGGGACACCGAAGAGAGGTATCACCAGCCGATTGACAGGAGCGGGCTCACTCCTGCTACTCATCTACAGCGATGCGTGGGCCAAAAGGAACGCAAAGGTATCCCCAGGGTACCATTTTCCTCCTTACGGGATGCAGCATATGACAAACATGGGAGTTGGCAAACCAACAGTGTTAGTGAAAACAAACATTAAACAACGGAAAAAACAAAAAGAGTTACCACTTAACAAAATAAAGGCCAGATTAGCGTATAAAAAGAAACTCACAACAATTTAGTGTTTTAAAACAGAAATAAAAGTAACATATGTCATTAAGAATAAACAAGAAATGAACATTTCAATCAAAGAAATCTGAAAATTTATAAACATACAGTTATATAAACGTATTAATTAAACATTACATACAATTACGCAACAATAGATTTAAACACACATCTGTTTTCTAGACGGGAAAAGAAGAAAATATGGAATTGTATAACAAGAAAGAGGGTCGAAAATAGAAAAGGATCACTAGGGCACCTCGGGATAGTGACACCCGTACTCACCTAAAGAAGGTAAGCCCCCTGAGGGGCCCTGCAGTTGAAACATAGGTTCTGTGTATAAGCTGTATTGCCAATGTGATGATACAGCAACTGAACATTGAACATAAAGTTTTGTTTCAAATTAGAGTAAAATAGTGGTCGAAATGTGGGAAACATTATATATGAAGATGCTGCTATATCCAGTAATTTCGAATGGTATTCTCGATTTTATGAAGGCAGGAAAATCGCTGGAGACACAAAAAACATCCTAAAAGACCGACTACTATTAGAGCCTCTAATGCGATCATTAATATCCCCTTTTTAATGACCTCCAAGTGACTAAGAATGATTGAAGACTAGTTTTGATGAGTTGAAAAAAACTTGAAAGAGGATTTAGGTAACAGAGAGACTTGCTCAAAGTTTACACCCAATTCTTTAAAACAACGCAGAATATAAACTTGGGGAGAATTAATCGCTAACTATAGATCCTTTATTTACGGATTCAATCACGGTAAGAGAATAATCACCCCCAAAACAAAGAGAATAGCGATTAACAGGACAAATTCCGCTTTCAAAAGCCAAATGTTAATCGCTTTGGTGCACATAGATTCATTAAGCATAAATTGCTTGTATTTGGCTAAACAGTCAATAAAGAGCAGTTTAAAATCGGTTAGTAAAACCATCGGAAACTGCAATTTCACGTGGACTAGAGCTGGCTTCTTTTGTATGACAACGTGAGATCGCGTTGAAAATGGTTTTTAACTGGTCACATGATCATTGAGATGAGCCATCATACTCTACTTTATTCGTCTCCTCCTGACTTTTTTTCGTAGCAGCGGGGTAGCCTAATGGTCAAGATAATGGACTCGGGGCTGTGGCGTGTCATGAATTTGAGCCCAGTACCACTGAAGACCCCCACCCATGTAGGGAAGCGATGCACGTTAAATCTGTCAAGAGCTCAAACGTCCTCCTGTTGGTGTTGTTGTGTGGTGGTTAGGAGAGGGAGCGTGCCAGCTCAGGTGTCGTCCTCGTCACTTGACCATGGTTAAAAATGACGTGGTCCGTCACCAAAAGCCCTCATGTAGCTGAACAGTGTGACATTCCTATTCATTTACTTACTTATTAACTCTTTTTCGCTTCTGTGATTTGCTTAGTTTTGAAGGTGCCTATAATTGAAGAAAATACTGCCTTGGGCAGAATGGTTCTTTGATTAGGTTTCAATCCATAGATTACTCTTGGTCACAGCATTTTCATTTAAGACAGGAACTTATCGTAATTACCCAACTTACTTAGTAATTTTATGATGAAATGATACATACAGTGTCTCGATAATAATATGTCAATTGAACATTTTTCAGAAATATCTCGATGTCATTAAGATCATATTTTAATTGCTCTATTTTTTATCACTTGACGTTCCATTTATCAAGGGTGGATGAAGGGATCCTTCCTCAAATTGATTTTTCTCAAGAGGAATACGAGGATCATCGTCGACGAATCATTCTTTTAAATTGACACAGATTCAAGTGACGAGGAGGCTACCTATGCTGGGACCTCACTCTTCACACAGAGGTTTTTAATGTATTTCCCAAGGAGGTTATCGGTTATCACTGACCATGAAATGGACAACTAGGTTATCAGTAAAATGATAAGAAAAAATTATTTCTTTTAAGGTATCCGACTACGTTCGGAACCGGGATTTTAAAAAACACATAAATTGACAATTTTCATGATATTTAGTGTCACTTAAATTAGAATACATGTATAAAATTGTTGTAAGGACATTATATCAAAAAAAAAAAAAAATTATTTAAATACAATATTTTGGCAAAAAATTAATTTAGAATAACCTTTTTTCAAAATGTTCTCCTTTTATAAAAAATGCTTCTATAAAATAACAATATTTTGCTTATATAAAGTAAAGACTCCTCCAGAGAGTCTGAACCAGGATTTTTGAAAAATTCACATTATTTTCAGAATTACTACCCATTGAAATAATTATCGGCGTTTTTTTCTTAAAATTTCTACCCTCTGTTGTCGTAAAATATGGATAAACCCACTTCTAACTTATATATTTCAAAAATTCTAGTTCAGCCTCTGTACAGAGGTCTGAGCTATATTCAGGCAAAATATTATTATAATAGAAGCATTTTTCATAAAAGGAGAATATTTTGAAAATGGGTCATTCTATGTTAATTTTTTGTCAAAATATTGTACTTAAATAATTTTTATTGTTATACTATTCTTAAAACAATTTTATATACGTATTCTAATCTAAGTGAGACTAAATATCCTAAGTATTAACCATTTATACGCTTTTGCAAACTCACGGTTCCGAACGTAGTCGGATGATAAGAGAGTCAAGTGAAAATAGCATTGTAACGTTGATTTGCTTTCACAAATCCATCTGAAGAGAAATGTTCTTTGTCTTTGAATAGATACGAGTTGCGGGAAGATCGAAAAAGAGAGACGGCCCGAAATACAGGTCAAATCGACAGCATCAAACGTGACATCATCCGATCCTTGCGAGGGAATCAAGCTTGGATGCCTTCTCAGGAGATTTCCAGTCCAGCGGGTCCCATGGAAATGGAGAGTCTCAAACAAGAACTGGTTTCCTGTCTGCGAGAAGAAATGCGATCCTTACTTGCCAAAGAGCCTCGTGTCGGTAACACCGATCTCTACCAGACACATCTTTACACGCAGTTATAGCCCCAAAGGAGTCTAAACTTCATTTAATAATTCATTCAAAATCATCTCAAATTCTGTACTGAAAGCATTTGTCATAGAAGTAAGATAATTAGAAATAGATTTTATCAATGTCTCATTGGATTCAATTCAATAAAAATACACCAAATTATATACAGATCCATAGTATTATTAAAAAAGCACAAAATTTCAATAAATATTAAATAAATAATACATTCATTAAGACATGAAATCATACAGAAATATACAGTATCTTATAGAAACTTAAATATAACTTGAAATTTATATACGTTTTTTATCAAACGTATTGTTATACATTGATCGGGGCTTGAAGATTTTATGCAAATCAGTCGCAAAGAACAAGACAGTTCACCAGGAGCGATGGAAATTTACTGTCAAAAAACTATTCTTGAAATACAGGATTCAGCAGCAATATTTGCAGAATAAATCACAGGTCTTCACACCTTCAACAGCGCTCAGACAGAACACTATTAGTATCTAAAATACACGTTTGTAAAAGATTATTCACAAGCACCGCTCGTTCTACTCAACAGCCGAGCTAATCGCTAGTCGACTTTTCATGGTCAAAACAAGAGTACTAATAGCTATTCAAAACAATACTACTCAGTTTTAGCGAGAGTCTCAAGTATTCTTCGAAGAAAATTCGCTTGCGTCATGGATCGTGATATTAGTAGGTATCTCCACTAATTTCCGGAAGAATCAAGAGCTCGCCAAAAATGAACATGGTCGTGAAATGATGGCTCTATCGCCAAGTTCCTGTTGAATTGCCATTATAACGTAAGGGACAATTTTAACATAAAATAAGTAGAACACATAGAGTAATATAAATGCATTACACATCCAAATACAAATTATTTACACTATTTTACATAAAATTCGTAACAGTATTTCAAAGGAACTCCAATTTAGAAATTCTGATTGATGATGTGAGAAATATATAATATATCTGTAAGAAAAAAGGCTTAAAAATTCAAAAAGGGTAAATGAACAATTAAAAGGATAGTTTTAATATTTTCCTAGATAAATTTTTTACTTTGACGAAGAATTCATATAAGTCATGGACTTTCAAGCTCTTCTCTGCTTAAAAATAATAAAGAAATAATGAAGGAAAGATTTTTTTATTAAAAAAAAAAAAAAGAGAAATCGAATGAAAAGTCTTTTTTATGAAAAATGTATTATAGGGAAAACTATAAACCATCAATTTTTTTTTACGTCAGAAAAATGGAAAAAAGAAAAAAAAAAAAAATCCCAGCCCCAAAACGTTTTTCTAGAAAAAAAGAAATTTCTGTGTGTGTGGTATGCGTGTTTATGCATCTAAAAGATGACATCAATTTAAGTTTTGCGCTTGGTTGCTAGTAACACAATTCACAAGTTTTCTTTAAATATGTGTTGTTATTTTCCTGAGTGTTATTTATCGGTGAGTGAGTGAACATTAACGTCGCACTGTTCAGCTGCACGAGGGCTTTTGGCGACGGACCTCGTCATTTTGAGCCACGGTCAAGTGACGAGGACGACACCTGAGCTGGCACCTAACTGCCACACCACACCAACGGAACAAAGTTTGAGCTCTCGACAGATTTAACGTGCATCGCTCCCCTACATGGCGTGTCTTTAGTGGTACTGGGCTCGAACTTGTGTGACAAGCCAGCCACGATCCGATATCTTGACCACTAGGCAACCATGGCGACATTTATCGGTGAGATATGACATAGTAAGTTGATTTTAAAAAGGACAATTCACTGAATGTGAATGCTAAGTAAAAGGGGATTTTCCTTCCGTGAAAGAATGATTGTTTTAATGGCAATTTCGGTTAAGCTGCTCAAAATCATTCAAAAGGTTTATAAAAAGAGTTGCAGTAATAAATAAGTTTTAAAAACCAGTTCTAAAACAGATTTCCCCTATCAAGTCCGATATTTCCTGTATCTGGTCGTCCTATATCTACTTTGACGACCTGTTCTTCTACAGGTGCTGACTTTCTAGGCTTATTCTTTATTTCTATTTTTGGTTTGATGTGTTTTTAGGAGGACAACTATTTTTACGGGGTTTTGAAGATAAAATTGTTGAAGGTATGCTACTAAATATGGTAGTTTTTTCTAGAACAGTTCAGTTGATAAGGGTGGAAACATTGAACTTGTAGAGGGGAAAAGGGCTTGATTGGATGAGGAGGATGTTACAGATGTACAATGACTATTGGATGCGGAAGAAGCAGTATTAAGTAAAGCAATAGGTGGCTGAGATTCTGTTGATGTTGTAGCAGAAGATGTGGGTGGTAAAAGGTGTGCTTGAGTTGAGGTAGAAAATATGGTAACTGTAGGAATTTTGGAAGATATTGTTAGTTTCGGACGCATATTAAAGGTTGTAGTAATTTCAATGGGTTGGGCATAATATTTTTGTAAAGTTTCATCTGTTTGGTTTGCACTTAAGAATTTGGCAACATCAATGTAACTTTGGGATAATTGTTAGGTTAATAATTTGTCTTGCTTCTAAATATGAATATTTTACTAATTTTCACTTCTTGGATTCCATTTCGGGCATAGTTTTGAATCGGCAGGATGAGGCTGGGAACAATTAACGCATTTCTGCTCCACATTGCAATCTGTGGAAGAATGCACATCTAGAGCGCGTCAATTGTCCACGGCAGGCAGTCTGAGTGTCCGAATCTCTGGCATTCAAAGCAGCGCAGAGGATTTGAAATGTATGGACGGATTTTACAGTTTAAGTAAGCAGGTTTTATTGTGCTCTGTAGTTTCGTGCTTTTGAATGTTAGTATTAAATGTTTTGTAGAAATAATTGTAGCATATTTTTTATAGTAATTCTTTGGAACTGAATTACACCCTGATCAGACAATTCATCAAAGATTTCCGAACCAGTGGTGGTCAACAGATTAGGTTCAGATATGACACCGCGGGATGAATTAAGAGATTTATGTGAACTTATACTCACAGGAGTATCGCGAAATGTTTTGGCAAATAAGAAAGACTTTGTTTATATCGAAGAATTGGTTTCAATTAGTAGATCACCGAATCGCAATCTTTTAACTTATTTCGGTTCTCCACCTATTTCTTTTGAGAGCTTTATATGTTGCAAATGGCGATTTTATAGACATGGCATTGTTAGGTAAAGATATCAGTAAAAATCTTGAATTCGTGGCAATTTGATCAACGTTAATGTTTGGTAAAACAAGGTCTTTACCCGGGCACAGCTGCAATGGATCCATAAACGTGAACATAACTTCATCCTGGCGTGCCTCTACCCACCACGGAGTCCAACAAGGAAGGCAGTGTGCCGGTCATCTGACAAAAACCAGGCATGGGGCTTACGTGGAGTCCACCCAGAATATAGTGCTACAGCATTAGGGCGAGGATCCAACGGGTAAACCCGCCACCCCTTATTTGCAGCACTAACCCTACAGCAATGTCTCTCAGGGGACACCGAAGAGAGGCATCACCAGCCGATTGACATTAGCAGGCTCACTCCTAATAATTTTTGATCCCCTTCTAAAATCGACCCCTAAAATACAAGGATATTTCAAATCCACCAATATGTGAAAATGCCAGTTCTTAAATTCCCTTATTTTGATTTGTAATTCTACCATCCCTATATTTTTACAACTGACACCTTGTGCCGTCACCCCACCTCGGCTTGTGACTTTTTCCATAAACCTCCTATTTTTCCCCTAGTCTATTTTTTATAAACCTCCTCAGAAATAAATGATTTTTCTGCCCCAGTATCCCATAAGGCTTTTGTAAACGTTTCATTCAAAAGAATAGGGACATAAAGAAGTTCTATAGGAGACATGTACAGAGCAGAAAGCATAATAGGAGGATTCCCATCCGCCTGCGATCGATCACCTCCTTCATATCGATCGCTTAAAAATTTAAATGTCTTTTGTTGCCTCTAGTGCCCCCCCCCCCATTTCTCGAATACCAGTTAAAATTGACTCTGGAACCCCTATTTCGGAACTGATACCGTCCGCCACAACCCTTGAATCCACGATCATCCCTGTAAATCCAGTTCCTGTTCTCGAAACCTTGATTATTCCAGTTATTACGGTTTCTATTCTTGAACCTTTGGTTCACCCGGTTCCTCTGGAGTCCATTACCGTAAAATACTTCTATAATTATCTCTCCTGTCATTTTGCCGATCCAAAACTTCTGCGTCCCTCCAATTTCTATTCCTACGATCGCCGGGAGATCTCCGACGCACATCCCAGTCTCGTCTTTCCCTACTCGCACCTTGGGGGTCTCTCTTCAAATACCCATCCTCATATTTCGTTATCATTTTTAAGAGCTGCGCTCTAGAGGTTGGATTTCTAATCTCGACATAATGCATTAACTGTGGTTCGAGTCGAGCAATAATAATCTCGGCCAATCCCATTTCGGACATTTAGTCCCAAACGCTTATGTATTTTTAACAGATCATAAATAAAGTTAGATGGCGCCTGACCACTATTTTGATATGAGGAGTAGAACCTCACTTCCAACTCCGTCTTATTTCGAACTACAGAGAAATGTTCCGTTAACGCCTCCTTTTTAATTGCGCGAAGTCGGTGTCTGTCCCCTGCACTAAAGCATATCCAAATATTTCAAACCAATCCAAAGCGTGTCCCTTGGGATGACCCTTTAAATATGCACACCAAATTGCTGGGTATCTCTTAAAACTTAACATTATCCTCAATGCATTCCAAAAACTCCTCGACATTTCCCGACCCAGAAAAAAAGTTTAGGCAAAACCCTCAATCAGGATCCGACTCCTACCTCGGGAGTGAAATTAAGAAGCTCTTGGGAAAAACTTGTTGGGCACCATTGTAATGGCCTCCCACCTGGGGAAGTCATCTCTTCATCTATTCGACCTAAATCTGTAGGAAGTAAAGATTGATGACCCAAACTAGCCATGAGAAAAAAAAATCCAATTTATTACCAAATATAATAATCTAAGACAAGCAAACTGTAAAGGGAAACCTTAGATTGATAGAACAATAGCTCAAAACCCTATGTGAATAAGCGCACGAAATCCTAATAGCTTAACTTTACTCAAAGTTATCTTAAGAATCCTAACTTCCTTAATTTATTTTAATAGCTAAAACCCGCCCTATAATCATGCGTCTAAATTCTGATCCTTACCGTAACAGCACTGTTTTCAGAGACTCAGCTTCTTTTCCTTCTCACGATTACTAAACACTTCCACTTTATATATACTATCTAATCTGCATGTCAAGGTTTTTCTTCTTGAGAGGGCTGGCTGTGAAATAACTCGATTGCTGGCCCCTAAAAAGATTCCCCAAGAGGATTAATAGAAATTCAAGTGAAGCCTCGTCTTAGCCTTATAACTGCAAATTAACCTCATTAAATTGAGGAAATATATGTTAAATAGGTAAAATCTGGCTTCCACTTGATGATTTTTTTAAAATTCAAGTCACTTTTTGATTTAATGAGAGCCAATATCATAGACCCACATTTACACTTCATGGACCCCCCCCCCATTATTGTATTGGTTACGTTGTCCTCTTGCAAGTCGTCATAGACCCCTGGGGGGTCCATATAGACCACTTTGGGAATCACTGATCTAGCCCATTGGCAGAAGCGGATTAAGCGGGTGACGGACCTGGTGGCCGCCAGGGGTCCCAAACTTGATGAGTTCCAGGTATAAATTCAACGGACAAAAAAAAAGATCTTGAATCTATATTGCAACCTCGATGATTTCCCCGGTTTTGAGTCGTGTAGCCGCGTTAGCCATCCTTCTTTTGTACATTTGTATTGTTGCAATCTATAAAATTTTCGCATGCGGGTTTTTTTTTTTTTTTTTTTTTTTAACAAATTTTATTTTGAACAAACGAATACTATTCAAGTGAAACAAGTTCACAGCCGTGCATCTCGGATCCCTGCAGATTTAAGCTTATTTCAAGCCCTGGGTGCAGATCCCTTGGCACTAGCGGATCGAAATTTACAACCGGAAAATCTGGTTAAGTTCCAAGCCCTTCCCAATGGATAAACCCGCAATGTCTCGGATACATTTGACACTGATGGAAAAAACCAAGAATGAACTAATGAAACTTCATTTGTATAAGTAACATATTTAATTAATTCAAAATCACAGGTTAATTGATGAAAAGCTATTTTAAATGTGGAATGATGGTTCATTAAAAACCGTCAGAATTTTAAATGCAAGCATCCAAACAATGTGTCATAAAAGTACCAGATGCTTGCGGGGTGGAATTGCATGTCTGTTACTCTTTGTCGGTCAATATAAGGTTGTTTAATTTGGTTAGGGTTGAATCTGTCATTGCAATCCAATGATGTACCATTCGTGCTCGATTGGAGGAAGACCTAGTGATCTAGGAGGCCAACGTAACACGATAACACCTTATAGAGTATGTTGGGTTACAACAGGGTATGAGGAAGCACGTTATGTTGTTGGAAAACACCCCTTGAAGGATGTTTATAAATGGCAGTGTAACAGTTTGAATCGCCAGACTGTTGCTAAGTGCAGACCCAGTCTAGACCCAGTCCCATATCTAGGCCTTAGAAATATTGTTTGCAGGCTCTGACCTGGACTTCTTCTAATCAATATTCTGACATCACTGCAGTGGCGTAACGTAAACCCCCTAAACCCCCACATCGTGGGAGGGGGTATTCTAGGGGGCACATAGCTTGACTGATTCCAAGTACAGCTTGGGACCCAAAATCTGACTTTTCAGGGGGCCCCTAATATTTTCCTTTCCACCACTGTATCACTGGCACCAAGACAGAAACAACTTTAATCGGAGAACACAACATATCGCCACTCCGCTCTCCAGTGATCTCTAACGTGACATCACTGAAGTCACAGGTTTCAGTGATTTGGAGCTAATGGTATGAATGTTACAGGCCGTCTGGATAGGAGGTGTTTCTCAAACGATTTATTTGTTGCAGTTCTCTGTGTCACTCTGGAGCCGAAAAAAAACCCAATTTCTGCTGTAATGCACTGTGATGTTCCCCAGCCGCAGTCTTCTCTGTCAGTGTGACCCATGAGTGGTTGGATCATAGTTTTCTTGTTGTTGTGCCTTCCCAGGACCCCTGCAGCCAAAAATCATGCACAGTTCCTTCCAAGTCTTCTTACAATAGAGTGAAAAGAAAATCCACCTTTTGTTAGCTCTATCATATTTCCTCGTTCAAACTCAGTGAGCTGTTGATATTGGTTTCTTCATCTTAAAATTATTCTGGACGATAAATAACACTCACTCTGTGACTTTATAGTGCGTATTTAAAGTACACCTGATTCGCATGTTCAAAGTGGAGCAGCTTGCGTTCACTTATGCGCTTAACGCAAAATTTGAATTAGTCATCTCTTTCAGATATGTAGACACGCCTACCAAATTTTGTTCACCTAACACACCTTCTTCTTGGGGTTGGGATTTTTATTTCCATCAGCGTATTGTACTGGTGAAGATAAATGAAACAAAAGGGTTATTTTATAAAAGATATGTCTAGTTCAAAGCAAACTTTCAAAGCTAGTTGAATTTAGTCCTTAATAGCACTAGGTAAAGGACCTGGCTGAAATCAATGAAACGAATGCAGGGAAAAAAGACCACAATTCTGGAGGACACTGCTCTTTTGAAACAGATGCACAAATATGAAACTTCCCTAATGACCGTGATTTGGAATACTATACTCCAAAGAATAAATGCTACTAGAAAATCATTGCAATCAGTTGAACGTGAATTATTAAAAAAGGATAGTCTACTTAAATCTCTGGAAAATTATATCCAGAACTTCAGAAATGTATTTGCAAAAGAGGAACAAGAAGCAACTGATTTATCAGGACTCTTGATTGAAGAGGAAGCTGGTCAAGCTCACAGGCAGCAAAAGAGAAAAATTATTTTCGGTGAAAATAAAGAAGTCGTGAATTTTTGAATGAAGGAAAAATTTCATAATGAATTCATCATATGTCATATGCGATAAGACAAGAGAAGAACTATCACGAAGAATTGAGTATATGAAACTGTTAAGAACACACTTTTCTTTATTTTTTGACGAGAGATAGATTATTACCCGAAATTAAGAAGATAGCTACATAAAAACTAAAGGACATTTACAAAAACGATATTGAATCTTTTAATTTTGACGATGAATTGGATAAGTTTTTACTATTTTTAAAAGAAAACAAAGAACTCCACTAAAAATGTATCGAGTTGCAAGAGAAATCCTCGACTTTCCCTAAAGAGAAAATAGTTTGAACATTATCAGGTAAGAGATCTTTTTTTCAGTTTTAAAGAGCTTATGGAAGAAGACAAATTGGCCATATTATGTATATAAAACAAGATATTTTAGACAAAGTGGGAACGACAAAAATAATTAATGAATTTTAAAAAAAAAGAAAAAAATCAAGACGTAAAAAACATATTGCAAAATTACAAGCTCTTTTGTAAAGCTTTTAATTTTTTTGATGTTTTTCTTGAGCCATTGAGTTTTATTATTAGCTATACATTTTATTTTGATAATTTAAAGTTAGCGAATCTTTTCACTATTTTAGTTTTTTAACTCTTGAGCCCATGGGCACCAAACCTTTTACCGCCAGGGGCCTCCAACTAGCTTAATCCGCCTCTGCCCATTGGTAGCTACGCCACTGGGTGTAGAGTCAATAACTATAGTGTGATATTTGGCATTTTTTTTTCGACAATGTGTGTTATCTCATTACGAATAGATTCCGCTAAGATATTAATTATTTTATTTTGAATATGTTGCCCAAAGTAGTCTGGAATACGTGTTTTGTTATTTTTGCATTTACTTAAGGTGTTATAAAATTACTGGATCAAATTTGGCTAAAATCTAGATAACATTTAAAAAAAAAACATTATATCATTATTCAAACTTCGTACTAGTTCCTCTGCATGCCAAATTTTAACTGGCCGAAAATTGTACTTGAGCAATCATTCTTTTGATGATAGCACGCCATCGCTTTTTCTCCCGATTGTAGGCATTTTGTTGTTCCGCGTCAATAGTACCATTTTTTTATAGCCTTGTCTTTAATTCACATCACTGTACAGTTTACGTGTTTTAGAGTATTTTCATAGTTATTATAACAAAAATTATACATATATTTCGCAGTCCAATAAAATTCTGTCTTTTGACTTCCTCAAAAAATGTCCTTTCGGAATATTTTCAATAAAACAAATGCAATCTTATTTGAAAATATTTTTATTCTAAATTTTTATCTCTTTAGATAAAAAGAAAGAAACATTGAAAAGATAAATTAGTGTTGTTGCCTCCAAATTATGTGCCGCTCATCCAGTACAGTGATTAGCGACGCTGTCATAGGGCCTGGGTTCGAATCCCAGAGAGGGTCTGGATATTTCTAAATGTCTAGTGCCTTCGCGGCTTCTAAATGGCCGTCGAGCCGCAAATCCCCTCGAGAGGTTGATAGAATGGGAAAAAAGGTGGGTGTCCTCCCTCATAATTGGGGTCAACTCAAAATTCTAGTTCAGGCTCTGTAGAAAAGTATTGGCTATACAGAGTGTCCAAGCTTAAAGTATCCAAAAGTAATGGCTTATTATTACGGAACTACCCATCAGAATGTAATAAACTGTTAATTCATGGATTGGAAAACTCTCCGAAATGTTTTGGGTCTTGTCCTCGTGCGAGCGCAGACGATCCACTTTTTACAATGACATCATTAATAAAGATGAGGTTAACGGAATTGAAATCAGTCACGCGTGAATAGCGAAGAAAATGGACACTGTTGGGAAAGGAGACGAGAACTTTGTATCCTTAAGTTTTCATGAGAGAAGGCATTGTTGATCGTGTGCGTGATTCCTTTTGTAGGGGTCCTGATAAGTCTATTAGGCATTCCATTCCGTTCGAACACGTCGCTGCACACGCGGGACTGATTTCAATTCCGTTAAAGTATGCGCTGCACCTCTTTTACTGTGGTGTCCACAACTTTACTAATGAAGTGAGTGTAAAAAGTGGATCGTCTCCGATTGCCGAATAATGTGCGCACGTGCGGCCAATCGGACTAGACTCAAAAAATTTCGGAGAGTTTTCCAATCCATGGATGAACAGTTTATTACATTCTGATGAGTAGTTTCGTAATAATAAGTCATTACTTTTGAATACTTTAAGCCCGGATACCTTGTATATAAACAAAATATTATTATTAGAGAAGCATTTTCCAAAAAAGAATGTTTTGAAAATGTGTTATTCTTTCTTCCTTTTTTGCCAAAAAAAATTACGTTTAAATAATATTTTCTTGTAATCATGTTCTTAAGACAATTTTATATGTATATTTAAATTCAGGTGATTCTAAATATCAAAAAAATTCTTCTTTTATACGCCTTTTCAAAACCAATTTCCGACCGTAGTTGGGTCCCTTAAAGCAAAAGAATATTGTTCCGTAGATCGGGTTTCGAGGAATTTATTCTATTAGTCTCAAAAAGAGCAAAACAGTTCTTTAAGAGCAATGAAAATTTATTGTAAAAAACACGCCCCAAAATACAGGATACAGCAGCAATATTCACAAAAAAAATCCCAAAAGGCCTTCCCACCTTCTACAGCACTCAGACACAATTATAAGTGTCTAAAAATACAAATACGTAATGATTAAGATTAATCGCGAGCACTCACTAGCTCGATCGTAGCAATTAATCACTAGTCGACTCTTCAACGGTCAAAACAATACTGACTCAGCTTCAGCCAGTGGCTTTTGTTCATAGTCTGTACGAATGTTTCTCGAATGATCCGCTTACGTCATAGATCGTGAAATTGATAGATTTCTCAGTTAATTTCCAGAAGCATCCATAGGGTCACACACTCGCCAAAAACGGTTGCCAAATCACCAACAGGTTCGCAAAAAATAATGCCAACACACAGCTCTATCGCAAACATTTCACCAAGTTTTCATTGAATCACCATAATAATGTAAGGAACAACGTTGCTTGTCAATATTACAATTTCAGCATAAATTTACAACAACAGAAAGTAATATTTACGTACTGCGCACCCAGATATAATTATTTACACCATTTTAAGCACTCATTACACAAAATTCGCAACAATATTAATGCGAATAATCGTGAACATATGTTTGGGTATGAAAAGTAAACTTTGTGATTCTAAATATCGTTATCCCATTATTACACTCATGGACAAAAAAATTAGCGCACCAAGAAAGAGTCGTCAAAATGAAACGAAATTTTACATACGTAATGACTACTTTGATATAAGTAAATGATAAGAAAATCAAAGAAAAAGGATAATTTATTTCAGAGAAAAAGGCAAAAGAACGGAGGATTTAATACCCTGTTGAACCCCCTCTATAGCGCGAATGCACGATGCGATACAATCGGGCGTTGAGGTATACAAGTTATGTATGATGTATTGAGACATTTCGTTCCATATTTGGTGTAACCTTGCCTCTAGTTCGTTCAAACTCGAGGGATGCCCAACTCACCGTCCCTAATGATCCCAGATATGCTCGATTGGAGACAAATCTGCGGATAGGGCAGGCCAAGGAAGGGTAGTAACAGTGCGGAGACAGTCTTGTGAAACCCTTGCCGTGTGAGGTCGAGCATTGTCTTGTTGAAAAATGGATCCTAGTGTGACATCTCTCGCGTTCTTCTTCTAACATAACTCCTACGTTCTTTGATGGCCACAATTAATGGCAAAACTTTTCCAACCCAATACCAAGAAGAGAAACAAAGCGAAAATGCAAATAAGATATACTTTAAAAGGATAGAGGGTTTAGTGAGAAAGGACGGCAATCTTAGAGATAACTTAGTGCGGAACAGTTCGGAACAAGTGTTAGACGGCCTACTCACAAGGAAGAAGGATACGCCCATCTTCGTTAATAATATTAATTATAAGAAAGAGTAATAGTGCCTGAGTACTCTTATCTACAAGTAGCAGAATAGGTGAGTCTTCAACCAAGGTAGGAGGGTTACTTTATAAACGGTAATATTTTGTATAGAAAGTTAGATTAGGCAGATAATTAACTATAATCAAGATAAGTGTTCTAGTAGTGCGATCTGACTTAAATATTCAGTTTAATTTGTGGCTTATTCTCACTTAAAGAAAGTTGTTCTTTAGAATTAAGTAATTTAAGTTATTCTTAATAAAAGTTGTGTTAAGAATTACAAAATGTCTCATCTTTTAGATAATCCCACACCTCTAGCTTACGCGGATCCAACAAGACATAGCTATCGCAGGATGGCTATGTCACACTAGGAGCAATTGCATGAATGGCAACACATGTGGTTGCAGGTTGTCATGGGCATACCGATGGGCTGTCATGGTGGGCTGGGCGGATCAATACTAGAGGTGACCGTGTATTGTAAGCAATTGCACCCCATACAATCACACCAGCTGTGGGAGTGGTGTGTCGCAAAGGCAGAATTTAGGCGTTCACCACAGGGTCTCCACACACGAACACGGTTGTCATCACTGCTGAGATTGAATCTGGATTCGTTGCTAAAGACGACCTAGTTCCATTCCGCTGCTGTCCAGTTTCCTCGTGCGCGGCGCCTCTCCAAACGGAGGCGTCAATGGGAGGGCGTCAAGGGCAGCACACGCAATAGGCGCCGTGATCCCAAATGTCCTTCAGCCATGCGCCTTCCTATGGTTCGAGAAGACACAGCATTTGCATATCTCCCCGACATGTACCTTCATGCCAAGTTTCGTTACGATCCCGCAATTATTTCTTGGTGAGCTAATTTTTTGTCCATGAGTGTATTATTACAGTAACATAAATACTGCTAATGTAGAACAGCTACAAACCGTCTCCTTATCGATTAAAAGAAAAAAAAATTTAAAAAGGTAATTAATCATCAGCGAATACTACGAAAAAGTTATTTCGTAGCATGAAGAATAATAGCTTACATGAATATACATAAACATCAATTCAATTTTGAGAAAAAAGGATGGGTTGTGATAAAAAAAAATGGGGAAATTGCTTAAACTCTCTTTTACAGAGAACGAAGCTACAGTGTTGGCCACTCAAAAAAACAAAAAAAAAATCATATAGAAAGCATCTAAACATCTCTGTACTTATTCCGCGATGGAGTATCAAAATCAGATGCACATCATGGATATTTGTATAACATCACCTAACAAATTTAAACACAGTTTCTTTTGGCAACAGGACAAGTCAAACAATCCGAAATAAGGTGACATGGTGGTAGTCTGTACTGAAGTAGGCCTATGATGTGTATTCCGTTGACAGAAAGACCCGAAGAAAGGGGACTTCTCAACACATGAAGATTGGATGCAAAGTGATTGTGGCGTCAAATGTTCTTTTCAGACGAGCCCCGATTCAGTTGAGCGAGGGAAACCAGACGTGCTTTCAGGGTCGGACCGTGACCTTTGGGGGCCCTGGGCTAACAATAACTGGAGGCCCCTAAATAATTAAAAATTTTGCCATTTTCTTAAGAAAAAATTTGTTGCGGGAAATTTTAATATATATATATATACATATACATATGAAACTTAAGTTGTTGTTTTTTTTATTTTATACAAATCTAAATACGTTATAAACAATTACATAATTTACAAAAAAAACTTTTTTTACACTTTTGTGCGGCAAATTCTTTTATTTGCTCATCATATCTTAAGTCTTTGGTGAGATCAGTATTAATAGAAGAAGTGATAAATAATTAAGCCTAGTATTTGTCATTTCTGCCCTATATTTGTTTTCTATATAGGACATTATAGAGAACGCACGCTCCGCTTTACAACTCGTAATAGGGAGTGTTAGAAAAATATTTAAAATGGTATATACAAATTTGGAAAAACGACAACAAGTTTGTTTTCAAAAATTAAATTGAGCTTATCACTACAAATATAGGACTCTAGCTCAGTTTTTTTTTTTTTTTTTTTTTGTTAGATAAACTTTTAATTGTGTGAGCACCTTCTGGTCTACGTCATCTGAATAGTAATCAATAGCGCGTACACTCTCCAGGCCAACGTTCTTCTTACTTTGATCTTGCAAATCCATCAAAAATTTAAATTTCTCACCTGCATATATATATATGTACTTGGTTTCTTCTATTTAAATCAAGCATTAGCTTATCTAACGCAACAATAAGCGTGTCTCTTTTAAATTTTTCTGTCCCATACACAGCTTTTTCCGTAGATTTATCTGCAAATTTTGAAATAAGTCGTCATCGCTATATTCTTGGCCAAATCGCTGTATTCTATTTTTACACTAGGAATTAACTTTTTGGCTGAGTCTTGATGCTCCTTTAGTTTTTTTATCTGACTCATATCGTACACTGCTTATAAGCGTTTTTAATGAAATAATTAAGTTATTCTCTTCACAGATATCCAAACCAGGAGTCTGTAATTTTTTGTTAGTTGAATTAGATCTTTCTAAAAGTTCTTCCCAAAATATAATTAAAAGAGCAGTTTCGCGAGTTTTGTTGATTTATTAAATAAATTTACTGCCTCTTTTCGAAAATCAATGTTCTCATTTTCATTGTCACTAAATGCCTTAAGAATATTCATGATATTACTGAAAGAGATTAGAACTCGGCACCTTCGATTCCGTAAGCACGCAACTGAACCACTACACTAAAAAGATCGCTTCAGTCTAGAGGATGTTACTGGCTTATATAGATACCACCGCCACATTACCATAATTATCTCTTAAGGCACAACATCGTAGTGACAAGACCACCTGGTCCGACTTAAACTTTTTTAAGGTAAATTTCAGTTTAATTTCACGATTTAAAAGTTCCCACCTATGGGTCGAATTAGAAAAGAAAACATACGTGTTGCACTAAACCAAAGAAGTTCACGATTTCAGTTGCAACCTTAACTGATTCTGCACCAACCAGATTAAGAGAATGTGCAGCACACGGCGCATAATTAGTGAATTTATTTTTTTTTTCTTTTAAAAGAGTTTGCACGCCAATATATCGACCGGACATATTAGCAGCGTTGTCAAATGACTGCCCCCTACAATTATAACATTTGTTTCTAAAAATTCTTCTAGAGAATTAAGTAAGCATAAGCCAGAGTGACTGCTAATCTTAATTAATGAGACTCGTCTTTCATACACTTTTCCCCGAAAACAATATCGTAGTACAATAGCAAGTTGGTCATTATGGAACACAAATCTGGTATTTAATCTATCACAATTGAATAGTTCTTTGTGTGCCATCGTTATTTATTTGAGTTGTAATTGTTTTAATGATTAGCTTGCCCATGATCTCAATTATTTGCTCATATATTTTTTTTGATACGTACGATATTAACGATTTGGGTCGTAATTCTCGCTGTTCAATATGTTCACGAACGAATGAATGGGTCGAATTCTGCTAACAATTCCAGGGCACCCATAACATTACCACTATGAGGAGAACCAAAAACTTCCTCGGTACCCCTCTAATTAATAAATTTCTTATAGCCAAATACTTTACTACCGAAATAACCCGTTTGAGGACATTGTGGTAATATTCTGTAACTGTCTATCTAAAACAGACTTATTTTCTTTTCGAATCAACCAAGCTAACATTAAATTTTTATGTTCAATAGAATTTTTATGATTTTCTTAACAACTGTTTCCAATCACTGTTACGTGTTTCCAGTCAGAAAAGCTGGTTGTGTATTGAGAATTTGTTTTAGAAAAAAGTTTGCAGGTCAAACAAAAAACACTATCAATACTAGTTGAATAACCTAACCAAGATCTTTCCAGCACTTGGCCATTTTTAAGTTTTTTAATTAAACGATTATTCGAAAATTATGTCTTTTGTTCTTGACCTTGTTCCTCTTACCGAAACAGGATATATATCTTTTGGATTTTTTTTTTTAAAATAACTCATTTTATGTGTGAAAGGATATAATCAATAAAATTATTACTCAGAGATTTAGGCCACGAACCCCCGTCAACGTATAATTCTCAAACTCATACCCAACATTTTCTAAACACTTTTCGGTAGGGGCATTACTGATGTCCTCTGGCTGAACAATATCTTTTTCAGAAGGCTGCTGGTCACATCATAATCTTGCATATTTTCCTCATTAATATTTGCTTGTTGTGTTTCTCCGTTTTCTTTGGCTAAGTTCCTTTCCCTTTCGCTTGTTAATGTCTCTGCGTTTGTTATATTCTTGTTACTTCGTCCCATTGTAAAAAAAAAGTTAAATTTTTGATACATTAATTTTTTCCTTTTCTCGATTTAACAGTAGTTTTCGTTTTTCCGCTACACTTTTATATTTTCTTCCAGACATATTTATATTGTTAACTAAAAACTTGATTTTCCTGAAAATCATTTTAAAAGTTTAGGTCATAAAATTACGATAACACAATCGATGTGCTTAATAAACTAAAAATATTCTAACAAATTTTTACAAAACAATATAGTGTATTTCTAAGATAATTGAAAAAAAAGTACCTGGTTAATTCAAAAAAATAAAAAATTCTTGTCTATACTCGCTAAAGCCTAAAATGCTGATTATTATTATGTATTAGTCCATCAGTTTAAAGGGGATTTTATAAAAATAAACTTTAGAATTATTTGCCCTACTTTAAATAAATATTGTTTTTCCGTTGTCATCCATTATTTGCTGCTGCTACCTATACTTAAAAAAGCCGACTTATTACAAAAATCAAGACTTTTTACATTAATCCATAATATTCGCGGTGAATCTCCATAACCCACATAAACTGATTGTTATTTGTTTATATCCTACAGAAGTAATTAAGTTAACACAAATTTTAAGACAGCATACATATTTATGGGAAATCCTGATGTTTTCAATCTTTGAAAAATTGAAAATACAGAAAATACTTAATCATTACTTCAATATCTTCCTACTTAAATAATTTAGAAATGTATTTCAGCACTTACTTTTTACTTGAAACTTGAATAAACAGGTACCTATGTTTTAACTGCAGGTAGTATGCACAAGACACAACACCAAATCAGTATATTATTGTAAATTAGAATTATTATTGCACAAAAATAAATGGCTACAGAAATAGTGCCGCTACATTTGTATAAATGCTTGATGCTCGCCGGCGCCACTCTATGACAGAGCCTCTGTCTATTAATTATTAATTTCCTTGTATTCGGTGGTAGGGTGGATGAACAAGAGTATATTGTTCTTTTTAAAATGAAAATCAATTTGATATGATACTTCTGGTATTTTATTTTTGATATTTATTCTTTTACTGGGGTTTATTATTTCATTGCTCTTTTGGAATTTATTACATTTTTTTTTATTACATGTTTTTTCTTCAACGGAGAACGGGGCCCCCTAGAAACCGGGGGCAGCCCATCCGTAGATCCGCGTGCTTTGGTACTTGAGTGTCTGTGGCGGCGCAAGAGAGAACTGGCTCCAAACAACTATAAAATTTCTATAAAAACTTGTATAAAATTTTAAAATCTGAGTTAAAATTGTAAACTAATGATATGTGTGTGAATAAGGTATATATATTGAAGATCTCAAATTCATTAAAATAGTATTAAAATCTTTGAGAATTGTTTCTTTATGTTAAAAAAGTGAAATTTAGAACATTGGTTTTGATACAAAACATGACAGCGAATAGCCTTCGATGTCCTTACTTTTCTTTGTCAATTTTAATTAATTGATTTGCGTCATGAAATGTGGTTTTCATATGATGATTTATTAATCCTCATTACACACAATCATATCCTCGTCTTCTGATGGAAAATGAACATAGCTTATCTTCGGCTCATGAAGTGTCATTTTAATTTCGGGGTTTTTCTTCTATTTCTTGAATTTTGTCTTAAACTTTTTTAATCGTAGATGGTACAGAAGGTTGACTAGTGGAAGTGGTAGTGGCAGTATCTAGTAGAGGAATAGATGGTTCAAGTTCACTTGATAGTGTGGAAAATTTATCAGAGTTTGTAGGAAATAGACGTGTTTCCGTTGATAAAGATGAGACAGAGGTATTGTCAGGGGTAGTAGTAGTAGTAGTAATGGGTTCTGAAAACTGAGATTTTCAATTTGTATGGTTGGTTTCATTGAAGATGTGGAAGTAAGTAGATGAGCTTGAGTTGACTGAGATGATGTGCAGACGTCAGACATTGAAGACGAGGTACTTGGCATCTGATTTGCAGAAGATAAGGGTTTCAAGCATTTCAAAGGCGAGCAGATTATATTTGTTATAATTGGATCTGTTTCTGTAGTTTTCGATAGAGCTAAAGGTTTATCATATGTTTGGGATATTTGTGAAGCTATTAATTTACGTGCTTCTGAATAGGAAATATTTTTGTTGATTTTAATTTCTTGAATTTGTTTTTCTATAGTCCATTTGGGATATAATTTAGAATCTGATGAATGGGGTTGTGAACACTTTGGCTCTAGACTGCAATCTGTGGAAGAATGCCCAACAAATGCAAATCTAGAGCACGTCAGTTGACACTTAAAGCAGCGCAGAGGATTCGGAACATAGGGTCGTATTTTGCAGTTTAAATACCCAGCTTTAATACTAGTATGTAATTTCGGACTATTGGAGGTTAAAATTATACGTTTAGTAGGTAAACTTGTTGAGTCTTTAATTATTGTTATTCTTCTGACCTGGGTAACACCCTGGTCAGAAAGTCCTTCGAGAATCTCTGCTTCTGAAGCGAACAAAAATTCCGGCTCATATATGATACCACGACAATAGTTCAATGATTTGTGAGGAGTAACGGTTAAAATAGAGTCAATAAATGTGTTAGCCAACAAAAAAGATTTGGATTGTACAGTTTCTATCAATAAGTCCACAGAACGTAATTTCGGGGATTTGCACCAATTCCTTTAAGGGCCTTTTGTATGGCAAAGGGAGACTTCCGTGACATTTCGTTGTTGGGTAATGACAAAATTAAAAACCGAGAATGTAAAGCAATAATGTCAACGTTGAAATTGGGTAATACAAGGCCTTTATATACCCGGGCACAGCATATTTGGATCCATAGGCACGAACTCAACTTCATCCTGGCGTGCCTCCAATAAGGGAGGCAGTGTGCCGGTCATCTGGCCAAAACCAGGCACGGCACTTACTTGGAGTACACCCAGAATGTAGTGCTACAGCATCAGGGCGAAGATCCAACGGATAAACCCGCCACCCCTTATCTGTAGCACTAACCCTACAGCAATGTCTCTCCGGGTACACCGAAAGGTATCATCAGCCGATTGACAGGAGCGGGCCCACTCCTGCCACCCATCTACAGCGAAGCGGGGACCAAAGGGGATGCAAAAGGTATCCCCACGACACCATTTTCCTCCTTACGTGACGCCACACACGGCAAACATACGGGTTGGAAACCAACGTTGTTAGTAGAAAAATATACGAATATCAAAAATAGACAAAATAAAATTAAATATGAACAAGAAATCAAATCAACGCATTTCAAAATGATAACGAAGCCGTGTTAGTAACAATGAATAATATATTTTTGATTAAATTATAGAAATATAGAAATCTAGCTTTGCATGTTTTAAAAAATTTTCATCTGTGGTCTAGATGGGAAAAGATAGGAAGGATGAATGGAATGACAAGAAAGAGGGTCGAAAATAGAGAAGGATCATTAGGGTACCCCGGGTTCGTGAAACCTGTGTTTACTGAAGACAGTAAACCTCTTGGGAAAAGGAAAATATCACTAGGGGCCCCTCGGGATTGTGACACTCGTACTCACCTAGAGAAGGTGAGACCCCTGAGGGGTTGGTACTTCGAGAAAGGGGCATTCGAAATAAAGCTATATTTATTCAGTAAAGATCACATTTCAGTCTAAGGGGTTTGATGGTATGGGCAGGAATCAGCATAAAGGTACGTTTTGCCTGCATATTTTTTGGAATGGTTATTTGACGGCTCAAAGGTATGCGGACGAAATACTGAGATCTCATATCGTGCCTTACGCTGCAGCCTTTGGTGATTTAAATGCATCATAATGCCAGAGCTCAAATAGCTAGTCTGGTGGAGAATTTTCATGAAGCTTAAACAATTGCAAAGTATGGAGTGGCTTTCATGCTTTCCTGATCTTAATCCAATCCAGCATATTTGGGATACACACAGAGGACGCGTTGCTGCAAAGTCTCCTGTAACTTAGAGAACTGGAGGATCGATTTTAGTCAAAAATGGAACAGTTTTCCCCCAAACTCTCATCGAAAACCACATCGCATCTATGCAAAACACGTGTGTCACAGTCTTGGCAGTTCGTGGAGATCACATCATATTAAACATTCGGAATTATTTCCAAACAATCATATTTTTTTGTTATTTTTATGTAATTAAATTGTTGACCTGAAGCATCATTTCATGTTCTTTATACCATTCTAAAGAATTAAAGCTCCCATACAGTTGTCTTTTTCTTCTTTTTCTCTGTATTACGATTTATTACAACTGTATTCTCCATTTTATACCGATGCATGACTATCACACAACGGTTTCTTCACTTTTTTACTTAGTTTTCTTGAACGGTATATCATGGCAAGCTCTATCTTTCTGAAAGCTCGAGATAGAGGATTAAGGCTTCTTCCCCAATAATCGTTCAACCACGAAGACATCCAAATTCTTTCCTTCAATGCCGGCAAATGTTATTAATGTTATGGTAACTCTCAGTACTGATTGTTCAAATATCCGAGTAGGCATCATATTATCAGAACTTTCAGACCACACCAACCGGAAAACATTGAACCTGATAAATTTGACGTGAATCAACCCCGCTTCTTGATGGCGGTTCTGTTAAAACATTGCTGGCCTAAACTTTCGGTTACCGTGACTGAGATTTTTTGTAAATCAACAATGATTGAACCAAAAATCGTCAATAAAATACCCGAATCGAGTCATTTCATAGCCATACCATTGTTTGGCGAGGGATAAGTTAAAATGATTGAGGTACCGATACCAAAATATGCCTAAACCAAGCAAACTTTAAAAAAAAATGCGTTAATAGCTTGACATGCGCTGAATTGCAGCATTTGCTATAACCAGCTGGCGTAGATAAGAATATCCCCGCGTAAAGTTCGCTGCGTCAAAGCGTCACGCCCCAGCCTCTCTTGTCCTATTTATAGAATCCCTGCACCAACCATAAACATGCCATAAGGTAAACAGTGCCTTCTTGTCGTGATGTTTCAAATCATTCACATCAACACTGAGTAGTTCGAGAGGGGAAAAAGCGCACAGCCACGTGTTTTCTATCGAACCGACAACTATTGAGTTTTCAATAAATACTTGTATTTCTTCACAGTCTGCATTTTGGGATTACATTCCAATGCGTAATTTCTAAAGTCGAACCATACAAATAGTATAGATGATCATGAAAGAAAAGTGATTTTTTTTAAACAGACATTATATGATGACCTTTTGATAATATATATACAGATATGTATAAACTGTTGCCAAAGCCCGTGATATACGGCTAATAATAAAAAATTGTTTCCCTCACTCTAGCACAAGATGTTATTTATATATTGCATTATATTCCGATTTTTTTAAAGGATTAAAATTTGGAACCTACTTTCTAAGGAATGGAATCCATCCAAAGTTAAGGGATCATTCTATTAAAGAAAGGGTATAATAAAACAGGCATGCAGGGTTGGTATTTTTTTTAAAAATCGAGCCACCGCACACTAGGGAGAAGGAGACTATCATAATTGCCATAAAAAAACTAAAGCTGTTAGACCTTCTAAGGCGAATTGAATGTTTTTATAGACATATATACTTGAAGGAGAGTAGAACTCTGCACCTTCTGTTCCGTAAGCGCATAACATAACCACTATACTAAAATGATCATCTTAGTACGATGGCTGTTACTGGTTTATACTGCCACATACTCTTAGAAAAATAAAAAATTTTGGTGAAGATCATTATTTTTATTATTTAGAAAAGCATATGACAGATTTTTTCTTCTAAAAAAGGTAGTATTTATTATAATATAGTAAGAAAACTACTGAAATTATTGGATGTATCAATGGGTTTCAGTATGTTTTTACTATACTTATAAATGAAGAATTGAACTGGGATTGTTGTGAATCGTAGGTAATCTAGGCTTCGGCGTTGCTTGATGTGCAATTGCTTACTCCGATATATTTATCATGCTTTTTTCAGCCATTAGCCAAATTTTAGTTAAAATGTTAATGGTTTTGTTAATTTTTTTGTCACAAATTAATTGACATCATGGGCTCAGATTGCAATTATAGAGCAAAACACACTCCATTTTTGTTAGAGATGAATAAAAATATTTGAATATTCAGAAATCTCGGAAAAATTAAAATACATAGAAATCCGAGTTTCTCAAAACTATGGGGTGCACTCCCCTTGGATAACCCTGCGTGCACGGGCACAAGCATATCGAAAAGTGAAAAATAAAATATTTTAAAAAATTATCAATTGACTGAAAGGAACCAATTTAAAGTGTATTCGAACGTAATAAGAAATAAAATAAACTTTATTATGCACTTTTAATGTATCAAGACTGCATAATGTATTTGATAATTAATTTATCATTACTCAATTAAGAAAAGTCACCCATCTGGTATAAAGGTTAGTGTCACTGACTGCTGTGCCGTTGGGCCTGTATTCGAATCCCGGAGAAAGCATGGATATTTGTAAGTGGACAGTGCCTTCGTGGCATGAGGGTACTCGAAATAGTTGTCGAGCCGCTAGGTTGGTGGAAGGGGCAGAGTGGCGGAAGGCCCCTGACCACCCCCTGGGTGTTCTCCCTGAAAACTGGGGTGGAATCGAGTCAAATCACGCTGTCACTTGTATGGTGCTCACAACTGCGGCATACAATCTAGCCCTTTACCATGATGAATTTCGTGGGTCTCGATTTGACTGCGTCAGACGGGTGGCATTGGCAACAGTAACAACCTATTACTGACCTAATTCCCATACTTTAAAATATTCCGAAAGAATTTTTAAGAAATGCTTTTTGTATATTTCGCGTTCAGCAATGACACAATTACTTATAAGAATATTTATAATTGCAAGATAATGTTTCTAATATTAAAAAGATAAAAAAAACCATTTGAAAACACATTTTGATTTCACTTGATTATTCAGAAAAATGATTCATAATTGATGATTCAGAAAAAATCGGTAAAATTCTAGGAGAGCCCACACGCTTAGCGACAAACCGAGATTAAGGCGGCAAATTAATTTTGCGGGATAAGGTGGATGCGTAACGAAAAAAAAACGTAAACAATACAGAAATTAAACATTTAAGATAAAAACAGCACTTTCTTTTTTACTGCTTATCTTTTCCGAGTGGAGGATACAGCGTAACAACAGATTTTAAAAAAGACTTGAAGGTCTCATCGCTAAGCGAAGGATCGTGTGAGCGCCGCCATAAATTGCATATTCTGCAGGTAATGGTTGACGTGGCTGGTACTATTTCGAAGAAAGCTCTTTCGTTCGTATAATCCAATTCGCTCATCTCATTTAGAACATTCATAACTCGAAGCAATCAACCCTTCCTTCATACACCATTCAATCAATTCTTTCTTACCTTTCGCATTCAACAAAGTAAAAAAATCTAAGGTATGTTCACTCACACATGCAGCCATGCTTCCAGCCTGGTGCCCAACAACAAAATGAAATTCGAAATGCCCGCCAACAAAATACGAAAATTCTAGAAATAGTTAAGTTTACCATATCTAGTGTATCAAAATAAGGTTACCAAGATGGCGCAATTATCGCCAACCAAAATAATTCGCGCCAAGGTGTGGGCTCTCCTTGGACTGAACCAAAAAATCAAAATTTACAATAAACAAGACAAATGAACTGGATTTTTTTTTAATTTTGAGATTGATTGATTGTTGATTTTTTTGGCGCAAGAGCCAAGTTTGGCTATACTGCGCCACACATTCGTTAGTATATTAAAATTTAAAAAATATGGAGAACAGTAATGAAGGAAGTGGAGGCTGTCTTATGAAGAAGAAAAAAAATAATATTTCGATTTCATACAAAGATAAAATTTTACTATCCATATACTTTGAACTATAGCTATGAATACAAAATAATTTCACACAGTGACATTAAAATAACTCTTTTAACTCAATACAAATAAATACCTTAGTTACAGATGCTTTTAAATTTCACAAGTTCATGGAAAAAGAAAATTCTTAATTGAAAAGGATTACTGAATAGATGTTTGAAATAAGCAATGAAATCTTGTACTTACAGAAATTTGTTGAAAATACTCCGCTGTACTGATCTTTTTAAAAGCCTGTGCATTGTGTCAACCTAAACCAGCATTTTCATTTCTTATGTAAATTCAAAGAAAACGCGCCCACCACGAGATGCAATCGCTTTATTACATATTCTGTTTTGTCTCTAAATCGAAGCGTGGAACAGATAGTGCTTCATATTTTTATTTCTCTGTTCCTTTGCTTTGTTAAAAAACATTGATTTATTAGGGCAACAATTTGTTTAATTTACTTAAAGAGAAATAAACACTTGTCTTTGAAAGCCTAAAATTTTACAAAAAAAGAAATAAAAAACTTTTTTTAGTGTGTCATTAAAACAGAATATCCCTTAATAAGAGGTTTGAATATGGAGTCCATATTCAAAGAGACTGGTAGCAATAACTAATACTTTTTTTCGAAAACGAGTCTGTTGATGATAGAGATCACAAGCGTTTATTTTAACTTCAAATAACAATATTTAAGACTAAAATAAAACATCTCCTGTGACTCGCCATCTTCCAAAAATTCTTATTACTTCTTTTCCCTTTTGGTTAGCTGACACCGGGCATCCTGTCAGTGGAAGAAATGTCGTTTTGACCCCCAATTCTGGAATCGAAAGAAATTTACAGAAGAAAATAGTATAATCGTATCAAATTTCTCGATTTAACATATACTCCCTTAACGAACCCTTCAAGGTACAAAACAGAAGAAAACTGAGATTAAACGTACATAGTACAAAATAAGAAAATAAGATATACATGAAATGAAGTACCAGATTCACAATACTACGTTCAAATATATAACTGGGAATAGCAAAAAAGATAAATCAAGTACATATTTAATAATAAATTCTGTCAGAATGCCAGTCAAATATTTAAACGGGCATGTAAACACGTTTCTTCACGTCACAGGGATATGGATCTGCAATAGATCCTCCATCCCCTATCTCATAAGTATTTTGGCGCTGACAAGTGGAAAACCTGAGTGGGAAAAACAAAGTTCGCTGAGTTTGGTAGGGTAATGCAGGTGGATGACGTCACACTCTGGGGTTAGTAGTCTTCTGATTTCGGTGGGAAAAAAGTCCTGAGAATTTTGACAGTCATCTAGGAGCTGTAGTGTAAACACTGTCATTAGTTGATAGCAATAAGTGAGAAAGCTCTCTAATGGCTGCCCTGAAGTTGGGAAAATTGAAAAAATGGGCATGTAAATGCATGTGGTTTTTTTTTTATATAGAGGTATTCGTAAATTAGATAGATGAACAATAGCTTTTTAACAGACATAATTTTTAATTCTACATAAAAGCAGAATGTTTAAGAACTGCAGTTTGCCGAACGCTTCACTAAACAAAATATTCTGTTTTGTGCACATTTGTCATCCTTAACGCGTGGCCGCGATAGCCTAGTGATCAAGGTACATGATCGTGGCTAGCTTGTCACGAGTTCGAGCCCATTACCACTAAAAGACCCGCCGTAAAGGGGAGCGATACTCGTTAAATATGTCGAGAGCTCAAATGTCCTCCCGTTGGTGTGGTAGTTAGCCGGCTCAGGTGTCGTCCTCGTCACTTGACCATGGTTCAAAACTACAAGTTCCATCTCCAAAAGCCCTCGTGTAGCTGAACAGTGTGACGTTAATATTCACTCACTCACGTCATCCTTAACGTAGTAATAATTGACAACACAAAAGATAATAATTTTTTCTTTTATATCAGAACAGTGAAAATCTTATCAAGATTGGGACTACCTGTATTTCCAGATCTGGGGCCCCTATACTTACGACAACAAATCGACACACAGTATAATTTTAATTTTTTTAAAAAAGATAAGTCGTTGCAAATTTTACTAACAGTAGTCGGCATTTCAATTCAAAAATAAAATTCCAGGTATTTAAATCAGGTACCAGGTGTCCAAAGTATGAATAATAATATCACATAAGACCTTTTAGTTTTTTCGTAACAAAAAAAATTATTTTTAAAATTTGGTCCAAATGCCACCCCTAAAATTTGCCACCTCGGATATGGGTAAAGTTTCCCTGGTCCTAATGCCGCCCCTGCTCTCACATACAGACTATAGTAAACACGGCTCAGTGGATTAGATTATATAAAATTACTCTTCAACTAGGAGATGGAGTAAACCCGTAAGCGGGCAGAGCTATAGAGAGATCAGGATTAGTTTCTAATATGTTTTATTATTAGTAGTATTATTTCTGTTTTTTAATGCTATGTTGGGAATCGCTTGATTCACTCATTTGAATTTATAGCATCTTGCTACGATGAAGACTTTAAAAGAAAAAACGCATAAAACCAACAATTTTTTTCAATATAGTAAAAAAAGTACTATTAAGGGCCTGCAACATAAAATTAAATTTAGAACTTAGCTAGCACTAATAAGACCATGTGAATATTGAAGTGTTTTTTAAACAGGCATTGTAATGAAAATCATCTACTCAAAAATCAAAAGCAGTTGCAAAAATTTTTTTTTCTCTTATATAATAACAACACTAAATAAAACTACAAGAAACTACCTTTTAATAGAGGAATAAAACATTAAAAAGGAAAACGGGTATTGTTTCTAAGCGTTTTAAAACCATAGACACAATTCACTTCTTTCCAGAGGCGTAGCTACCGCCGTATCAATGATACGGGGCTCCCAAGCTACAAGGGCCCCAACATGTGCAAGTACAGTATCACTAAGAGGAAAGGACCCCTAAGGAGTTTGATACGGGGCCCACTCCGAACTAGCTACGCCAGTGCTTCTCTTTCCTCTGTTTTGTTTTTCTAAATTGTAAGGTTATTACTAAATTGAAAACTTTTCAATTCATATTGAATTGAAACATTGTTAGACTAACCACTTTAGATATTTTCGTAAAGCATTTTTGAGATACCTTCGTTAGGCATTGATCCGCACAAAAAAAAATTGTGGTATTGCCGGCAATTTTGCTATCATTTGAAGGATGTTTGTAAAGATCAAACATTAATGGACAATCTCTTGACCAACACACTGTACATTATATTCTATTTTTCTTAAGCTATACTGTGCTATCAAGAAATTGGAACTTGATTTTTCAATAACTGTTCAAAATTCAGCATATTTATGCGATTGATTGAGAATTTTTTTTAGTTTTATTTTAAGAAATAAAACGAAGTACGATAAAACGATTTTATTTTGTGAAATTCATAACAAATTTTGCTGGATTGATAATATATTTATGAGGCCTGCGGCCGCTCCTACTTTTGGCTGCCCGCGTGCGGTGTACGCGCTGTACACCTGCTAGGATCGACCCTGGCTTCTGGCCATCCGGAGAACGGTCAATTATTGTAAGTAGATAATGATGACTTTTAGATGGTGGCAAAGGACCGACAGTATCGATGTGAATGGGAGTAAATCTAGCATCAGGAAAAGAGAATGTTCCTAGAGGTGTTTTAGTGTGCTTTTGGATTTTGGATTTATACATTTTTTAAATTTTTAAGTTCAAGTAAATCAATCCCCTTTCACACATTTTCTTTAAATACAGCTCTGTATTAAGTAGGAAAATTGTAAGTCGAACTCTATAATTCCTGAAATACCTTTATACAATATGGCATCCTACAACAAGGACGCACTGTAGCACATAGATATATATAAAGAAAGTGTTGTTCTTTGTGAAATTACTTCCACTCAGGTATCTCTGGACACCTAATTTATTTATATACAAATACGAAAACCGATCACGGATACTGCACACAGCAAACAAGTCTGACCCCAAAGCACACAACAACAGGTCAGCCATTGAACCCCGTAGAAGGAATGCTTGGAAGTGAAGTGGGAAAAACCGCTCGCGCGTGGACGGATCACACAGTTATCCTTCCGCCAGAAAAAATAGTTTACTCGCTTCAACCCAACATACCCCTCCTGCGAGTGATACATTTTTTTCAAACAATTCTAATATTATAATCACATACACAATACACATAAAATATAACAATAAACACAGTGACATAAAATCAAGAAAGTAATGAAATTTTTTGCATTGAATATTCTGACTTTTCTACATTCATGGCTTTCGTAAGAAAATCTGCAATTAAAAATTCTGTTTGGATATATTCTAATTTAATTACAGTATCTTCAATTAAATCCTTTATAAAATGAAAACGTAAGTTCATGTGCCTTGATTTATTTGAAGAACTGGTACTCTTAATCCACTGAATTGCTGCTTGACTATCTGAATTTAAAGTAACAGCATTATTTATATATAAATTATTCACATTTTAACTCAGTTAACAAATTTACAGTCCAAATTATATCTTTACAAATTTCAGAAATAGTATATATAACTCTGCTTCACATGTTGACAAACTAACACTTTTTTGTTTAAGACATTTCCATAAAATTAATGAATTACCAAGTAAAACTACACCTCCAGAAAATGATTTACCATTTTCTGCATTTCCCCAACTAGCATCTGTACCAGCACTTAAAATACCAAATTCTTTTTCATGAAACAATTTTTTATCTTTTGAGACCATCAAATATCTTAACACTCTTTTAGCCAAATTATAATGTCTCTTCTCTGGATTATGATTAAATTGGGATAAATAAGACGTTACAAAGGAAATATCAGGGCGAGTTCTATTAGTTAAATATAAAAGTTCAATTTTTTTTTTTTTAATTCCTGATACATAGTAATGTCAATAAATTCATTTGTAGAGGAAAAATTTTTGTCTTCCCCCTTCACAATTGGCGTTTTGACACTTTTACAATTTTCTAAATTATGTTTGACTAATAATGAATTAATTTGGTCACACTGGGATAAATAAATACCATTTTCACATTTTTCAATTCCCATGCCTAAAAACTTATTAGTTTTGTTTTCAACCCCACTTCAAATACATTTTTAATCTTACTAACAATATCTTCGTACATTTTATTATTGTTTCAAAAAATAGCTAAATCATCTACATACATACATAATACAAGAACACTTTGATTAAATAAAAACACAATTATCAGAAACTAATTGTTTTAAACCAAAGTTTTCTAATATTCACCCTTTATTTTCATATACTAGTTTCTACCCGACTGTGCAAACCATAAATACTCTTTTTCAATTTACACAAACTTTGTCATCTCCAATGAATTTCTCATAGCCAGGAGGAGGTAACACATACACAGTCTCCTCTAAATCACCATATAAGTATGCAGTTTTGACATCAAAGAAATTAACATTGAATTTGAATTTAGCTGCAAATGTGCACTTAACAATCGAAAAAATTCAATATTTACAACTGATGAATACGACTCTGAATATATATATATATATATATATATATAATCTATGTTTTTATATATATATAATTTGATTATAAAACCAGCTGTTACAAGTCTTGCTTTGTATTTTATATTTTTTTTCCCAGGATCATCTTGTTTTAAACTATATACCCATTTAGTTTTTATTAATTTTGATTTCGAAGGTTTTTATATGATTTCCCAAACTTTATGTTTAACGAATCTAATTCATTCTCCATTGCCAAATTCCAATTTTGCCAATTAGCACTATTTTTTGCCTCAGAATAAGAGTTCGGTACATTATTCGATAAATGAACTGACATCAGCTTAGATTTTAGTCTTTCCGATTTTCTAACAGGGATTTGATTTTGTACATCATTCAATTCAAGTACCGAGAGTTGGATTCTGCCTGTCTGAGGCGATGACGTGGTCTGAAGGGGAATTGAATTATCATTCTCAGTTGCTACTGGATCATTATTTATTTCAAGATTAGACGATACTCCATTCTCTGTATTTTGATTAATTTCGCTTCTTTCGGGAGAGACTTCAAAAAACGAGTGAATATATCCCATGTTTCATTTTCTCACACACACAATCTCACCTAAATAACTAATAACTTTTAAGGATTCATTGAATTTAACTGATCTCTCCTCAACTATTTTTTGATTTTTAATATCATAAATTTGATATCCCCTCCTTTCTCTAGCATATCCTAGTATAATTCCACGTCTTCCTGGAGCTTCAGATTTATTTCTCAATACTTTTTTTCGGAATGTGAAAATAGGCCACACAGCCAAATTTTTTGAGATAATTTAATTTCGGTTTATTACCTGTCCAAATTTCTAATGGGATTTTTTCTTTCCCTTTTCATGGTGTAACATTAGATACCTGTATACTACAATTAATAGCTTCAGCCCAAAATTTTAAAGGAAGCTTACTTTCATATAATAAAGATCTAGCTCTTTCTAGAAGAACGCGGTTAGCTCTTTCTGCTTTGCCATTTGATTCACTATTGTATGGAATTGTTTTTTCATGAAATATTCCTGAATTAGCAAGGTAAGTATCTAGTTGTTCATTTACAAATTCTAACCCATTATCAGTTCTCATCTTTTTAATCTTTTTATCAGTTAAATTTTCATACTTAGCTTTAAATTGAGAAAATGCACACATCAAGCACTTCATATTTATTTTTTAAGAAATAAGTAAAGTACATGCCAGAAAAATCATCTACAATTACCATAGAATATTTTGCACCACCATATGATTTGATATTAGTCAGACCACACAGATCGGCAGGAGCAACTCAAGAATTTGTGAACTTTGACTTATTTCAATACTAAGATGAGTTTTTCTGGTTACTTTACTTATATCACAATTTTCCAATGATGCAGGAGTAGACCAAAATTTACTAGCAAAAGCATTTCGGCAGGCTCTCCCTGCCCTAAAAAACCTAAATGATGCTAACGAGAAAGCCTGCGTAATTTTTGAAGCGTACGTAGCAATAGTACAAGGGCGCAATTACGCCCCAATGCTCACAGCTTAACATTCAATTCCAACGTGCAATCTTTGTCGATTTGCTTCTGGAATGCGAACGGACTTCGACCCAAAATTTGTGAAGTCCGCGACTTTGTATCAGAACAGAACCCAGATCTGTTGTTAGTTCAAGAAACGAAACTACAACCCGGTCTAGATCCACTTATTGCGAATTATCGTCTTCATAAAGACGACAGAAATAATATATTTTCCACGTACTCGATCAGATGGAGGTACTGCTATTTACTGCAAAAATGATTACGATCATAACAAAGTTTCATTACCGACTTTGCAGTATATGGATGCAACCGCAATCGAAATTAAATTTAATAATTTTCCCCCTATCCGAATTGTTTCAGCGTACGCTCGAAACACCCCGGAAAATAATAGAAAATTTCCTGATAAAGATTTTCTCAAAATTCTTAATTCTGGCCAAAATATTATCATTGCTGGAGACTTAAATGCCGCGCATCGTGCGTGGAGTAACGCTAGATCAAATGCATTTGGCTATGCTCTTCGCAAAATTGTTAATAATAAACCGAATGTGAGGATTGTAGCACCGCACACTCCTACACATATCAACGCTAGCTCTAGACCGGGGGCAAGAGATTCTATTATTGATCTAGCAGTTCTTAAAAATATCCCCTTCAATCATGATATTAGAGTTATAGATGATCTTTTTTGAATCAGATCATCTACCGGTCATTCTTACTCTATATACTGGCTCTGCTCTAATCAAAATTCCGGATCAACTCTCCACCTATTGGGAGAACTTCAAATTTCTTTTAAATAACAAACCACTCCCCATCCCTCCTTCCTCAAGCAATGACGACCTCGAAATTGCAATTAGAAGGCTTGGAGAAAATATCTCTGAAGCTCTTATAGAAGCTTCAAAACCAAAATTTAAACAACCCCCATTAAAAGTCCCCTCCGAAATTAAAGCTAAAATTCGCCACAGAAATCGTGTTCGGAAATTTTGGCAACGTACAAGAGATCCTGCAGTGAAATCTGAATTCCGAACACTCAGTCGTGAAGTTACGAAAGACATTAGACACTTTTCCCAATCTCGTTGGGAATCTCACATTGCGGCACTTACGCCGGAGACAGGCACTCTTTCGAGGAAAACCTCCCTATTCAAAAAGCCACCTCAAAACATTCCCCCCCCCCTAAAGGGCGCACTTGGCAGTGTAGCAAATCACCCTCTGGAGAAGGCGGAAGTGATTGCCGACAGCCTTCAAAAGCAGTTCGAACCCAACACTGAAGCTGAAAACGAACGTTTTACAGCTCATACACAAAGGAAAATTAAAAGATTCCTGGACGTTCCTACCTGTCTAGACCTGGAAAAAACAACGCCAGGGGAAGTACAGGAATATATTAAAAAGCTTAAGATCAATAAATCTCCTGGATTGGATTTAATTACAAATCGCATCCTTAAAAATCTCCCCCTCAAATTCGTTCTTTTTATTGTCATGCTGTTCAATCTATTAATGGAGAACTGTCATTTCCCTAAGAATTGGAAGACTGCCGTGGTGGTCCCCATTCTAAAACCCAATTCTGATGATACTCAACCTCAAAATTACCGTCCAATCTCGCTACTCAGTAGCTTGAGCAAAGCGTACGAGTTTGTTCTTTTGAATCGCCTGAATCAGCACTGCATAGCCAGGAATATTATTATTCCTGAACAGCATGGCTTTGTTACACAGTGCTCCACAGTAACTCAGTTACTAAGAGTTACTGAGCTGATTCATCACGGCTTTCATTATAACCAGGCCACGGGTATGCTTTTTGTGGACATAGCCAAAGCCTTTGACAAAATTTGGCATGATGGCTTGCTATCCAAGATGATGTGACTTGGGTTTTCGGAACGACTCATCAAAATTATACACTCCTACCTAAATTCCCGTGAATTTAGGGTAAGAGTTGAAAACAGTCTCTCCACCCCGCGTCCAATTCTCAGTGGGGTACCACAAGGATCCTTATTAGGGCCCAAGCTCTTTAATCTATACATCAACGACATTCCCAAGGCTGCCGAAGTCCACTTAGCGATGTACGCGGACGACACTGCCATTTTTACCCAAAACATTTATAACCGCAATATCATTGAGCAGCTTCAAAATTATGTCATTCGACTCGAAACCTGGCTTAACGACTGGAAAATAAAGGTTAATGCATCTAAAAGCGCATGCCTCCTCTTTACGAGAAAGCGGTGCATCGGAAACCTCCCGCATGTCAACATTTTTAATCAGCCTGTCCCCTGGGTTACTGAATATAAGAACCTAGGTTTAATACTTGATACTAAATTAAACTTTGCTAAACACATCCGTTCCGCCCACCAAAAGGCGGCTGGAATGAGAAACACTCTAAATCGCTTGATTTTTCCCAAGAGCAAGCTTGCATTAAGGCACAAGGTTCTATTATACAAAGCCATTCTTCGCCCCATCATGTTGTACGCTTCTCCCATCTGGGCAGGGGCGGCAGTTACTCACCTGAAAAGATTGCACACTTTTCAAAACATTCAACTGCGTAGAGCAGCAAACGCACCTTGGTAAAAGCACCTTGCATAAAGATCTTAATGTTCCGCCGCTTCTTGATTTCATCAAAAAACAATCAGAAAATTTCTTCAACCGGTTTTACCACAGATTTCAAATGAATCTATCAGGGAAATCCCGGCTTACGACAATTCTATTCCTAGCTCTTCTAAGAGACCTAGAGCATTTCTTAATCACTCGTATCAACACTTCCCAGCTCTGAAAAGGATGAGAATGTCTTGATACGAATTAAAAAGATATGAGCTTTATTGTTACACTAGTTGTCTTCTTTTGCAAGACTTCACTCACTCTAATTATTCCCCTCCCCCGCGCCATGCAAGTTTTTGATCGCGTTTAGTGTGGCAACTTCACCCCTCATGATCTTATTTCAAACTCCTCTACCTTTTCTTACTTTTTCTTCCAAGTGGTTATTTAAAACTTCCTTTCAATAACCGCACGCAGTTATCTTAGAGGTAACGTGTAACGGACTTAAAAATATTATTCTCTTAATCCTTGTTATTAAAAAATATATCTCTTCTCTCCTCGTTCCGTCAAGATGCGGCAGACGGTTGAAAGACGGGCTTTGCTGTCATGGAGATGTGACGTCATTTTCTCTTCGTTTTCCTATGAAAGCGAAACAGAAACTAAATCAACTGGGAGAGTGGTTTCCACCCACCCCTCCACCAGCGTTATTGCGCTGCATTTAATGTGGACTGCTTTTTATTTTTATATGTAACTTCAACAAATTGTTCTCTGTTCAATTTATTATGATGAGTGGATAATAGAGCTATCTCTAAGGTTCCACGTAAATGTATAACCGTTACCGTTACCTTATATCACAAGTTTCACATGTGAAATTATTTACATTATCAATATCAATATAATCTTTCATTTTAAGCATATATTTACAATTTATAAATGACATAACCTGTTATGCCAAATTTCTTAATTATTAGTAGATTGGTCAGAAATATAACAGAATTATACATAGGTTCTAATTTAATTTCTAGTCTACCATTATTTTTAAGTGCTTTAGTTATTAGCTTATTATTTTTATCATATATCAATACACAATTATTTTCTGATTTAATCTTACAAACTTTATTCATTAAACATGTTACAGACAGTAAATTACATATTGATTGAGGAACACATAACTGACATTAGTAATTGTTAGATTAATAGAATTACAATGTTCTATACTCACAGTTTTAGCTGAAACGTTTCCAGTTCCTTGGCTCAACATTTTTGAAATTTTTGTCGGCTAAATAAATGTCCATAACTTCTGGACTAATGTTTTTGAACCACACAGATTCTTTAGACATATGACAGGATGCACCACTATCCAGGATCCAGGTATTGTCACAAAGATTTTCTTCTCGATGGGAAGCTGTAAATACATGATGGTTTCTAGACGAATTGTTTCTTTGGGTTATATTTCTTTGGCTTGTACTTGGAGAGTTATTGTTTCTATAGTAACAATCCTTTGCCAGGTGATTTGATTTTCTGCAAATATAGCAAAGTCTTGTTTGTTTTTCATTTTTTCTCCTGGAATAAAATGCTTCAACATTAATCCCATCCATTCGAGTTTTAATAGGTAAGTTAAAAGTTGTTTCTTCTTCCCTTAGAATTTGAAGAATTTCCTCCATAGTCTTTTCTCTGTGAGTCTTTAAAATCTCTCGCACTTTGGAGAATTTTCCATTCAATCCTCTAACGGTATGGTAGACCAATTCCCTCGGCGACACGTCCAATCCTAGGGAGTGACACTTAGTCGATATCTCCCGTGCTCTTGCAATATAATCTGCTACAGTTTCGCCGTTTTTCATGAGAATGTTCTTGAGTTCATTGCCCGCGTCAATTTTTCGATCTTCGCCTCGCCCGATGAAAGTCGCTCTAATTTTATCCCACAGCACTTTCGCGTTGTCTTCCGCCGCGAACTGCAACGCCTGTTCATCGGCGAACGATAACTTTATATACGATACAGCGTCTAAATTTATTGTCTCCCACTCGCTTTCATCTTTGCGGCTAAGGTCTCCAGGTTTTTCGATTATGATTAGATAGTCTAATCTCTTTAAGCTAAGGGCATCTTTCATCTTAAGCTCCCATATAAAATTGTTCGTTCCGTTTAAATCGGGAATTGTTATTTTATCCATTATAGGTAAAAAGGTTTAAACGTTCACAAAGTCAATTAACGCATCACACAGATGAACCACGGACTCTTGCTACCACTTGTTGTTCTTTGTGAAATTACTTCCACTCAGGTATCTCTGGACAGCACATTTATTTATATACAAATACGAAAAACGATCACGGATACTGCATACAGCAAAAAAGTCTGACCCAAAAGCACACAACAACAGTTCAGCCAGTGAACCCCGCAGAAGGAATGCGTGAGAGTGGAGCGGGAAAACTGCGCGTGGGCGGGTCACACAGTTATCCTTCTGCCAGAAAAAATAGTTTACTCGCTTCAACTCAACAGAAAGTATTTCTCGTTCTATATTATTTTAATGGGGTGCTCGTCCCACATCGGCTTAGTGTGCTTACATCTTGCGATCGCCAAATTCTCAAAACTAGTATCTTTAAACATATTGGAAGCGACGCATCGATACGGGGGTTTTGTGAGGAATCGATGTGATACGTGGTATTGTTGGACTTAAGAAAATTTTTTCGCTGCCTCTGTTTCCACTTGTACTTTATTAGAACTCTAAGAAAGAGGTTTTGGCGATATATTATTAACTCCAGATAAAAAAAAATACGATAAGTTAACCAATGTTTTTTCACATTAATTTTACCTGAGGGAGGCTCAAGCTGAGTTACTCTTCATTCCGGATAACGAACAGTGATGAGACGAACAACATAATGATAGAAAACATGACAGAAGCTGCAGATTTCAAATATTTTAAAAATTCTAAAAATGTCCAAAAACTAATTTTGCGAACTGGCAATAAATACTGAAATCACAATTTTTTGCTTGAACATACAGAAAAATCAGGCAGCATCCCTAAATCGAACCCCCACCCCTTACATGCCGAATTAAAGAGCAAAATACCTAAACATGACAATATAAAAAAACTTGTACTTTACTCGAAGCAGTAAAATAAAAAATAGCACCTCGTACCCTGTTTGCACTGCTCAAGTAACAGCTATAGATCAAATTTTAAATTATCCAGTAAAGGCTAATATAAAATGGGAAGGGTTCACTTCGTGTGATTCCTGCTTTTCGATATTCCAATGTACATCTGGCGGACGTGGCAACTGAATTAAAAAATTCAAACGATCTGGAATTAGTTGAAATAAGAAGGTTTATTAAATCTAGCACAGTCCGTCAAGAAGCTTCTCCCATTTTAATTACCATTCTAGGTATAAATATACCAGAATGTGTAAAACTTTGGTTTTTTAACAATAGAATTCAACTATTTATAGACAAACCTCGACAATGTAACAAATGTTTGAGCTTCACCCACTTATTTCGATTATTTTCCAGCCATGCAAAATGCATCAACTGTGGAAAGTCCTACACCGGCATAAATATCACAAAATGCATAAACTCTACAGGAGATCATTCGGCAAACTCCCCCACAACTGTCCCATGTTTATTAAAGAAAAAAAGTACTAGAATTCAAATGCAATCATTCCTTAACTCTGGAAGACACACAAAGAGAATTTAAGGAAACTCACTCAGAAAGTTATTCTACAGCATTAAAAACAGCAGCCCCAGGACCCAATATGCAGGAATTTGAAAAGAAATTAGAAAACATCGTAGCCAATTTTTAAGTAGCACTAGAAAGAAAAACTGCAGCCCCATCATGAACTCCATGCAAAAGATGATGGAAACAATGTTTGCCCATTTGATTATATAATGTACTAGAAATAAATAAGCAATAATCTTCACCTGTTCCAAGCGCATTTCACAACATAGACGATACATCTAATGATATTGATATCGGGTAACTTTGAAACATCGAAGATCTAAACTGCAGTTTTAACCATGACTGTGTATTGAGTTTTTTATTTTTCCTTCATAAAAGTAGATAAGCTTTCATTAACTGTAAATATATCTTATTTCCTCTAGTGGAGGATTGAACTATTATTTTCCTTTTTATGTCTTATTTAAGCGTTTTCTACAATGGAATTGTAGGAGTATAAAAAAATAAGCTTATTTGGTTTAATATATATTCCTTTTCGCAGTCAGATATTTGGATTTTAAGAGAGAATTTTTTGAGACCTAACGACAATTTACAATTCCCAGGTAAGGTAATCTTCAGACAAGATAAACTTGACAGACCATGAGGAGCGTTGCTGATAGCAGCCAACATATATATTTATATTAGAAAAATTTCCTTTTAAAATACACAGTTATCAGACTAGGAAATTTTAGTATTACAAATCATAATTAACAATAGTTCCTTTTATCTGATAAATTGATATGCACCTCGAGGACTCAATTTACAATACTTAAATCTTTTTTAGACTCCTTATCGGACACAGTTTTCGTCTTTGGTGATTTTAACTTGCATCATCCAATGTCTAGGGCTTCAATCACTTCTCAACACAGTAAAGATTTTGTGGAATTGCTAACGAGTTCTAATTTTATTCTTCTTAATACTGTTATTCCAACGCATAGAAGCAATGTTGGCTCTAGTGCTCTCTTGGATTTTACCCTTTGCTCCTAAGTCTCATCGGATACAGCAATACTTTCGTTTTAGATAGCTCCTACAATAGTGATCATCGTCCTGTTATCACAGATTTTAAGTTTCAAAATCCGATATAGTGTTTGGACTACTGTTGGCAGTGAATTATGGAATGTTGGCGCCAATCGGCACGTTTACGGAGGCAGGTTACTGTGTTTTGTAGGGAGAACGTTTTTTTGACCCTCGAACGAGGCGGTCAGGAAGAGAGAATTCCTTGTTTTTGGAAGCTGGACTGTTTTAGAGTGAAGGAAATTGAATTCCTTGGGTGAGATCGACGCACAGCGCGTGCTCTGGTGTAATAAGAAGAGATAGTTTCCTGGGGGTGTTTTAACACGACGGACAGTGTTTGTTTGATAATCAAGATGATTGTGTTTGAATTGAGAAGTAGTTGATTATATGGAGAAAGGTAGAAAGTAATTGAGCCTACATCACAACACGCTCTCTTTCGAGAAAAAGGAAATAATGTTTGAAAACGCGACAAAAGAAGATTTGGTAACGGTTTTGCATGAAATGGGAGAAACCGTTGACCTGGGAGTTGAAACAGGAAGTGTTGTTATGTAAAGAGTACTTAGAAGATGAAGAATTCGTCTGCGGTGTTTTAGCTACTATGATAGAATGGAAAAAGAAGAGTGTAAGAAGAGAGAAGAAGAGCATAGAAAGAAAATAGAAGAATATAGAAAGGAAGAGTATAGAAAGGAACTAGAAGACTACAGAAAGAGAGCAGAAGAACGCCGCTTAGAACGAAAACAAGAATTGGAATCAGCGAGAATAGAAGCAAGACGGGAAACAGAGAACGAGACAAGTATAAGAGAAGCAATGCATAAAGAAGAGGAGACCAGACTCAAGGCTGAGGAGAAAGCCAGACTCAAGGCTGAGGAGAAA
>BMAV01025163.1:89359-99540 GCA_019973955.1 Trichonephila inaurata madagascariensis | reverse complement strand
ACTCAAGGCTGAGGAGAAAGCCAGACTCAAGGCTGAGGAGGAAGCCAAAGCATTGGAGGAAGGGCGGAAGCTGGAAGAAGAAAAAAGAATAAATGAAAGAACAGCTTTGGAAGAAGAAATGAGATTGGAGAAAGAAAGATGGATTGGAGAAGAGCAGATGCCACATGTTCAAGAGGAACATAAAATGAGCATGAAAGCAGAAGAACAAAAGTGCTTACAAGAAGTTTCTGCCGAGGATGAGACGTATGAAGAAAAAGAAGAAACAGCAGTAGATGTGATAAAAGATAAAGCTAAAGAAGATCTTAATCTCGTAATCCTTAGTAAAGAGCGAGTGGACTTAGATGATGAAATTGAAGAAGAAATTCTAAAACTGCCTAAGAGAAAACTCAAAAATTTAAGAAGAATGACAGTTACCGAATTACAACAAAAAGTGAATTTAAAAGCCTCAAGCGACATTATACTTATGCCCCAGCATTGGAGTTTTAAACGTAAATATTCGCAGGATAAAAGAGGAATAGGAAAACTTGCTTGGAAACTGCCGGATTTTCTCAAGCGAGTTGGTATTATGAAGGTGCGGCAATCATTGCGAAAAAGAGAGGATCGAAAGTCAAGATGAGGAAAAGAATTAGACTTAAATTGAGAACACACGACAACATCTCGCGGGACGGTTGTGGGAAAGGTTAGGGGTGAAACCCGAACCCTACTGGCTAGACACTGGCTTTCTCCCATCCCCCAAGCGAACATTTTGAGACTGGACATGTGTTGCGACTAATGCCACCTGCCTGACGAAGTCAGATCGAGGCCCGCGAAATTCATCGCGGCTAAGGGCTAGAATTTTTACGCCTGTCGTTAGCCTTAGCTTTGACAGCTTAGCTTAGCAGGTGACGGTATGATTTGGCTCGGTTCCACCCCAATTTAGAGGGAGAAAACCCTGGGGGTGGTCAGGGGGCTCCCACCTCTCTGTCCCTTCCACCAACTACACGAGAGGACTTGTGGCTCGACGGCTATTTAGAGTACCCCCATGCCGCAAAGGCACTAAACATTTTCAAACATCTATGACTTCTCTGGGATTCGAACCCAGTCCCTACGGCACCGCAGTCAGCGTTGCTAACCACTATACCGGTTGGGCAAAAAGAGATTGGACATTGTATGGAGGTAAAATCAATCCCTTTTTTTTGGTTGGACATTGATAATTCATAATGCATTCTTATTATATTTTTTTTTGTTAATGCTGTATATGCATTTATGTTTCTAGTGGAATTTTCATAGTTTGCTAGGAAACCTTCTATTATTGATTGATTTATGTATTTAGTGCGCTGTTTAATATGTACTCTTAGAATTCGAGAATGTTATTTGAGAAGCTTGATATTCATAGTAAGATAATTTTAGTTTGTTTATTTACTATCTGAATATAAAGTGAGGAATGGTTAAGAGTGCATAAATCTTAATTCTTTTCTAAACTATGAGTACTTAGGTTTGGTGAATTTTCATATGTGCATTTCTTTGTATGTCAACTGTATTTTCTTTATTGTTTAACATTTTTTTAGGATAATTCTGGGTAATACTTTGATGTGAATGTGCTGATTTTTTTTGTTTCTGGTATAGTATAATCCATATTTGTTACTTTGAACTGTTGTGTATATGTAGTTAGGTAGTTTAGGAAAAGGATCCGCAACTTTATGATTTCAGATTTATGCTTAATTTACAATTAAACATAATCTTGGGCTACTGTTGGCGGTGGATTATGGAATGTTGGCGTGAATTGGTGCGTTTACAGAGGCAGGTTTTGTAGCGAGAAGGTTTTTTGACCCTCGAACGAGGTGGTCAGAGAGAGAGTCCCTTGTTTTTGGAACTTTTTTGGGGAGAAGGAAATTGAATTCCTTCGCACCGCACGTGATCTGGTGTAATAAGATGAGATTGTTTCTTGGGAGTGTCTTAACACAGTATTTGTTTGATTGTAGTGATAATCAAGATGATTGTGTTTAATCAAGATAATTGTGTGTTTGAATTGCTTATATTGAGAAGTAGTTGATTATATGGAGAAGGGTAGAAAGTTATTGAGAATGTATCACACCCAATTAAACGAATCATTGAAAGAGTGGATTGAACCTCAGTAATAAAGCAAGCCAAATCAGACAGACAGAGAGAGTCTCCCTGACAAGAGACAGTCTCTCTGACAATATTGCTAATATAATTTCAAATAATACTTGAAAGGTAAAAATTTTCTAATTGAAACTTTCCTCCTTGATGAAATAGTGCATGCCATAACCTTCACAAACTCAAGAAAAGCTTCCGGAAAAAGGCCATTCGGGAAATCTCTCCAAAATTGTGGATTCGATATAAATGCAAATATTCCAGCAGGCTCCAATTTCATATTAAAAATGTTAAAAAGATGTACTGGGATGCAGTCTGTAACAATATTTCGAACCCTAGAACCTTTTATAATATTCTGAAAAAATTTTCTATGAAAAATAATCCTGACTCAGCATTGAATTTTCTTTTCCATAACAGATTTATTTATCATCCACAGATTCCTGCATAACTTTTGCATCCAATAATATTAACCATGAGCCCCTTCCTTTGGATTTTTTGTCCAAGGTAATAGCAATCAATAAAATTTTTCACTTATATGAATTGAATAGAGCTATAAAATCTGCTAGGAACACAACTCCAGGTGCTGACCAGATCCCGGCTACATTATTGAAACTATTGAACTAGAGTGAACGCAAGGTAATTCTAAGCTTCTTTCAACAGATATTTGATAATTCAATAGTGGAAGCATGCTATTAATCTTCCAAATCCCAAACTATGCAAAGACAAGACCAAAATCTCCCCTTATAGACCTATAGCTTTAACATCGGTTTTCTCTAAGACATTTGAAAGAATTTTAGCCAATCAAATTGCCCTCTTTCTGACAACAGAACAAAAACTTCAGCATCAACATTATGGATTTGTTCCTTTTAAAGATAGCAGAACTCAGTAACTTATCTAATTTACAAAACAGTAACAGACGCAAAGTTGGATATGAAATACTTAGTGGGGATTAGCCTAGGTATGAAGAGTGCTCACATAGAGACTCTCAGTTTAGCTCCTTTACAAATATTTACAGATTGGCATTACGGGGAAAATAGCACTTTGGATGCATAAATTTTCTTCTTACAGATCGCTAGAAATTCGATGGAAGGAATGCCTTTCATCCAAAAAACTGCTTAAGGTTCCCCAACGCAGTGTATTGTCTCCGATATTACTATCCACTATCTATATGTATGAATTTTTTGAAACATTGGAAACTGGAGTCGAATGATCAATATATGTGGGTGATGTATTCATCTATTACTCACATCAATCACTTGATATTATTTGTCATCAATTACAAAATACTTTAAGAAAGGATAAATCAATGGTGCAAATATTGGACATTAAACAAGCCCAAACAAAAGTACTGATGCTAAACTCTCGAGAAAAAAAGATCTACTCATTTTCTGATATATTATTAGCTGGACTCCCTCTTCCGTGGCAATCATTTATTAAATATTTAGGAGAATATTTCTCGAACTGGAATCAAAATGCCATGATTATAAATCAAATGAAAAATAAAGCACTGAAAAAGAGGAACGCTCTTAAAGGTATGGCTTACAAGCATTATGGTCTAAGAGTTGAAAATCTTATCAAACTAATCAATAATAGCATTTGTAGCACCTTTTTTACACATGTCACATCATAAATAAATGATCTGACAATCAACAGAAACCATTAAAAGTCATTCAAACCCCAAAGCCTTCTGAATTACACTAGGTCTTCCACAATGCACTCCATATATTGTGCTCTTAACATTGGATGGCCACAGGCCCAAGGTTGTGTATACCGAGTTCGGCACAGTAGGCCTTGGCCCTTATGGACTGTTGCGCCACTGAGTTAAGTTTATATTGACTGGAAAAGAAATTCTCTCAGATAAAATAAAAAAGATTGGCAAATAAGTTTTTCATTTCTCAAATTTCTCCTCTGATCAAACATTTTCTCCATTATATAGCAATAACCCCGAATCTCTGAATCTAAAAATTATGGAAGATAAAAATGATACTGTTGTGACGAAGCATATCTCCTTCCCCTATTTTTCAACAGATCCCGTGCCGACAGAAGCTGCGAAAATTCCGAGAAGTTCCCTTTATTGCTGGGAAGGAATTTCGTAGCTGGGTGGTCGAGTTTCGGCACCCTTTTTGCCCAACTGACCGGACAGTCGAAAAGGGGCGCCTTGTCATTGTGTGCCCATTTTCCGAGAACTCGGAGGCGCCTTCACGTCGGAGAACATTCAACTGTACACCCAGCCTTGGCGTCTTTCGGTCTGGCGGAAGCGAGACAGTGTTTGGCGCGGCAGAGGGGTGCGACATCAAAGGGAAGCCGAGACCGGAAGGCGAGCAGGAGGATGAGGACTGAGGCCGACAAAGAAATGAGCGGTGGATGACGAGGGAAAAGAAAATGCTATAAAACGGGCGAGAGAGTCCGAACGGAGAGGAGACTGGATCTTGGAAGGGAGCGGTTCGGACGTCCCTTGAGCGATAGGAAGAGCGATAGTGAGCCCGCGAAGTACAGCGGTCTCCTGGCTTGAAAGATCGAGGAAACCGGAGAGAATACGGAAGAGACTCGAACTGATTACGAACGAGCCCGCGAAGTACAGCGGTCTCCTGGCTGGTAAATCCAGGAACGGAAGAGAGTGCGAAAGAGACTCAAAAGTGATATTGAACTGTAATTAGAATATACCCATTTATTTATTATTTTGATAATTTTCATGTCGAAATAAATAGTTAGCCCAGATCTGAGAGAAGTCATTACAATATTGTTAATGTATACTATATATGCTGATAGTGGTCAAATTATCTCAATCCCCAGAATAACATCTTTTTCAGTTCTCCCATGGAAAATATTGTTACGAAATTTGTGTAAATTGTGTAAATAATATGTTATATTTATTTTATGTTAAAATTGTAATATTCACAAGAAATGCCGTCCCATACGATTTAGTGGCGACTCAATGATAACTTGGCGAAATCTTGGCGATAGAGCCAAGTTGGCTTCATTTTTTGCGACCGAGTTGGCGGCCAATTTGGTGACTTTGACTACCATTTTGGCGATATTAGTGACTATGTTGGCGAGTTCGGGACCCTCTGTGGATTCTTCTAGAAACTTGTGGAGAAATACACAAATTTCACGCTCTATGACTCAAGCAGAATTTTTCTGGAAGTTTCCACTTGGCTTATAAATAGAGATGCTCTCCGAAACGAGAGTCAGTCTTGTTTCAACCACCGATTAGTAAACTTATTTTAACCGTAATTACCGATTAACTCGGCTGTGCATGTGAATAATCTTCTACATACGCGTATTTTAGACACAGGTAATTGTATCTGAGTGCTGTTGAAGGTGTGAAGACCTTCTGAGATTTACTCTGTGCATATTGCTCCTGAATCCTGTATTTCAAGGATTGGAATTTCGACAATAAATTTGCATCGCTGTTAAAGAACTGTTATTTTCCTTTGTGACTGTTTTGCATAAAACCCTCGAACCCGGATCTACGTAACAATATATGTCAATGATTTCAAATTTTAGGATAAAAATGTACCAATTCAAACTTTAAGGGTTTTGTTCGATGAAACACAGTTGATCCTGATTTTCAGGACTTTTATATAATAGCCACTGATGCTTCGAAAAATCAGCAAACTACATTTATTGCAAATATTCAGTGGCGTAACGTACACCCCCGCACTATGGGGGGTCCAAGGCTTCTAGGGGGCCCAAAGCTAGATTGACGCCTTTAACGTAGAATTTCACAAAATTAGATTTACATTTTTTTTTTTAATCCAATTTTTAAGCGATTTTCAAATTGGCGATCTAACATCATTCAAAATCAAAACTTTGATTGCTTATTAGATATCTTAGATCCAATAACCAAATCAAAAAAAGATTTTAATTTGCTGTAATCCCCGCGACAAAAGAGATACTTTAGTGAGTTTTCTTTTCAAACCTAAATTACTAACAGATAAAAAGAAAGACAGACGGAAAATTGGATAAAATGCTAGAAAGATAAAAAAAATTCATCACTTTTTTTTAATATACTTCATGTTAGCGGCAGGGAGAAAAAAAAGACATGTTACTTTTTACTGAAGTAACAAAGTAACTTATTGGAGTTTTTAGTGCCCCCCCCCCCACACACACATGTATTTCATTTTCATTTAGCGAACTCGTAAATAACGTACATCTGTTATGCTTCTTTCATGAAAAATAGTATTGTGATACTTGAAAACGCATAGAGAGCATTTTAAATTATTATATGGTCTAGATTTATGATTTAGAATCCCATATGCCCACAGAAATTTCTGTAGATTTATGAGTATTCAATCAAATAAAGCATAATGAGAAAAATGTTTCACAAAATTGTTTTTAGAACATATATATTTTTATATTCAATGCACTTGAATATAGGAAGTGTTCCTTCGCTGTTAAAACATTTTGATCTCACTTCTCTCTTGTAATATTAGAAATGTTTCTTGTAAACTGAATTAATTATTCTGGTTCTTATATACTGTTATTTTGTTAATAAGACAAGAAGAAACACGGCCCTAAAATGAGTGGAGTTAAAAAAACTTTTAGTGGTTCTCAAAAACGAAAAATTCGAAAGGAAAAGGAGTATAATATTAATAGCAAATATGCAAAATTGGATAACTTTTTAATATCCGCAAGTTCATCATCTTGTGCAAGTGCTAGTAGTAGTAATGCCAGGGAACTTGATGAACAAATTCTGGAAGTGAAAATTAATCCACAAGAAAAAAACACAGTTTCGGACACTTCAACTAATAAGAATACTCTATCTAAAGAAAAGGAGTCGGAAAATGAAAACGAAGAAACAAAATTGATTAGAAATGATTTTGTGCATTATGTAGGTACGCCCATAGATGCAGATTTAAGGGAACAAATTTTAAAACTGGACCCATACCAACCAGAAGGTAATTTCCAAAAAGATGCCAAGGGAATGAGCTTTTCATCATCTTATTATAGTTTCATATCCAAGGCAGGAAAAAAGATCGAAAGGTCAGGTATGTTGGCTTTTCGCTGATGGAACAAATATGTATTTTAAAGAAGCCTGGTGTAAATGTGTGAATGACTGGCAAGGAATATCAAAAAAAATTAAAGAGCATGAAAATTCTATAATTCATATCCAAGCATGTCGCACATTTGACATCTGGAAACAAAATAAAACGGTGGATTCATTATTGAAATGCAATTTTAAAGAAGTTAATTAGGTTAGCCAAATCTTACGAAGAATCACAGACGTTACAATGACTCTAGCGATGTGCAATCTTCCTTTTCGGAGACATCGAGAAACTCGAGATTCGACTCAAAGGGGAAATTTTTTGAATATAATAGACCTCTTGGATAAATATGACCCTCTTTTCAATGCCCATTTGTCAGAAAAAAGAATTAAAAAATATCTTAGCCCAAAAATTCAAAATGTGAACTTATTGCTATTATAAGCTCTAGAATAAAAGAAAATATTGTTAAAAATATAAGGAAATGTTCTTTTTTTCTCTATTAATCTGGACACGACACAGGATATTTCAAAAAAAGACCAATTAAGTATTATAATAAGGTATGTAACAATTGATGTTAAGAATAATAAAGAGCAACATAATATCAGAATTAACGAAATGTTCTTAGGCTTTATTGAGGCGGCAAATCAGACTGCAAAAAGTTTGGAAAGTGATGTGTTAAATTTTCTTAATACACTGGATATTAATTTGGCGAAGTGTCGAGGACAAGGATATGATGGGGCAGCCAACATGAGTGGAGCGTATGGGGGATTATAGAAATTAATTAAGGACACAAACAACCAAGAGCAAATTACGTTCACTGTTCAACACACAACCTCAATCTTGTTCTAAGCGATGCATGTAATAACGTGCCTCATGTAAGAGAAATTTATGACTTTTGTCAAAAAATTTACACATTTTTTGGGCTCAACATGAAAAGGGGGAGTAATCTGAAAATTGTGCAGAATAACGAAAACTTTCAGCAGACTATTAAACCATTATGCACGACAAGGTGGTCATCTCGATTTGACTCTGTAATATCAATTCGCTACAATTACATTTCGATTTTAAAAGTACTTTCAAATATTTTACTAACCAGTACTAAGCAAGACGAGAAACAGGAAGCTTTAGCGATTAAAAAACATATGGAAAAGTTTCAATTTGTTTTTGTTTTGTTTTTTTGCAAATTTTCCAAAGCATAAATTTAACTTCAAAAGCATTACAAATACTAAAAATAGATTTGGAAAACGCTAAGACCATGTTAAATTCTAGCTTAACGTCTATCGAGAATCTTTCGTAACAATTTTGCTAATATAAAGGAAGAAGCTATTGGTTTGGCTAAAAAATGGGGTATCCTCGGAGTTTAATAAAAAGAGATAGAAAAGTTAAACAGTTTTTCGGTGATTTTAATGCTGATGAAAAACTGCAAGACAGAGAACGATTGTTTGAGGTGGATGTTTTTAAGGCCAATGTTGATGTTATTACTACTCAATTAAAAAATCGCTTTGAGAGTATGAATGGCATTTACAAATCATTCAGTTTTCTTTCTCCCAAAAAATTGTAAGCACTACAAATGATATCTTATATAATGAAGCCACAGTAATCTTCAAAAAGTATATAGCCTCGACCTACCTAGTGAATTTCCAAATTATATTGTCTCTAAAAGCAGTTTTTATAGTGAAGATTTAATTAAGATAAATTCGATAAAAGATTTAGGTAATTTTTTGATGATTCAAAATAAGATTGCTGCGCCAAGTTTACCAGAAGTATGTATTGCAGTTTTATTGTTTTTGACTCTTTCAGTTACTTCTGCAATGGCGGAAAGGTCATTTTCTAAATTAAAATTAATAAAAAATTATCTACGTTGTACGATGTCAGTAGAGAGGCTCTCCTATTTGTCTTTGATAAGTATTGAACAATAAGAAGCAAAAAAAAATTGAATAGGATGAATTAATAACCGACTTTGCTAAGAAAAATGTGAGACGTCAATCGCTTTTTTTGTGATTTATTTCTTGAGTGTAGTGATGTATATTAGCTAGTAGTGTGAGTCGCGAACAACTCAACGAACTAGTTACTTTTGTAGTTCAACCTGAGTGGTACTGCGAGCGCATTCTTTTTTGTGTCCATGCTTTCTTATTAGTAACAGTAGTTGTGTCTGACTTTTTGACAATTTATGCTAGAATTTTATCGAACTTAAGGTCAAGTTCATCCCGGGATTCATAAACGAAGAACTTGGTAAGTGATACCTTTTTTCTATTATAAGGATCTGAAATCGAAAATATTATTTTACAGTGTTTGGTTTTTCTTAATGTATCTCGGGTAAATTCCTATTATAGCCCACCCCCTTGGCGAAGATTTTTTTTATCCGCGCCAAAATGGCGCCAAAGCGTGATTTTCAAACTCCGACCGACGGAACTGGGAAAAATATGACGTTTTTCCGGAAGAATGGTAAATGAATAAAAACTGAAATTGAACTGTTCAGCGAAGCATATGACAGGCATACTAAAAAAAGTTCAAACCATACAAACCTCTCGGCAAAACATGTACCAGTCAACGACTGTATTTTTATTCACTTTCACATCATGCACAGCAAACTCATTCGTTGACTTTCCAAAAAAAATGACGCGTTAAAATTAAAATATCACACAACAAATGACTCTTAGAGAACCACGTACCTTTTCTTATACTCTTGCAAATATCATGCGGATTCTCTCCTCCTTTCGTACGGCATCTCCATTCATATCCATCAATCGTTCCCTTCCTTTCTCTCAGAACCATATCTTTTCCACATTTAGGACATTCATACCTGCTAGAAATTAAATTTTCACGCATACACCATTCAAGCAAATTCATTTGTCCCCTTTCTTCCAATAAAGCAAAAAAAGTAAAAATTAAATCCGTACGGCGACTCATTCTCACACAAACCGGTACTCACATTTATTCTAAAACAATCGTTCAACCGTGCAAAAGATGGAAATGGTTCAATTTGTCTGTATATATCGGTTTTAGGGTTGCCACAGTTAACGTAACTAACGTTAATATTGAATGGCAGAAACCTAAAGGCCGTATCACACGTACACGTTTCAAGCAATTTTTCGTTCA
>BMAV01025163.1:67596-84359 GCA_019973955.1 Trichonephila inaurata madagascariensis | reverse complement strand
TGAACGAAAAATTGCTTGAAACGTGTACGTGTGATACGGCCTTTAGGAGAGGGGAGTGCCAGCTCAGATGTCATCCTCCTCACTTGACCATAGTCACAAAATTTCGAGGTCCGTCGCCAAAAGTCCTTGTGTAGCTGAGTAAGGTGACGTTAATATTCACTCACCCACTAAACTGCAAATCGTAAAAACATACTGCTGGATCAGAGGTTCATATTTAATTGATTAGTGATTTGAACAACCAATAAACAATATGAGATTTCTGATTGAGTGTTGTAGGTAATTTTAGCAGCAAAGTTTCCTCCAGATTTCTGAATATTGCTTTAGAAATAATTCGAAAGATTCATTAATCATTCAGGATTTTCTTTTCCAAATCTTCATGTTTTGAAGTACTTCGCTCTGCAATTTCTTCAGCAATTCTGTTATGTTATTCCCATTTTGGGCATGTGGTGCTAAAAGTGTAGCAAAAAATTAAGTAGCTAAACCTTTCTTAACAATCGAATCCGAATCCCTTTTTTTTAGATCCGTAGTTTTGGATGCGTTTAATTCAAAAACTTCTAAGACCCATTCATGACGTTTAGTCAATAGAAAAAAAAAATTCTTATACTTTAAATTAATCAAATTATTATGTTTTTCTCTCATATTTTGTATTCATTGTAAAATACTTTTCGTAAGATGTTTTTTATTCGAAACAACATTTATGTGTATATCAATAAAATTTCGCATTTTGTATCAAGACATTTGCTGAAGGAGTGTCATGTTTATATAGTGAATTGGTAAGTTAAAATTCGTCGAGAAATGTTAAATTAGCAAATATATACATTTCATTGCTATTTTAAAGGTGGTACCGTGCAGTAAATTTGACCTTTTTTTAAATATTTTATAATTAATAGTTTAGTTTTTGTTTGAATACTTGTGAATAAAAAACGGGTGAAATTGTCGAATCGGCCGCTTCTCCGCCAAATTTAGAAAAATCGCGTATTTGGCGCGTTTTTGTCAAAAATGACTTCTCCTTTACTGGTGAACAAATTCAGAAGGGTTACCAGATTTAGCGCATTTATCGATTTGGCGAGAAAACACTTGGCGCGAGAAGCAGCAGATTCGACAAATCAACTCCTTATTTTTTATGGTTGTGTAACTATAAATTATGCATTCATACTTCAATGTTGTGGACTACAATAACTTATGTCGCATGAGTTTCATGGTTTGTTATAATGAAATTGAACTGTAGATTTTGTGCCCGGCTTTCTTTAAAGAACCATCAGTGCAATAATGGGGCTCTATCACATAAATGATACTGAGGATGAAGATCTTTTCATAGTATAGAATAAAAACTAATATGGGTATTGTCTAAACTTTGATAAGAGCAACTAACTTTGTATTTTTAACAATCATCATATTAACTGCATAGTTTGGATGTTAAATTTTTCAGTTTTCCTGGATTGCATTGAAAGAAACCAATTATTTTGTGCCTTGCATAAAATACTATAACATTAATGAATATTGAAAATGAAATATATGTATAATTAACTTAATTTAATCATAAATCTCTAATAAAAGTTTCAGATAGGATTATTAAAGGTTGGATTGTCGTGTCGGCCACTTATCCCACCAAGTGTTCCCTTACCAAATCAATAAGGGGTCAAAATTGCCAAATTGTAGGGTTGTTGCTCCAAAACACAACATGCAAAAATGTGCCAAATTGGTGATTTTTCAAAATTTGGCAGACCAGGGGCCAATTTGACTACATCATATTAAATTAGTTAGATGTTTAGCACTGCTTTTGAAAAAACTATATAAATGTACATGTAGTTGAATGGAAGTAAATGCAATTTCAATGAGCTTCAAAAATGCTGTTATGTTATTTTTGTTTTTAAAGTGTAGAATAGGGGTTATAGTTGGTGAAGGTAATTTTTTGGTGACTAGGAGCAGTCACACCAAGCTTTCAATGTGTATTGATAGTCATTATAAGAGATTACAAAGTAGCATTAGAATAAATTATCACAAAAGTAGTCTACTTGAAGGAAATCGTTATTTCACTAGGAAATCTAAATAAACATTGCAAAATCTTACTGTCTCCTATTTTACACTCCTGCCTATTTTTGTTTTAGTGTTCAAGGATGTTTGCTCCATCCTTGAAAAAAGTTGCTTGTAAATCTAAGCATTTCTAAATATCTGGGAAAATGTTTCATAAAAGTCCAGTTAAAAGAGAAATTATCCATTTTTTTAACATGGAGATCAGATAGTAGCTTTATACATTCAAATTGAAAATTGGTATGCAGCATGATTGTCAACTAAAAATGGAGTCACAAATATACCTAAATTTTCTTGATATTTACCTGAAGTATTGAATTGTGGTCTGAAATTCCTGTTTCAAAAAAAAAAAGGGAAGCAGCCTATTTTTTATTCAATGTCAGTCATGTTTAATCATGGTAAAATGCATAAAGTACTTACTTCGATTTGACAAAATAGTTTGTTGCATTTCAGCATCACTTTAAATGCTGTTTTAGTTAGGGACATGTTTAAATAATTTTAAATAAAATAGTAAAGATTATTAAAAATGTCATATTTCTGAATCTGTTTTTATTCTAAAATTGAAGCATTAATTTTATTTTTGATTGCCTAAACATTTTTATTTTATTTTATAAATCTTAAAATGGTTAAATTTTTATCTTGATTTATCCATTTTCTAAAAAGTGAATGTCCATGTAACTTTCATAACTTTCTTTTTATTTTTTCTTATCATTTTTAACTTTCTGGCGATAGGTAATGATTGTCTATCATCTTATGTTGCATTTAAAAGATTATGTGTATTATATTTAAAATTTAAAGAAGTTCCCGCATTAAAATGCAGCATGAGATTAAGAGAAAATTTTCATTTAGTAGTAAGCCAAATTATTTTCTGATCAAGTAATCTAATAAGTGATCTTAGATGGTACTTTTTTTCTAAATAACACAAAGTATTTTTTGTTTCTGAGATAGAATTTACGTAAAGCTACACGAATACATTATAACATTTACACTTTCTTGGTGTCAGTTACTATTTAAAATTGTACTTTGTAATCTGTACTATAGTGTGCTCATCATCCTTAGATGCAGATTAAGGTAGTTGGAGGTCCCTGGCAGTAAAAGGTTTGAGGCCCATGGGCTCAAGAGTAAAACACTAAAATAGTGAAAAGGTTCACTGTCCTTAAATTCTCAAATTGTATTGCTAATAATAAAACTCAACAGCTAAAGAAACATTTTAACTGTATTTATAAAAAATAAAAACATTACCAAAGAGCTTACAATTTTGCTGCATAACTTTACTTCTTGATTTCTCTTCTCTTCTTGATCAATTATTATAGCCGTATCTATTTTGTGCAAAATATCTTGTTCTATATAAAATATGGCCATGTTGTTCAATTTATCTTCTCTCTAATAATAGTACTCCTTAAATAATTTTAAACATGCCTTAAAACTGAAAAAGCTCTCTCGCCTGATGCATTTGATATGTTATAGTTCAAGGATGGCGAACCATTGGCACATAGCACAATATTTTAGGCACACCACCGATCAAAACGATCAGCCACGATTGATTCTTTAATCAAAGAATTTTCAGTGAGATTTTCTCTGTTCAAAGAATTATCAGAAATGCTCAAGTTCATTATGTACCCTGATGTGACATCATTTGATAAACTGAACTTGCCCAATTCGATTTGTTGGAATTTGAAGAATTTGAAATGCAACTTATTGATTTCTAGTATAGTTCAATATGTATTCAAAAATTTATTGAAACAAGGAAAAAGTTACAACTGATTGAAACAGAAAGATTTACAAGCAATGTAAGTAAAAATCCCAGTAATGAAATTTTGAAAACATTAAATTTCGATTCCAGATACGTTTAACTGTTTGAAGAAGTAGGCTCGTGCTATTTTAGCCTTATTTTAATCGACCTATGCCTACGAGTCATTATCTTCAGAGATGAATAACATTAAAGACTCACTTGGAAACCATTTGGCAGATGACTCCAATTCAGCATGCATTCAGCTAAAAGTAACACACACATCTTACCCGATTCTAATATAATTTATTTGTCATCTAATCTGCAACAGCAGAAATCACACTAATGTTAATTTATATAATTTGAATTATACATTTTACTAAAACATTTACTACTATAAAATACAAAATGTCTTTTTCTGTAGTAAATAAAGAATTTTGTGTTGTTAGTATTTAGTTTTATTATTTTCCCAATAATCACAAGTCAAAACTATTTGATGGCACGTCTATACCTCATTAAGCATTTCTTTAGAAAAAATGGCACGTTGATCCATAAAGGTTTGCCACCCCTTGTATAGTTAAAAACATTTTCAAAGGTATCTCTACAATAGGATTTCTCTTTCAACTCGATACATTTCTAATGGAGACTTCATTGTATCTTTTTCTTTTAAAGATAGTAAAAACTTACCTAATTCATATCGTCAAAATTAAGACATTCAGTATCATCTTTGTAAGTTTCCTTTGGGTTTTTTTTTTTTTTTTGTAGCTTTCTTCTTAATTTCAGGTCATAACTCTCATCAAAAAATTCAATAAAGTGTTATATAACAGTTTCAAAATTTCAACTCTTTGGGATAGTTCTGCTCTTGTCCTATTGCATATGACACAAAATGAATTCACTATGAAATTCTCCCTTCTATCAAAAATTCCATATTTTATGGAAAATAATGTATCTCTTTTGCTGCCTGCAAACTTGTCCAGCTTTCTCTTCGGATGACAGCCTTGATAAATCAATTGCTGCTTGTTCCATTTTTCTAAATTCCTTTCTGAAATTTTGGATACAATTTTCTAGAGATTTTAGTAGACTAGATCCTGTTAATAATCCTTATTGCAATGATTGGCTACTAGCATTTATTATCTGGAGTATGTTACACAGGTTCCTGCCAGGTCCTCTTTTATTTTTATCTCTTGCTATTATGGCCTAAATTCAATTAGCTTGAAATTATTTATTTTATTTATCCAACGCCCATGCTTGGCTTCTTGACCATTTGACACCGAGCCTCCCAGTACTGACTAACAATGTCATCAGCTGTGTATTCAGCGAGTCCAGTGCATTGGGGCAGGTGATCGTCATCCATTCTGGCATGGCTGCAGAGCGGGCAGGCCTCGTTAGCAGCCACGCCAAACCAGTGGAGGTATACTCCCAAAAAATCATGTCCTGTAGTTAGGGGTAAGTGGGCAACAGCCTCGGCTCTCTCCAGGTGCCTGGGGATTGGCCAGAGTTTCCTCTGGCTTTCCAAAACTCTTCATTTTTTGGGTCATATTTGTCAATGTGTGTGGAGATGTTCTTTGCTCTTCTGAGAGTCAGGGGGACTTCTGATTGAGTCGACTCCACTCCCTGCTTGGCTTTTTGGTCAGCACTTTCATTGCCGGGGATCCCAACATGACTTGGGACCCACTATAAGGCCGCAGTCCAGCCATATGAGATGAGCTCTGCAATTTTAGTTGGAAACTGAATTGTGTTAAGGCAGTCTGTTGGTTTATTACTGCTTAAAGCTAAAATTGCAGCTTGGGGGTCTATGAAGAAAACTTGCAGGAGCTTGGCCAGCAGATAGTAAATGCGTTGTAGCTTCACAGACAGCCAAGACCTCACCATCGTAGTTAGTAGCATTCTTTCCCATTACCAATGAGCCCTCAAACAGATTATGGAACCATCCTGTGCCGGCTCTGTTTGTTTCTGGCAGGTATGAACCGTCAGTGTAGATATGGAGCCACTTATTTGCTGGATATCTTTCTTCGATCGTTTCCAGAGTGCAGGATTTTAATTCTTCAGGAATGGCATCAGCCTTATTTGATGTCAAGTTAGTTAGGTTGAGCCATTTAGATGGAAGGGCAGTAGCGACTGTGGAGTAGAACTATATAGGAGCATGGAAAATCATTAGTAGTGGAAGTTGGTGTTTCTTCATAAGAAGTTTCTCATGTGAAAGAGGAGAAGTCTTAGTCTTGAGTCTCTGTGTTGCACATCTATACTCGTTCCCGTACCTGTAATCTACTCTTTTGGCTCTCTCCCAAAATTTGAGAGTGAACTTGTCTCTATGACTATCAAGAGGTTTGTGATGCTGGTCTGGAGTTGCATTGCAGTAATTGGAGTTGATTTGGCTCCACCGGTTATAATTCTGGGGTCGCTGTTCTGAACAACGTCGTACTTTCCAAGGTTGATTGTACTTGCCAGGGTCACAACTTCACAGCCATAGTCCAACACTGGATGGATATAGGTTTGATACACTGTGGTTAAAACATCCTGGGTAGCTCCCCACTTGGTAGCAGTTAATCTCTTCAGGAGATTTAGACGTTTTAGGCCCTTTTCTGATGTTTCTGCAATGTGAGTGCCCCTGTGGAACTTACTGTTAAGATTGATCCCAAAGTATTTGGACAAAAAAAAATCTTTCTAAGAGAGGAAGTCCTTTATATTCTAGGTGGAAAAGGTGCTGCTTGGTAGACAGAGTGAAGAGTTGGGAAACTGTCTTCTCAACACTGGCTTCCATTTTGTTAGTGTTGGCCCATGTTGCAAGATTAAGTAGGGAGCTATTCAAGGTGATTTCCAAGGGGCGAATGTTACTGCCGGTGGCCCACAGTACTACGTCATCAGCAAAGAAGAGGCAAGAAACTCTGGGGACCTTTTGAATGGCTGCCTCTACGTCATCTATCATGATGTTGAAGAGAAGACAACTAAGAACTGCTCCCTGAGGCAAGCCTTGACGCATCTGTTTCCAGGGAGAGGTGGCATTTAGAAACCTACATCGAATGTTACGCTGTGAGAGGAAGCTCTGTACCCAGTGCAATAACTTTCCGGATACTCCTTGTTTCTTCAGCTTGTGTAGCATTATACGATGTTGTATGCAGCTTTGAAATCCACCAGCACAGCAAGGGTGGATTGCTTTCGGTGAGAAGCGTCTTTTATTGCCTGGGTAAGTTTTACAACTTGGTCCATAGTGGACCTATGCCTTCGAAAACCTGCTTGACAATTGCTAATGGCACCTTTTGACTCCAAAAACTCCTGAAGTCTGCATTCAACCATTTTCTCAGCAACTTTACAACAAACATTTGTGAGGGAAATGGGCCTATAGCTGTCAAGACTGCAGGTTTTCCTTTCTTCAGGCACAAAATGACTTCTGCTTTTCTCCATTGGTGGGTACTCGTGTTTTCCATGTTAAATTGATAAGCTTAAGGAAAGTTCTCGGAGCCCACGAACCAAGGTTAATGATGAGTTCTACTAGCTTGAAATAGTTTGCTTTGAACTAGACATATCTTTTATCGCGTAACTTCATTTTGTTTCATTTATCTTTATTAGTAAAATACACTGATGGAACTAAAAATCCCATCACAAAGAAGAAGTAGTGCTATTTTAATGAAATTTGGTAGGATTGTTTACACATCTGAAAGATGATTTGGATACAAATTTTGTGTTATGTGCTAGTAGAGCTATTTTGAAGTTGCGCCTTTTTTTAATCAAGTGTACTTTAAATATGCAGTATACAGTTCATGACTTTTATTTATCGTTCAAATTTGATGAAGTGAGTTCATGTTAGTCCACACAGAATGACTGTAAGAAGAAGCCATTATCAACAGCTTGCTGAATTAGAACAAGGTAGTATAATAGAGCTAAGAAAAAGGTGGATCTTCTTTCCACCATTTTGCAGAAAGACATGGTAGGATTGTATCCACTGTGCATGATTTTTGGCAGCAGTGGTCCGGGATGGTATTTCCTCAAGTAAACTATGGTCCAACCAAGGACGGGTCACCACAGATATAGAACACTGCCATATTCCACACATGGCTGTGGATTATCGTAATGCATCTACAGCAGAAATTACAATTTTTTTTGGCCCTCGAGTGAACTGTAAGAAATCAGGTCGTTTGAGAAATCTCTCCCAGTCAGACTCCCTGTAGCGTTTATACCATTAGCTCCAAATTATTGACATCTGCAATGTCATGGCTAGAGATAATTGGAGAGCGAAGTGGTGATGTGTTGTGTTCTTCAATCAAAGCTTGGTGCTAATGATGGAGAATATTAGGGCCTCCCTGCAAAGTCATGTTTTCGGTCCCAGGCCGTATTTATCTTCAGTCAGGCTGTGAGCCCCCTGTGATGCAGGGGTGTACATTATGCCACTGCAGTGATGATTGTATATTAAAAGAAGGCCAAATCAGAGAGAGAGCACCAGCAAACAGCTTTTCTGTGGTCTATAGACCCACTGGGCCTGCAACTGCAGTGATGATCTGGAGCAAGCAATGTTCTTTGATTACAGGAGCATTCTCGAGGTTAATTCCCACACCCTGACTGCAAACTTGTACATCAGTCTGGTGATACACACTGTTGCACTGCCATTTATAAACGTCGTTCAAGAGGTGTTTTCCAACAGAACAACATGGGCCTTCATACCCTGTTGTAACCCAACATGTTCTTTAGTTTTACCTTGGCCTGCTAGATCACCAAATCTTTCTCCAATCAAGCACGAATAGAACACCATTGGACGGCATTCACAGCGTCATCCACAACCAGAATTGTATTGATAGACAAGAGCAAAAAGCATGCAATTCCATCTCACAAACTGATGTTGAGTACTTATATGACACATTGTATGCACATTTGCATGTATGTACACTACTAGCCATTAAAATTACTGCACCAAGAAGGCGACGGGTTACAGATGAGAAATTTAAACAACAGGAAGAAGGTGCTGTGATATACAAATGATTAGCTTTGCAGCACACACACATTCAGACAAAGCAGGCACCATTAGCAACACCTACAATGTGTTTAAGTGAGGAAATTGTTCAGCCGGTTTCTTATACATGAATTGCATTTGAATGTTGTTACCTGATGAAAAGTTGTTGTGATGCCTCGTGTAAGAAGCAGAAGTGCATACCAGAACATTTCTGACTTTGATAAAGGTTGAATTGTAGCATATCAGAATTGCAGTTTATCATATCACAGTTTTGCTGCTCGTGTCAGTCGAGATTTAATGACTGTTGACAGAATATGGAATCAATGGGTTCAGGATGGTAATACGGAACGCCATGCTGGATCTCAATGGTCCCCTATCACTAGCAACCGAGAAGACAGGCATGTTACCTGCATGGCCTTAATGGATCGTGCAGCCACATCACAAGCCCTGAATCAAAAATCAGGGTCGTTTGCAAGACAACAAGTGTCTGCATGAACAGTTGGACAACATTTGCTGCAGCGTGGACTCTCAGCTCGGAGACCATGACTACGGTTACCCTTGATGCTGCATCACGGACGGAAGCATTTACAATGGTGTGATCAATGACGAACCTGGGTGCACAAATGGTGAGGCATCATTTTTTCAGATGAATCCAGATTCTGTTTACAGCATCAAGATGGTTGCATCCATGTTCATTGGCATCTTGGTGAACTCGCATTGGCAGCGTGCATTTGTCATTGTCATACTGTCCCATCACCTGGCATGATGGTATGGGGTGCTATTCGATACACGTCTCGATCACCTCTTGTTCGCATTCATGGCACTTTGAACAGTGCACATTACATTTCTGGTGTGTTACGACCTGTAGCCCTACCCATTATTCAAGTCCTGCAAAACCCTACATTTAAGCAGGATAATGCACAACCGCATGTTGCTGGTATTGTATGGACCTTCCTTGATACGGAAAATGTTCAACTTTTGCTCAGGTCTACACGATCACCAGATCTTTCGCCAATAGAAAACGTCTGGTCTATGGTTGCCAAGCGACTGGCTCATCACCATAAGTCAGTCACTACAGTTCATGAGCTGTGGTATCGTGTTGAAGCTGCATGGTTATCTGCACCTGTACATGACATCCAATCTCTGACTCAATGCCCAGGCCTATAAGTGCTGTTATTACTGCTATAGGTGGTTGTTTTTGGTACAGATTTCCCAGGATCTATGCACCCAAATTTTTTGAAAATGTAATCACTTGTTATTTCTAGTATAATATACGTGTCCAATAATCATTTTGTTATCTGCATTTTTTCCTGGTGTAGCAATTTTAATGGCCATTAGTGTATTTCAAATCTTGGTGGTTATGCCGGTTTTTAATGTACCATAATTTTACATTCGAAATTACTCTTCTTGCACTTACATTGACCTGTGTTCTTGAAACTTTCAACAATTAAATACGTTACCTAGACAAATGTATTGCCAGAGTTTCATTTGTCTACAATAATTTTTTCTTGCTGTTGGGATTTTTTCTCCGTCAGTGTAAGATGTATCTGAGGGTAACTAAGCACAGCTGTGAACTAAAAAGGAACTTGTTTGACTTGAATAGTATTTGCTTGTTTGAAATAAAATATATGTAAAAAAACGCATGTGAAAATTTTGTACTGAATGCAACTCTTCAGATATATGGAAGAAAGATTACTAGAGCTGCTTCACTACTCCAATTTGTGTTGCATTATCAGTTCAAGATATTTTTGTTGCCCATTGAATTTATAACTGGAATCCATCAAGCTTAGGTCCCTTACTGGCATTGGAACCCCTTGCAACTGCCAGGTCCACCAGCCGCTTAATTCGCCTCTGTTTAGAGAGATGCTTCTGTTTCATGGCTTGAGTAGTAAACAATAACATTGGTACATCATTTATTGTGTTTAGAAATAGCTTCTTGCATGGGTGAATTAATTTATTGGAATGCTATCCGGCGTGATTAAAATTGCGCTAAATAGGCCTTGGACAGAAAGTAGTTTGTTATCCAAGATGGCCTAATGCTTAAAGATGGATGGTAACGAAATAAAAAAAAAATGATAAGCAAGTGAAGACTGAATTACAATAATTTAAAAAAGATTTAAAAAGTCAATTTAGAAGAAATATTTTTACTTTCTCCATTAAAAAGACAAAAAATGGATGCTGTAAGAAATAATAAAATAAATAGCCTAAATTAAAAAATTGAGTTTGAAAGAAAAATTATCACAAGATTTTAAAAGAAAGCAAATTTACTATGGAATCCACAGAAAATTAAATTTATTATTAAAAGTAAAACAGTGGAAATTTACTATTATTAAAAAAGATTTCTGCCTGTCAAATTTATTATACAGTGGAAATTAGCATCATAAGATCCACAATAAAAATTTTGGCTTTCCAATTTACTACTTTTTTGTGAAAGAAAGCATTTTGTAGAAGAAAAATGTTTAATTTTATAATTTTTAAGGAATAACAGTATATACAGAATAACAATGGGACCAGTAGCGCACACAAAAAATTTTCAAGGGGGGGTCCAGGGACCAAAGTCCACCATTTTGGTATGCTCCAATACGCCCCCCCCCCCCAACATATTCTTTTGATTTTGTCGATTTTCGGGAACAAAAACAATACATAATTACATTTCACGTAATATATACACAGTATTATAAACAACCGGGAAAAAAAATCAAAGGCTATGGGGGGCACCCCCCTTGTGTGTGCCACTGAATGGGGCTATAATATCCTATCGCATTTGGTATACAATTTCTCTTTTAAAAGTACAAAATACTATGTTTGAATAATGTCTTTTTCTTTGGGAGAAAATGTTGGACAAAATCCCCCTCTGTGTACACCTCTGATATGTTTTTTCATTTGTTATCGCATGTTTGAGAATTTTATTTGTAGTTTTCTCAAAGTTTTGGTTGCATTACTTTGCCTTGATTGAGATGAGTGGATTTAGTTTGGTCCCTATTCAGGGCTACTTTGAAAGATTGTCAGTTACCAATAGAGAGAATATATTATTATTATTGAATAACAAGTATAGTATTTGAAAATCAGCTGTATTTGAGTTAATTTACTTTTTCTGTAATAAATTGCTGTGAGACTGGAAAGAGAGAGAGGATATCTGTGTATGCCAACATATGTAGAAAAAACTCAGCATTCAAAAATAAAGTATAACTTAAAAGTCATTTAGTATTAAACATTTCTGTAAAATGAAAATAATTTATTTATATATATTAAATATATTCAACTTATAATTTTTAAAAAAATTTGTGAGAGATAAAAACTTCCATTGTTGTTCTAAAAATTTTGCTTGTCTTTTTTAATCAGTTGAAAAAATGTATCTTAACTTCAAAAATTATAAGGAATTTGGATCCTACTTTTTTTAATGTCTAGACAGTAATAAAAAGTGACGAATTATAAAAAATGATGAGAATATTGAATTAGTGCATCATTATGTATAGAAATTTGATAATTATTTTTTATGTATGTTTATATATTCACTTTTAAATTCATTCCTTGATGAAACTTTATGCTTGTAGGGTGTATCTTATCAAGAAATGTACTGAAGAAACATACTGCTCTTAAATGTAAATGTTGTAATGTTTTCCCACCTCACAGCTACAAAATCGGCTTCCCTATGAAGAAAGCATTATACTGTCCATATCCACACATATACCCCTCAAATGTTCCAGGGTCCTTTTATCCGACTACTGATGACTGTGAGAAAACCAACACTGGGGGATGGAAGCCCGAATGTAAGAATTGACAGCAAGAGAGGAGAGTTTGAAACACTCAAAAAGAAATATTGTGATAAGCCTCATCAATCATCCCAAAACATTACATGTTTCTGTAGGCATTTTATATATATCTACTGGTGCAGTGGTTAGCAACGCTTAGAACTTTGTGAACCACTAAATATATAATTTTATATTTGGCTGACCACTAACATGAATTTAAGGAAAGGTAAATGCATTTATGAAAGAATAATCGGAAAACTTATTTTATTCATGTGATATGCAACATAAAAAGTAACAAACCCATTAAAGTAACAGAATTGTATAGAGTAATTATTTTTTAAAAAATTAAGTATTTAACATTTTTAGTGTGTCCCTGTGTTTGTTTGAAATCTTTTTTTTTCGGTTCCATTGAAATTATTGCAAGACGGGGAGAGTCACTCTTATTTCAAGTTTCGAGTTTTAATTGCCGTTACGATGAAAAAGTTTGTTCTTGAAAATTGAATTCAAACTTTCATTGATTTCTAACTCAGCGATGAGTATTCATATTTTATAGAGAGGCTTGATAAAGTGGAATTTAACATGGTTGCCAACTCTCACTTTAAAATATCATTTGTAAACCTGCAAAAGTAGCTCAAAAGTCGCTAAACTCAGAAGGAATTTTGTTAAAAGTAGCATCCGATTTTTTTAAAAAGCATAAAATCCATATTCAGTTGTTGATCAATTTTGAAACTGAATCTTCATAAAACTATAAATTTATAATATAACCCAATTTTCCGTGATTCAACCAGTTGGCGATTGCTGTGTAGCGTTTTCAATCCCCGGGATTAGGATTTATGAAAATACTTAAAGCATGGTTGAAATTACATTATAAAAATGAAAACACATAAATTAAAAAATTGGTTTAATATTATTATACTTATTGGAACAAATCAAAAGAAAACTTTATTCATCATAAAAAACAAAAAATAGTACATAATGAATTCAATAAAAGTAGTATAATTAGAATTAATTAAAAATTGACCTTTTAAAAATCGATATGTATGAGATTTTCCAAAATCTTATTGTAAATTTAAAACAAAATAAAAAGCCTTTATTTTCATTGAAACTCTGTATTTTTCTTTGTTTAATATATTTAGAACGGATAACTGCATGGGGTAAAACATTCTAAGGAAGTAGATTTTTCAAAATTGAAATTCTGAACTGAATCTTTTTCTGATAAATTCATATATGCCTGGACACAGCACGTACAAAAGATAGAGAATGAATTTACATATATGTATAAATTTTAATCCTAAAAAAATTTTCTACTCGTACATCTCCAACAGAAAAAATACTTTCCTTTTTCAAAAAAAAATCTTATTAATATATAACACTAGAAATTAATCTTAATAAACACTAAAATTAACTAATAAGAATAAATACATTGTATATTTCACAGTCCAATAACATTTTGTCTTTTTGCTTCCTGAAAAAAATGTCTTTTCGAAATATTTTTAACAACATTTAAATATTAATACATGCAATCTAATATGAAAATGTATTTATAATGATAAAGAGATAATATTAAATTTATCTCTCTGTAGATAAAACATTAAAATAACTCACATGTAACCAAAACTTTAAATATATTCAGAAAGAATTTTGAAGAAATGCCTTTTTTTTTCGTTACTTGAAACAGCTTAACTAAACACAAATTACTACTCCTTGAAGCTCACAATTTAAAATTTTAATCTAATTATTGTAATGCAATTATATATATTATTATTATTTTATTTTTAACTAACAAAGAAATTTTTCCATCGAATATATATATATAGATTTTATATTTGCCGTAAAATTTTACCATTAAACCATTGGAACAATTATTAATCTCAAATCTTGTTTTCTAATTTAATTAGCAGAAACTCAATTATGCTCAGATTCTAAGCCGCTCCCCAAATTCTCAGCACGTTTTTGTAAAAATAAAAATAGTATAAAATGCAATACCGATATATATATGATATATTTACAAAGTATAAAAAGTGGCCGCGATAGCCTAGTGGTCAAGGTAACGGGACTCGTGGCTGCCGTGTCATGAGTTCGAGCCTAGTACCGCTGAAGACCCACCATATAGGGGAGCGATGCACGTCCTCCCGTTGGTGTGGTAGTTAGGAGAAGGGGTGCCAGCTCAGGTGTTGTCCTTGTCACTTGACTATGGTTCAAAATTACGAGGTCCGTCGCCAAAAGCCCTCGATCAGTGCGACGTTAATATTCATTCACTCACTTTACAAAATAAAAAAATAAATAGAGGTAAATTAATAAGAAGTGAAAAATTAATTTATTTTACCAGTATTAAAAACATTGAGGGAAAAAAAAAGAACCTATAATTTTTCTTTCCGTCTTCGGTTCTAAGCTGCACCCTATTTTTAGCATCGTGAAAATAAGTGCGGCTTCGATTCGAATAAATATGGCGATTTAAAGTCTCGGTATCTTTTAGTTTACCTTTTTTTCTATTAAAAATTACTGTCTGACATTTTCTATCGTTGAACATTTTCAATAACCTGGTCAAGTTCTTGACTAAATTTTTAATATAATAGAAACTGCGCAATATATTTTACACATATCAAATTGAGAGAATTAAAGTTAATTCAAAATATATATCCATTTTAGTTAAAATTTCTAAATAACATTTTTATGAAAAAAGAAATAATGTGGTGCATTACGATATGAACATTGGAGTTTTTCTTCTAATACCATAGTTAAAATATTAATTTTTATTACTAGTCTATTTTTAAATTAGAAAATAAAGCATTCACAAAAAGATAATCTGCTGAATAAACTTTTAAAAACACCAGTTTAAAAAAAATTCAAACTTAATTTTCTAAATATTTAAAAGGTGTTTTCATTTTTTAAACGCAAATATACATCATAATTTTTAATTTTATAAGAATTTTAAAATGAATGATTTATTTTATAAGCAAAGGAAAAATATAACTGCAGTAATTAATAATGTTTGTTATTTTAATCTCGCAATTGCGAATCGAATTGCTCGATTTTCAATTGTTAAGAAGTTTTACATTTCTCATTTTTTCCATTATTCATTTGCTCAGAACAACTTATAATCAGTTATGAGCTATTTACACCTTTTTTTGTGGGGGGGGGGGATATTGAATCTATCCACTAGAATACCTATGTCAATCTATCATTACAAAGCTGTTTTACCATAAACTATTGTTTTAAAACAATCTATTACTCAGCATAATCACTATATGATAAATTACTTTATTTAATTGCCGTTTAGCGACCTTCCAAAAGCATCTCATGGGAATTTCACTTCAAAGGGGACCAAAAAACCGAAGTCTAGCAAAGAAGAGAAAAGTGGAGAAAAATAGGAAATTTTTATTGCTCTGTAATTAAATAGAAAAGAAAGGCAGAAAGTGTGAGGGGGAGGGGAGTCCCCGCTTTTGGTGACTTTTGAAAAGTATTCTGATGAGGTTTTGCGTAGAACAGGGATGGCGAACCCAAATGACCTTGTTGGCCACTTCGGAAAAATATTACACAATTCCATAGGCCACATATAAAAATATATATCTCTATGCTAGATTTGGATTCATTACAAGCATTCATGGAGTAAAAATTTAAAAAAGAATTACTATTATTGTTTTCATTATTTTTTTATGTATAGAAACATAGATAATATAATAATGATAATGTAATGATTAAATAATATTTAATGTATTTGATTAGTGAGATATTTATTTTTTTAACTCTTTCACTGTGAGCTTTTGCAAATCGATCTCAATGCATGTATTTGTATATCGTAATTGATGTTACAGGTTTTCGTCCGTTAAGTTTGAACGCTATTTTTCAATTCCTACTATTAGCTCGCACTGTCTATATATTTATTTATTTATATATTTGTATATTTATTTATTTATATTTTTGTATATTTATTTATCTTGGTGGAATTTTCAATCTTTAATAAAATGCATTTTAAAGCGCTGAATTGAGCTGAAATTTTATATACAGGATCATTTTGGATGACAATACAATAATTTAATTATAATTAATAAAAATTAATTGATTAAAACTAATTATTTAAAGAATTACAAATACAGCCACGTTGGCGACTTAGCGACCATTTTGGCGACTTGTGTCAAAACTTGAAAAGGTTTTTTTTCTCACGTGTTAAAGCATTCAGTTGGACTGAAATTAAAAGGACAATACGATACTTTAATGATGATTAAAAAAACTAATTACCACTTAATGTTGTGATTCTGTCCTATGTATATACATATTTATATTAATTGTAACTATTTAATAAAAAGTA
>BMAV01025163.1:35484-67496 GCA_019973955.1 Trichonephila inaurata madagascariensis | reverse complement strand
CAACTTTTTTCGTCAAATCTCTCAAATTGAAAAAATTTTCTTTGATGACATAAGTGTTATAAAAATTTATTTTGTTTTGACGTTCCAAAAACGTGTTTTAATTCATTATTGCATTGTAAGTCAATCAGCTCCATTTGAAGATATTTTCTAAGGCTGACTCGACATCGACATATTTCAAATAATTTTTTGTATTTATCTAAATTAGTTAAATGTCTCACAAAAGTAGCTGCAAATTCACTTTTTGCGTATTTGATGTAACTGATACATTTTTTGAATTTTTCAATTCTTTAATCAATTGAAAGTTTTGAAAGCTATCATTTTTCAATGGAGATTCAAATAACAATAATTTTTCAGAAATGCTTTGATGTGATTAAATGCATCGATTATTAAATTATCTTTTCCTTGTAATTATGTATTTAAATGATTGAGTTTTTAGTACCTACTAAAAAACATAAATTCAATAACCATTCATCATTTCTTAATTTTGGTACAAAGCAACATGATAAAATAGAAACAGTTATGGGATTTGTTACTACATTGAAAGTAAAAATATTGCATAAAATAATCGTATTTTGTAAATTTGTAATTAATCTCGCGGGCCTCAAAATTATTCAATGTGGGCCGCTGGTTGGCCATCCCTGGCTTAGGATAATCATTCTGACTGAAGTAAAATGCGTTGAATATTGCTCGTCTTAGTCACTTTTTGAACTTTGAGTAGAAAGGGGTTTATTTCTTACAGGACTTATTTCAATTCAGCTTATTTTTTATATTTCTAAAAATATCTTTAAAAAATAAGTTTTCTTATTCTGCAAGTTTTGAATGAAAAAAAAAATCTATTTGCTTTTAAATCATAGATTTTAGTATCAATTACAAGTCATTTATTCATTACCCAACGGAAATGGTGTGACTTTTATTTATGATGTAAAAAAGATATACACTTGCTAGAAAAAGTCTGCGCGTTCACCCATAAGAAATCATACTGCAAAGGTAAAATTTAATAGAAATATAATTTTTTTTGTAACAAAATTTTTTATGAATTTGTTAACTATTATTTAAATATTGAGCATACAAGAATTCGTTAATTTTGAATTAAAACTACTTAAGATATAACGGGAATTTTGTAGCAAAACATACAAATAGTAGGCAGAAAAAGTATGCGTTCACTATTTTTGAATATTCTTGATTCTTGGAATTTTTCTCAACACAGGCGTTATATGTTAACAGAGTTTTTGCATTCAGTTATCAAGTAAAATAGCTTAAGAAAATTGTGACGCAATAATTTTTACATTTTTGTGAGATACCAAGCAATTTGAGGACAAGGAAAATAAAAAGAAGGAAATTAGTATCAGTGAACGTAAAATCATTGTGAAAAGATGGAAAAAGCCGTCGGGATATAGCCAGATCCGTTGGACGGTAGTATTCATCTATATCATGCGTGTTATTTATATAACTTTAAATCTACAAGAGTTTACCCATTCAAATTTCATTTAAGTCGTCCATCTAAACCCACAATCAAAGAAAAACGAAGTATGACATCAATAGTGAAAAAAAATCCGTGTTTGACTGCAACTCAAATAGCAACAGACATTCACGAGAAGTTTAACAAAAATATTTGGCGGATATTGCAAGAAAAATCTTGAAAAAGGCCGGATACCCCGCAGTCGAGTGGTTTGCAGAAAACCTTATATTTCAATGACCAACTGGCTTCAGCGGATAGCTTTTGTAAAAGATCATATACATAAACCTCTGGATGTCTGATGAGGTCAATCTTTCATCTTCGGCATAAAAGGTCGTAAATTAGTATGGCGAAAACCTTGCACAGCGCTTCAAACAAGAGCATTTAGTACCAGCGATAAAGCACGACGGTGGTGGAGTCATGGTGTGGGGGTGCATGGCGAGCAATGGTGTCGTCAATTTGGAGTATACAGAATCAATTATGAACATATATGCAGGGCCGGCTCTAGCAGTTTTGCCGCCCCGGGCAAAAATGAAAATTGCCGCCCCTCTCTTAAAAGCAAAACATTATTATAATTAAAAAAAATTGTTCACATAGATACACTCATTTAAAACAAATAATTCTTGCGGACAAAAAGGCAGCATTACAATATTATATATCTATACATATAAATAAAAATGAAGTGTCTGTTTGTAATTTGAAATTAACAGCTTTTTACTAAATGCATTTAAAAGTATATAAGGTACTTATATGAAAAAATTAATTTTTAAAATTTTTGTCTATCTGTTTGTTCCGACTAATCTCTGAAACGGTTGGACCAATTTTGACGAAACTTTCACTGGCAGATAGCTAATGTTATAAGGAATAACTTTGGCTACTTTTGTTATAGAAGAAAAAAAAAAATTAAGGTTCCGCAAAAATAAAATTAAAACCAATGAAATGGTGAACAATATCCGTTTCAAATAGGGATCATTTATTTCAATCGACAGTGTCAAAGGTCATGCATCCCTTTCACCCCTTGCTTGCGGCGGCTTCGTTTCATCCAACCCAGTCCTCACCCCATCGACAGTGCCAGAGGTCACGCGTCCCTCCCCTCCCCCTGCTTGTAGATTCATTTCACCCTACTGTTTTTAGACCTGTTTTGAACTGACTATTGTATATAGAGAGATTGTTCAATATTGTATACGGAGATTTACTATTAACGTATTACACATCCAGATACAAATTATTTACACTATTTTAAGAGTTTATTACACAAAATTTGTAACAATGTGTTATTTTTGCTGAGCAGAAGGAAGGTGTTTTCAAAAATCGACCCACAACAGAGTTACGGGCATTATAAATTTTTAAGAAAAATCTTTTTTATCAGCTGTTATACCTACAGACTTAAAATTAAGGGGACATGGAAAGATTTACGCAAAAAATTTTAATTTAAGGATTTTTAATATTTTTTTTGGTTGCCTCCTATGTATGTATACTATGTTAAACATATTTTGTGCTCAAAATTTCATAAAAAGCTAGCCATGTAATTTTTTAAGGAAAAAACTTGAAATTTTTGAAGTGATTTTAAAATGCTACTCCTCCTACAAAAATTGACGTACACGCATGAAATTTGATTTACAAGTACGTCAAACTATGTATAATAAAAGTTGGTATGGGTTTTGCGTTAACGTGATTGGTATTCTTACAATACTTTTTATGAATGTTAATGAAAATTCCTTAAAAAATGTATAAATTCTGAGTTTAATTATTTTTAAAAAAATAAATATTGCTTTGATTCAAAAATGCATTCCAACTTTTGTTACATGTACTATTGGGAATAGGTAAAAAAAATTTCAAAGCATTAGGCGCAACAGAAAAAAAGCCTTAGCATTTTAAATGAAGACAAAATAGTTATTTTATCTTTCTGAGATACGGCAGTTTTTTTTAAAGTTTTGATTTGCCATAGGGATGTGAATAAAAACGAACGTAAAAGCTATCATAATTCTGCATTTTTTAAGTTTAGAGCTTTCAAATTTTGTGAGGTTATAGAGAAAAGTATATAAAGAAAAATTTAGGCTAAAAAAATTAAATTTGGTTTTTTGACCGATTTTGTGGTCAATTAAATCGTACTGTGTCCCCTTAAACAAACATGGTTTTTTATTTAGCTGAGATATGCAAAAAGCTTTTTTTTTTTTGTTTAATTTACAATCCCCGTAAAATTAACTCATTTATCCTTCAGTCTATTGTTTAATTTTTCAATTCGCCCGTGCGAGGAACGGGTATACCAGCTAGTATACAAAATAATTCGAAATTAAGGACTTAATTACCTATTAATTCAAACGAATAAAATGTAAAAAAAGGAATCGCCCTTTTCAGCATGTCAATTTTTTTCTAAAAAGAGTACTGTTGTTGGGGATCACAAATTTATTTTTTACCTTATAGTGTATAAATACACTCATGACTAAAATAAAACACTTCCTGTAACTCTATCTACAAAAAACTATTATTGCCCCCGTACCCTTTTGGATTGTTGACACCGGACGTCGTATGGGTGAAAGGAATGTCTGTGCTGACCCTTTTCCGGGATGGGGGAAAAGTTACTAGAGAAAGATGTGTAAACTTATCAAATTTGACGATTGAACATATACTCACGCCTCTAACTCGTAAGTTTCAACATAAAAGAAACATACAGAGTACGAAATAAGGAAGTAAGATACAATAAAGGAAATACCAAATTCACACTCAATAATGTTTCAGAAAATATATCAAGTTTTTTGCAACAACAAAAAAAATATTTTTTTCAAATTCAATCCAAATGCTGCCCCGGGCCTAGAGCCACCCCTGATATATGATTACCTTGATGTCCTAAAAAACAATTTAAAGGGAAAGTGCCACCAAAATCGGCTTAGGATCATCCTTTCGTTTCCAACACGACAACGATCTTAAGCACACCGCTGAGATTATGAAGCTTTGGCTCATGTATAATGTCCCAAATCAACTGCACAGTCACCTGATCTGAATCATATAGATAGAACACCTATGAGATTTGCTAGAGCGTAGGATTCGTCCACACTAGCAAGGATAAGCTGAAGAGTGTTCTTAAAGACCAATGGGAAGGAAGATAAGCGTTGAAGAAACGACAAGATTTTTTAGTTTAATGCCCAAACGACTTCAGGAAGTTTTTGAATGATGACGTTAACCAACCTGCAACTAAATAGCTCATTATTCTCTTTTTAAATAACTTTTATAGTTACTATACTGAAACAGTGAACGCAGACTTTTTCTACTTGATTTTTGTTAGTATCGCTTCAAACTTGTCTTTATTTTAAAATCTACGAAGGCAAGCCAAATTTACTTTTGTTATTCTGAATACTTAAAATCAACTAATAAAATATAATTAAATTTATTTTTTTTTTAATTTCAGTTTTTAAATTTTTTTTCGTTGTTCATGTAAGAGCAATAGTACGTGAATGCAGACTTTTTCTAACAACTACGTACAAAGGCAAACGAAGAGTTTTAGAAAGGACTTTTTCCAAAACCTATTTCGCTGAAGTTCTTGATGGAAGTGCAGCACGCGAGATATGCCTTTGAGAGAGTCACTGGAATCTATTAAAAGTGACTGATAGAGGATAGAAAAGAATATCTACATATTATCGAATGATTGTTTGATTAACGTCAAACTTTGAAGCTACACTCGGACTATCGACAACCTCGTCATTTTGAATTTCAGTCAAGGGACGAGGACAACACCTGAGCTGGCATCCCAGTTTTCAAACTTCCCCCAACATGAGGACTTTGAGTCACGGACCCATCTTTGGAGGGTCGTCAGTGGCACCAGAAATCGAACCCATGACTTAAACATCGCCGCCCCGACCATGAGTTTGTGACCATGACCCGCTTGGTTACTGTGATCACCTATATCTTCTCAAACAGGATATCGTAAGAACTACACATGATATTTGTATATATTAGGCAGCGTATTTTCTGGATTCCTGCATAAAATGAAACTATTATTTTATTACCAAATATGCGTAAAAATTAAATAATCTTATAGTTATCTAATGGTATAAACATTAAATTTATGTCATTGTTGTACTAAAATCAATAATTGTGTACGTGATTTAAAACTTGTATTTTAATCCATATGTGTAAATGCAGCGTGAAATATGTCATGTCTATTATTATACGCTTTTATCAACGTTGATATATTTCACAGAATTTGTACTGAGAAACGACGGAAAAAAATAGTAATATTTATTCTTTTGTTTGTACTTTCTTCATTTAAAAATTGTCCGAATATTTTTGAAATACACGTAGTACCATTTGATACTGTTATTCATAGTTAAAAGTAATGCAATGAAAGTATTATTTGCGTATTTATCGGAAAAATATTTAATTATTTTATAGATGAGAATTTGTCTTAGAAAATTGAGACAATTCTTTGTTGATTTTCTATGTGAAGTCGAAATATTTTTCTTATTAGGAAAGATTTTTACTTACAAGGGGAGGGCACGACTAAAAGGAAATTCATTTGGTTACGAGACTTTGTGTACTAGTAGTACTCCTTTAGGGTGTTCAACCTCCAATGTGTAATAGCACCGAATGTGTGTGTGTGTGTGTGGCCAATCAATTCGGAGAAAATAGCCTTCGAAATTCATGCTTAGCTTTTATACAATTAAATTTCAATTATCGCCAGCGTTTCAATGGCTTGATTGGTAGAGTACCTGTTTATACCACGCGACCGGCCAAGATTCGAGTCGCGCAAACGATTTTTTTTTTGTTTTATTTTTAAATTCACTTAATTATTTTTACAATTAAATAAATTTGTTTTAAAAATACTTATTAAATATTTATATAATTATAAAACAATTAAATTAATAGTATATAACATGTATAATATATTTTATATATTATAATTTTTTTTATATTTTATTTATATTATATTTTTGTAGTAAATATTATTTATTAATAATTATATTTATAAAATATAATATAAATATCTATATAATTACAGTAATTATTTTACTCTTTAAAATACAAAATAATTATTTAAAATATCATCTTTTGAAATCAACATTGCATCCGGCGAAATTTCGAATACTTGCAATAAAGTAGGCTTGATATTATTAAATTATATTCTGTGCTACCTACAATATTTCGACTTACATTTTGAATTTGCTTTGTTTGTGCATACTTCCACTGTTTTTTTTAAATAAACATTTACTAATCACTTCCCTTTCAGTAAACTATTTCGATCTGTTCACGTGAATAAATGTAATAATATATTACTTTTACAGCAGCTGTATAGTCTTCAACAAATTTAACGAATTTGCTTCATGATTTGTGTCACAAAAGCCTTCTAAGATTATATTCCTTAGCAACTGAAATAGTTTTTAGATATCAGACATATTTTAATTTTATTGTGAACACAAAAATATTACAGTTGCCCTTTTCTTGGAGAATTACGGTGTTTGTCTTGAATTGATCTTTCTTTACACTCATTGTTGAAATTTGATTGTGCTTTCATTCAAAAACGATTAAATATACAGTGCCTTTTATTTTAACCTTGTTGCATATTTTTTTAAACTTTAAAAAACACCTGACTGCCGTTTGCTAATCGGTCACTCCAAACACAGAAGGAGAAAGAGAAATAAAAGTCGCACTCAGAAAGAGAATCAGGGTACCATCTATAATTCAGAATATGCACCGTGCATTTCAGAATTTAATAAAAAATAATTATTGTAAAATTAAATAAAAAAAAACCTTCAATGAAATACATAAAGTAGTATTTTTAATCTAAAGGCCATTTCTATTATCAAAAAGGATTTCTTTTAAAACAAGAATATAGGTAACAGGCAAATATATTGGAGATTAATATTAGGGGGACCGCGGAAATTATTGTCGTTTCTGCGTATGTCGATATTAGTCATTTATCAGCTGATTGTGTACTTCAAAATCGTGCCCAAGACATTTTGTGGTTAGAGTGATTTGTGTACTCGTAAATATTAATTTTTGTATATGGAGGAATGGCCAGCCAAATACCAGAACATTGTATGCTTTTTGAGTTTCACAAGTGTATTAACGCAATGGTTGATAGCAAACTCTTTTGTGATGTTTGTCCAAACGTTCAGAGTGGCCGCGGTAGCCGAGTGGTATAGGTATCTGACCGTGGCTTGCCTTGTCACGAGTTCGAGCCCAGTGCCACTAAAGACCCGCCGTGTAGGGCAGCGATGCACGTTAAATCTGTCGAGAGCTGAAACGTCCTCCCGTTGGTGTGGTGTGGTAATTAGGAGAGGGGGGTACCAGCTCAGGTGTCGTCCACGTCACTTGACCATGGTTCAAAATTGTGATCCGTCGCCAAAAGCCCTCGTGTGGCTAAACAGTGCGACGTTAATAATCAATCAATCAACCAAACGTTCAGAAGTATGTAAGGTGGGTTTTCTCGATCTTTTCGACTCGCACTCTTCAGGAAGACATTAAGGGTTGAAGTCATACAATCTAGGAACACTGTTACCCAACTTGGTCGACTCTACAAGAACATTTTGCAGCAGATTGGTAAAGAGCAGAAGAAAACAAAGCTGACCGATTCAACTTATTACTACAGAAATGTTTTTTGATCACTGGAGACAAAAAATGGGAAACGCAAGAGGCTGTAATTTTCTCCAAAAATGCTCTTTGGGTCAAGTGCTGTGTACAAGTGGATCGAGTCGATCGATCTTGAATTGAAAAGGCCCAGATATTGTCAACCGAAAAGGTGTTCCTCTGAAACAAGACGAATTCTGGAAGTTAACGAAATGAGATTGTCTCACCATCCATACTGCTCCAACGGATTTCCATTGATTCCGATCTCTTAAAGATTTTTTAAATGGTAAAAAATTTGAAAATTAGGAACATGTCCAAAATACCATCTCCAGATAGTTTGCTCAAAAATTATTTGATTTTTATCGATCCAGCATTGAAAATTTCCACAGTAGACGGCAAAAGGTTGTTTATTACAAGGATGATTACATAACTGATTAAAACTAAAAGCTCGTCTATTTGAATTTAACATAGAAAAACGACATTACTTTCCGGTGTCCCTAATAAATGATTCACCTCAAAAAAATTTCAAAATGAAAATACTTTAAAAGCCTGATATTTAAAAATTTTTGAAAAGAATTGGCGGGCCGTGCTGACTGGCCGCGTGTTTGACACCCTTGCATTATATCAATACTGTATTAAGTATAGTGCTAGTGCTATTTTTTTTAAGACCATGCTTTTTTTTTTGTAAATTAAAAGTAAATTATCTCATCATCAATTCTTGGCATCCTTAAAGTTTCTGCTGATATTGCTTTATGAGTATGAAGCAATGATATTTTAACCAATGACATATCATATTTCAAATATTTATCTTTCTTGTTTGTGTCCTTGGTTATTTTTTGATAACAATACTCAGTTGGGCTTTACAGTCAGCATTTCTTTTTGCAATTCGTTTGTGTCGTTTTGAATGATGGCAATTTTTAGAAAATACAATTCTGAAATATAGAAATTTGTTCAGAGCTGCCACATAATTAAAAATAGATATCTTTTTAATCAATTTAATACACTTTTCCTAACATAGATAAATATATTTTATTAAAATTTATAACATTCAGCAAATTTAAACAGTTTCAAACTTATTCTTCAATATTTTGATTCTTCTCCAGATCAATCATATAAAAGTACTTCCGGAACTAATAAATTTCCTTGTTTAAATATCAAAGAAACTGAAAACTGAATTAGCTAGTTTTTAATGCACTAAAAAATTACATAGAAATCAAAGCACTTTTATTACTCTCAAAATCTGCAAAATAAATTAAAATACTCTACTATTTTTGTTAATAATTCTTTGTTACCATATCGTTATAAAGTAAACTTATCAAAAGATTTATTCCCCGAACATTATACTGTTAACTTTTCATCCAAATTTAAACAATATGTGAAAGCATATGGTAAATTTAAATTCGATTTTGTGCATTGTCTATCTATAAATATTTAGTCAGACTATTCATATGTCATAAAAACAAGTTTATGAAGATAAATGAGGTGAAAAAATTATAACTACCTTTGTGGATTTAGATTATAGTTGTAAAAAATCCAATTGGCGTTTGAAATGTTCAGCTTCTTCGTTTTCCAGGTTTATTCTTAGCACAATGTCTTCGGGTGTGTCTTGAAATTGAGATACTGAATAATTTCTTTTTACTATTTCCTGCTTGAATTCCATTTTGTCAAGTTTCCAAACTACGGGGGCAAAGCGCATGCACGGAAACGTTTTTTGTCGCCAAGCTGCATTATCTCAAAAGTTGATCCTTGAACCGGTGCTCCCATTGATCTAGCTATAGATTTTGGATCGGAATACGTAAACTATATACTTATTAAAAAAAGTTAATTTACTCTGTTGATTAAGCCATTAATTTATTTCCTTTTTGAGCAATAAAAAGTCTAGCTGCTGTCCAGAGAAATATAAAATATATTAAGGGTATCATTTTTTTAATGGCTGTATGTTATATTTATTTGGGGATCATATTTGGACATTTGAATTATCAACGTGCATTCAATTGGTCAAATAGCTCCTCCAATTTCCTAAGTCTAGTACCGTTTTATCTCGTATAATTATTTGAAAGTGTTAATTCCAGTTGAAAATGTGATATTTTTACGGAAAATCTCAGAATGCGATGCTTAAAATTGTAAGTTAGGTGGGTGTAGCATAAAATGCGATTTCAGTGACCGTTAAAGGGGTGATCGATTAGTAAATATTTCAAGTACTTGTACAAGAAACATCTGTAAAAGTTCATTTCGGAGAAAAAAAACCCTCTAATCTTGCTATAAAAAATAAATGATATTTGTGCAAAATTGATTTATTTCGAGCACAAATTTTATCTTTTTTTATTTTTATTTTTTAATATTTTGAATGTGCTTTTTCTCACCTTTGTTTTCGTTTTTAGATTTCGGAAGAAATAGAATGAGTAAAGTCGATATTAAAGTTGTTCTTCTTGGAAAAGAATATTCTGGTAAGACGAGTCTTGTGGAGCGTTTTGTGTATAATCAATTCGTTGGTGAAAATTCATATCAAAATGTAAGTATTTATGATCAAATATCGCTATTTTACATGTAAGGTATTGCTTTGCTGAATCTTTTTGGTATCCAGAAGTTTCTTTTTTCTCAAAGAATTGTAGGAATTTATCAGAGGAACCATATGAGACTGTAGTTTATTCCAAAATTCTTGTTATAATATTTAGTTGAAAGTTTCACCTTACCTATCGCATACAATGCTGCATAAATGAATATGAGCTTCGTGTTTATTTAATGGTGACACAGATTCATCAATTTCCATGAGAAGAATAAATACATTCCTAATTTATAGTGATTGTAAGTAATTCCTTCTTAACGCATTCATAGACTAATTCACTATAGTATAGCAAGTAAACTGCGCACGCGTCACTTGTACATGAACATATTAAGTTAAACTATTGATAAAAAAATAGCCCTTTCTATTTTATTGAGGCTGGAAAATATATTCTGGATTATTGTTAAATTTCCGCCTAAATCGAATGCGTGGTTATGGTCTCGATCTCTCTGTCATGTCGTCAGTTCAAATCCTCGTACCACCTGATATAGAGGCATTAAATCTGTAGAGGTTCAATCTTGTTGGCGTGGTGGGGAACTCGGGTGGCGTCCTTGTCATTTGACCGTGGTTAAAAGTAAAATGTAAACAGCGGTTAAAATAAGTATTCGACATGCCAAGGTTTCTGCATACATTGAATTAATAAATAAAAACTGTATAAGAAAACAAAACAATTATTGATTTGAAACCAAAAATCATCAAATATTAAATGTAGCATCTATTATATAATATAATAAATTAACAAAATCACCATTATTTCATTCAAAGGCAGTTTAACTAGCAAAAAAAGTATTCGACAAGACATAAAAAAAAATGAAATAATACAAATAATATAAAACTAATATCTAGTAGCTCTTCCTCTCCGACGGATGACTTCTCTAAAACGCTGTGGCGTCGTTTAACCAAATTTTCTATCACCTCTTGTGTGGTCAGTTTTTAACCATTCTTCTCTAAGGATCTCCTCCATTTGGTTAGAAAAATGGTGCTCTCTTAAGCTTTTTTCTAATATGCTCCTCAGGTGCTCAAAGAGGTTGCTTCACGACAATGAGACGCCAGTTCGGAATCACGTGACGAGGATACTAACATTTCCCCGTGCTTTGAATCAATGTGTAAATTTCGTATGCTTGATATGTTTACTTCTTGTGTGTGAGAAATTTTATTTATTTTTATTATATTTTTGCATTATCCTTGTTTAATAATTAGGTATGAAGTATTTTTCGTAATTTTTTAGCATAATTTTTGTTTCAGTTTAGTATATTTGTCATTTGGTGTTTGTGCGAAGCCGGTGGCTACTTGCAGTTTGTTTATATATTTATTAATAGTTCTTGATTATTTTTTAGCATCCTAATAATAAGCCCTTTGTTTTCATGTATATTATTTTTATTTACGCATGAGAATGATTTACAGTATAGAACATTGAATTTGGAAAAACTTCTCATATGTGTCCAATTACTTATTGGTACATAGTGTATCACTCCACATAAATTCATAAAATAGTGTAATTTATAAGAAACATGTGTGTGTAGATATGAAACGGTCCCATTTTGAAATGTTAATGTTTATACCTTTCATTGTCCGATTCCCTTAGTAATTACCAGCTACAAATATTTAATGTTTTTAGAAATACTATCTCTATAATCTCTCATAGAAGAGTATGGAGCATTCAGAAACATGAAATGCAAGTAAATATAATTTTGGAAATGAATTTATAATAAGATTTGTCAGTAACATGGATATATATATATATATTTGTTTATTTAAAAATTCTCATACCTATTTCTAATGTTTAACAAGAGATTTATACTTTTTGAAAGCGGAGTGTATAAAATAATAGTTGGTTAATAATGAAAGTTTTTGATTAATAATTAGGAATTCTTCTGTGATAGAAATGAAATTGTTTTTAACATCATTTAAAGGTTTGGAATATCTGAAATAATCTAATTATGAACAAACATTTGATATGTTTTATTGTTTGACTTCCTTTGTAATTATTACCCTTCAAAAGGTTTGAATTTTTTTAGAAATGCCTGTCTCCAACATTCAGAAAGAAATGAATTTGACTTTTTTAAAATAAATTAAGAAACATGCTTAAAGAAATAGGCTTTTTAATAAAATTATTTTATAGTAGAACAAATTAAATCGTTTTCATGAAAATTCCTTGTATAATGAAGCAGAAAATTCTTATCGGACAGTTTTATTCAATAATCATACTCATTTTAATATACATTATTTATTGACACTTAATTTTAACATTACATGAATACACTATAAGTAAATAAAGCAGACTCTATGAATGTACTACTATACTATAAGGACAAATAGAGAACAAATCGAGGATCTAACTGCCAATATTTAACTTACATAATATCTTGTTCAATTATTATATCTCAATTTTTATCTTATTGATAATATGTAATAAAATTATCTGGAAACCTTATAAATGACTTTTTCAATTTATTTACAAGAAAAAAGTATTAAATATCATCAACCCAAACAAATAAAATAATACAATAAAAAAAAATTGAAGAAAATCCTCTCGTAAATCACAGATTAAATAGCTAAAAAAAGGTCAAATTATGCAGAATTTCTGAAATTTTCTCTCATTTTGCTTGTCTCATTAGGTTTATGACATAAACACTTAAATTTTTAAACACCACCACAGGCAATTAATAGTAAACAAACAAGTAATTGGGTTGTCTGTTCTTTAAAGTTAATTAAATCTTCAAGAAAAACAACCAGCTATGTGACATAGGAACTACAAAGCAAAAACAGGAGACTGCATTATATTTGTAGATTGTCCACAAAACTTTTCATAGTATTTTTGAGAAATCGTACATGGTATGGATCCAGATTAAATGAAATATCCTATATAAGAATTTTAAAATTTCAGATCTTAAATCTATATAATCAACTTTCTGAATTTACATAAAACAAATTAGAATACTTAAATCATATATGCAACTTATAGAAAGAAGTTTTGAATAAAAACAAATACACATATAAAAGGGCAATGTGCAATGTAACTATTTTTTGTGAAATATCTCGATACACTTTTTTTCATGTCCTAAAAGTACAATAAACCTTTGTATAACATTTGTTTCATTACATATTACATTACATTTTTAAAATTACATATTAAATACTAAAGCTTATTATATTTATTTTTAAACCACCCTAATTTTCCTTACAATAATTTTTATTCATAAATCTTTACATTGCATATATTACATCAAAATAAAACTGAAAAGGATTTTTTTTTTTTTTTTTTTTTTTGAATTTCACACTAATTGCAAAATTCCTACAATCTGTTCCTCTGAAATATACGAAGCATTATCTTCTGTATTAATGGGAATATTTGATTATTTTACACTGAACATACCAGGGCCGGCTCTAGCAGTTTTGCCGCCCCGGACAAAAGTGGAAAATGCCACCCCTCTCCCCAAAGCAAAAAATTATAATTAACACACACACATATATATATGCAGTAAGACCCCGCTTAACGCGGGGTATACGTTCCATCAAAGTAGAGCATAATATGAAATAGCGTTAAACGAGGTTATTTCATCATGTAAATAATGGGGTTAGGGGAAGATGGGTAGAAAATTGGCCAGGTATTTTACCATTAAATTTATTAATTATGCTTTTTATAACAATAAAACAAAATGTATTTCTTACAAAAATAGAAACATAATAAACGAATATGCATATAAAAATAAATAAAATTCTAAGTCAGTATGTTTACATTTCAGATCATTCAGTCTCTTCTGTATTTCCAATTTTCTGCCATTTTATCAAGAAGGTAGATTGGCTTAATGGCATTGTGCGTTCAATTTCGTCGTCAATCCATATAGAAAGTCGTTTTTCCATTTCCTCTTTTGTATTATTTCTAGAACGGGTAATTCTAGTTGCAGAGCTTGTCGGGCTTACAGTTAGCGATTATAGTATTTTTTCTTTATTAAGAATGATCCTTATTGTTGAAGTTGCCAAATTCAATGAAGCACCCATTTGAGATTGACGTTCATCAGTATCTAATCTTCTAATCACTTGCATTTTAGTTTCTTGTGAAATGCTTTTTTATGCTTTATTTTCGCGTTTTTTATTATCACCCATGATAAAAACTAAAAATCATAATATTTGTCACTATACAATCGTTATATTGTATAAATTTATACTTACAATGACGTCAACAAATGTTTGAAACGATAAAATTACTTTCGTATAATACCGTCGGAAAGAAGAAACACAGATAAATTGCTTCGAATATCGGGAAGCCTAAAGCTGCGTGCTATTTCGGGGAATCCCACAATTCAAATAAAAGAGCGTTAAACCGAAACAGCATTAAGTGGGGTCTTACTGTATATAATCCTAATGTCCTAAAAAATACAAAATAATTCGAAATTAGGCACATAGTTACTCGTTATGATTAACTGGCGTAGCTAGTACTGAGAGTGAACCCTGTATCCAAATTCCTTGAGGACTTTTTCTTTAAAGGGGGGGGGATCTTTACATATTACAATGTTTTGCTTACACATTTTGATGCCCCGTATCATTGATACGGCTATAGCTAAGCTTCTGTTATGATTTCTAACGAGTAAAATGTAAGAAAAGAAATAGCCCGTTTCTGCAGGCCAATTTCTTCGAAAAAGAGTCTACTGATGCTGGGGATCACAAGCGCTTTTAATTTAACTTATAGTAACTATACTCATGACTAAAATAAAACATCTCCTGTGGCTCTATCTACTTAATACACTTGTCTCTATCTACTTAATACCCTTGTCCCCCCCCCTTTAGAAAAGCTGACACCAGATGTCGTATGGGTGAAAGGAACGTCCGTTGTGATGTCCGTCCGTGTAAAGGAATGTCCGTTCTCTTGGATGGGGAGAAAGTTACTAATGAAAGTTATGTAAACATCAACTTTCATAATTCATCATATACTCCGGCCTCGAACCCTTCAAGTTTCAATGTAAACGAAAACTGACATTAAACATATAGAGCTCAAAATACGGAAATTAGATACGTTAAATGTAATACCAAATTCACATCTAATAATATTTCAGGAAATGTCCAATAATGTTTCAGAAAATATATCACATTTTTTGTAAAATAAAAAAATATTTTCTAAATTTGATCCAAATGCCGCCCTTAAAACCTGCCGCCCCTGACAGGGGTCCGGTTTGTCCGGCCCTAGAGCCGCCCCTGAACATACCAACGCTTAATGCATACCTATTTCTACCAGTTATTGTATGTATAGTGTTAAATATACTTCAGTTCATGCAAACTGAAACTTATTTGGATTAATGTATTGACATGTTATTTTGTTAACACTGATTATGCATCTAAAGTATCCCCCCCCCTTTTATACATAATTATATTTATACTAAAAAAAAATTGAAAATGAAACAACATTAAGAAAATAGATTTAGAATTCTTGCTCTGAAGTTTGATGTTTGAAAATATATTAACTTCAAATATAAAATTAATTACTTCAAAGATTGTCTAAGAAATGCTAAATCAGTACTCATACCTTTCCGAAATTTTTAACATACGTATTAAACTGCCAACTAATTTTGCCAAGCAAAAACACATCCGAATTTTAAAAAAAAAAATTATATTACTATAATTTCTGTGTTCAAACATGATCATGAACAGTTTCCACACTATTGGTTGTATATCACAGCATTTGGCAGTTTTATGGTTTGAAGAAATTAGTCGATATTATAATATATATACAAGTGTTCCAAATTTGCCCTTTCAACACACATCACACAAAAATATCAGTGATTTTGGACAATTAACCCATTAAAAATAATTTTGAATTTTTTTTTTCTGAAAAATTACCTTTTTTTTTTACTGAATTTTTCATTAATGTAGATTATTGCAAACAGCAATTTGTCAAGCTATTCATTTAAGGGTAAATAGAAAATTGAAAAAGGTCATATTAAAATTTCGAATATTTCTATTGCTTTTAGAAAGTAAATATCCTACAGAATCAAATGTCTATTTGTAAAATCATATTTATGTTTCATGATCTTAATTACTGATAAATATCATAGAACTGATCTAAATACACTCTTAGGTCAATATTTGTAAATAACTCAATACAAAAAATTTATTCAGGACTTAAATTTATAAGCAGGATAGTATCAATACAGATGAACCGTTTAGACTTTAATACTTAAGTAAAAATTAAAATCCAGAGTATTCTTATGCTATACATTTCAGCTGAGGTTGCAAAGATTACTTCAATACACTGTGTTATACTTCAATAATATGTGTATAGTCTATATGTGAAACTTATCATCAAAATTAATGAATTTTACATTTTGATAACCCTTGTGCAAATACCAATAAATGTTATCCATAGTAAAAAAAAATTGTACATCTGTGTGACAAATTTATACCAGTCAAATTCTGAAAAACATGTTGTTAAGAAATTCTTATACTACTACATAATAGATACACCACACAAATATTTTATGATTTTTATTTTTTTTTGTGTAAGAGAATTATGGATTCAAAAATGACTTATTATTTTGACCATGCAGGAGAGAATAGGACTTTTATATTCAATATATATACACACAAATTTATCTTCTATAATATACACAATTTAACTAAAAAATTTTTAATGCCTTAATTTTTTACCACATTCAGAATGAAATTCTCGATAAATAATATCTTTTTACTTAAATGGTGCTGCGAATAAAGCCTTTAAAAATGTTGAATATTTTTTTTACTTATAATTTTGCAAAAGATAAATGGTAATTTGCATTTCTAATGTTTGTGAAAGTGGTATATAATTTTTCATCAAGTATAAACATTAATGAACCTGTAGTAAATTAAAATATTTTTTTCATTTCTGTAGTGAATGCTTTTCAAAATTTTTGATTCCCAAAAGAATGTAAAATTATATAGTATAATACATTATATATAGAAAGAGACAAAAACTTGTTTTAATATATGACATGTAGGGTTACATATCAGATTCTTGTGTTTTTATTTTAGATAATTTAATACAGAAATATTTCTATTAACTACTCTGAAGATGTGTAAAATAATTAAAATTTAAGTTTACTAAATATATTTTATCTTTTTATGTATGTTCTCTATATAATTTAATTTAAAATAAACAAAAAGTATTTACATTCCTTTAGATATCTATCCAAATTCCTTTTAGCAAAAGTTTCTTTTGTGAACACAAAAATAGTACGAATGGAGGTGGCGACGATTTCTAAACGCGTTTGGTATTGAAAACAAGCTTATTTAAAGTGGTCAAAGCATAATAAGTGAGGAGATGATTTAAAATCCTTACGCTTCATCATCTTATCAATGTTTACTAAACACTCAAATTTTTTACGGGATATTAAAAAAAAGATTTTTTTCCTGTAGAATCATCTTATCTTTTACTGTAATCGAGTAACCATTTATAGTAAAAAACGAAATTTTCGTGGGTATAATGTAAAAGAGCTAGAGCAAAATAGTACATAAAACAAGTATTAGGTTAGAGTTAAGCGGGAAACAAACCAAAACATATGCACGTGCCATCCTCATCACGTGATCTTGACGTCACATGAATCAACCTGTTGTATAACAGCCAAAACTTTGTATTTTGAGCGGAGTGTTTGGGGACATTGTCTTGGTAAAACTGGTAGTCCTCCTCGATTCCCAATATTGCAGCGCTGGCACGCAAATTTTCTTTTAAAATCTGTATGTAATACAGATGGTCCATTATGCCGTTAATTACGACAGTATTACCCACTCCTGAAAAGCCGCCATACACCCCAAAACCATTATACCTCCTCATTCATGCTTTACTGTGGACACTATATTTCGTTCTTCCAACTCAGCATTGCATTTTCTGTTCACTATAATTTTTCCATCGCAATCCAAAAAGATTAAATTTGCTCTCGTCTGCAAAAATTACATTGTGCCAGAATTCTACTAGTTTGTTTGCATATTTTCTCGCAAATTCCTGTCCTTGCACTCGGTTCTTTTTAAATATATATGGCTTCTTTTCGAGCAGTTCTAGCCTTCAATCCTATATTATGCATGTAATTTCTAACAGTTTGGGGCGTAACATCTACGTCCAAATAATCCTTAGTAACTTTTGCCAAATTTGATGCATTGGCTTTGGGTTCCTTTTTAATTTGCCATCGCTCCTCCGCTTCAGAAAATTTTTTTTGGTCGACCAGATCTTGGCTTGTTATAAACCGATTTTTGTTTTTTATGCTTTTTAACTATAAAGTGTATACTTGTTCTTGGCCTATTTACAATAACCGAAATTTTGTTTTCAGATAAACCATTTTTAAAGTGCATTATGATTAAAATCTTAATTTCCACTGACAATTCTCCTTGTTTTCGGCCCATAATTTTGCTTCTTGATACAAAAATTTATCAAAGCTTCCTATGTCGAATACTTATTTTCCTTACTAAACTACTTTTGAAAATTATAACAGTGATTTTTTTTGCTTAGGTTTTTTTTTTAAACACAAAAACTTCTACATTAGAAACTGAACTGTTATATGCAACAAAAATAACGAAACAAATTTTCCGTTGCTTTTGCATAGTAAGGTGTTTAAAGTCTATATTCGCAGAAATCGTTGCATGTCGAATACTTATTTTGACCGCTGTAAGTGCACACACAATCAAAATCTTTCATATTCCCCAAAGCATACATTAAAAAAAAAACAGTACTAAATAGGGAATTTCCAAACGTTTATTAAATCTGGTTTATTATATCTGCAAAATTCAAAGAATTAAAAAAAAAAAATCTGGGGCATATCTACACGGTAACTACACAAGAATTTTTAAAAATAAGTTCCTGTGCAATCTAAAATAACAGAGCAAATCATTTTTAAAAAGCATTTCAGGACGTAATAAATGAATTTTCTCTTCAAAGACTGCTTGAATAAATTCGGTTTTTGCAGAAAGAAACAAATAAAGCGTAAAGTTTAACAATAAAGGTGCTAAAAATATAAAATTTAATATTAATAAAATATCTGTAATGTTTTAATGTTATTTTAATTTGAAGGGGTAAAAAACAATATCGTACACAATATCTTCTTTTTAGTGGCATCATTATCTAGAAAAGTTTATATATTCCGTTAGAAATTATTTATACATTAAACGCAATACTTATAGATAAATTCATTTATATCTAAGAAATTTAAACAATTTTTCTGCAATAACTTTATTTTTTTGCAGTAAACCTTAAACCACAAAAGAATGCGAGAACTGATTCGCTTTATGCCGACGCGATTCATTAAATAAATATTATCTGCATATTTTAGTGGTTAGTAAAATATTTTTGTCTAGTATTTATAAATAATTTTAAGAAAGATTGAATAAAAAACAGAGGATAGAGCTTATTTTAGAAAACGTATTTATAGTAATTTTCAAATACAGAGTCAAACTTTCTAAAGAAAAAAGTAATTGTAAATAGTTTCTTGAACACGCTATACACACATTCTTAGAAAACTACATTTTTAGTACACAATCCACCGAAGAGTCATAAATCACCAACTTAAGGAAATTTCATGTATCCTTCTGCAAGAAGGCGGAGTTACATGTTTTCTTTCCCCTTTTTCCAAATGTGCAATGTTGACTTTTCTAATGACTCGTAAGTAAATTAATTTAAAAATTTTAAGATATATGTTATGTTGTTCTTGTGATTAAATCGTAACTTGTTTACAGAAAAAACTGTTTATTTTTAAAACAAGAATAAATAAAATGCAGAATAATAATTAATGAATTAAGTGAAACATAATTAACAAACATAACTGGCTTTCACAATGTTTTTAAGGGCTATGCCGATGTCTCTTGTCCGTCGTGTTCTTATCTCTTCTCTCACTGTCTCATCCGTCCAAGTCATTGCCCTCTTCTTCCCTTCGAAGTCACCTGGGAGGGGGGCTTCACAATCGGCCGTCCTGAAAATGAGCTGACCTCAGCGAAAGAAAATCCAAAATGTTGTAAGCAAACCTATAAAACAAAAATTGAAAACAGTGAAAAGAAAAAATATAATAAGTGCGATGCTTTCCAGTACTTCACACAGGTGTTGTTTTTCTGGAATTGGCTCGTCGTTGCTGCTCACAGCTATTCAAAATAAAATAAAAAAGCTATAAAAGGGGAAAACGAAGAAGTTCAGTTCGTTATAGCCCAGCGGCTCCAGCCGCCGGTAGCGTTGCCGCTCCCGGTTCGAGTAAGGAAGACGACGGCTTTACTGTCGTAAGCCGGAAGGGAAGACGCATTGCGCCCATCGTGATTGATTCACAGCGCAATGCAACCGAGCTCCTCGATCAGCTAGGAAAGTTCTGTGACACACCACTCGAGGGGCGATATGAGAATGGAAAACTCCGAGTATTTCCAGTTTCTGCTGAAGAGCCCGATTAATTCAAAAGTATATCTCGGACAACAAATTGCGGTCCCACACTTTTGAGATGGCCCATAACAAACAACTTAAAGTTGTTATCAGAGGGTTACCCACCGACTTTAACCAAGAAGAACTCATGTCTGAGCTTCACGCATTTGGTTTCACACCCAACCATATTTCCCTGTTGAGAAACAGGAAAACAAATACAAACATGCCACTTTTCTTGGTAACCCTCCCTAAGTGCCCTGCTAATCAGGACATTTTCAACATGAAAACAATTGGATTTTTTAGAGTTGTGGTTGAGCCCCTCAATAAATCCTCCATGCCTCCTCAGTGTTATCGCTGTCAGGAGTTTTTTCATCACTCGCGGTTTTGCGCTCGTGCGCCGAAGTGTTTGAAATGTTCAGGTGGCCATCTCACCTCCGAATGCACAAAGTCAGCCAAGGCCCAGGCTAAATGTGCAAATTGCAGCGGCCCGCACCCTGCAAACTTCTCCGGATGCCCCAAAAACCCTATCAACACAAAACAACAACAAAACAAACCGACGAAGAATGTCTGGCAAGAGCGAGCGGCTGCGCGCAAGGAAAAACAGTCAACAAAACCTACTTTCGCGGAAGTAGTTAAAAGACCTCAAAACAACGAGTCACTGGATGCCAAAGAAATGATGACCCAAATGGCCCAGATGATGGCACAGTGGGGACAAATGCTGTCCATCTTACAAACTAAATTTTAATTGTTGTTAATTATGACTAATAGTAGTAATTCTCTCAGGTTTTTAGCTGGAATGCTAATGGTTTTAAAAATAAATTAGATGAATTCAAAGATTGCATAATTGATTATGACCCCGACATAATCGGGATACAGGAAACACACCTTCGTCCATCGGACCGAGTTAGCATTCCAAATTTCACTTGTCACCGAAGTGACCGTACAACACATAGGGGAGGAGGCACAGCTCTCTTCGTTAAAAATTCTATCAAACACCACGCCATTCTAAATGTCTCAAACACCTTTGAAAATTCATCGGTAGTCATCCAGTTAGGAAACAACAGTAAAATTACTGTGGCGTGTATCTATAGACCTCCACACGGCTCCATTAATACTACGGAACTCGACGCAATCCTCAATCACAGCAACAAAGCCTTTCTTTTCGGCGATTTTAACGCTAGACACCCCAGCTGGAACCCGGGCAGGGCTAACGCAAATGGGAATATTCTGTGCAATTGGGCCGTAGGGTCGGCACTTGATATTCTCGCTCCCGACACTCCCACACATTTCAACAGCCATCGTACCAACGCTATTTTAGACATCGGCTTTGCAGTTAATTTATCTCACACTGAAGTTTTTACTGTAAATGCACTTAGCAGTGACCACAATCCAGTTATATTTGATTTTGTAACTAATAATGTTCTACCACCAATTCTAAATACTCTTAAAACTACGAACTGGACGAAGTTTCAAGAAATAATTTATCATGACATTCCCGGTAACCCCCAAATAGATGATTTGGACTCAGCCGTTCAAAATTTTACCAGCATGGTTTCGAATGCCATTTCAGCTTCCACATCCACTAAACTAGTGAACTCTACTCACCTCCGCCTTCCTGCAAACATACGAGAGCTTATCAGAGCTAAAAATAGATTTAGAAAACTCTGGAATAATACCAGATACCCTCCATACAAACGCGAAGTTAATGCTCTCATTAGGCAGATCAGGAGCGAAATCCAACAACATAAAAACAGGACCTGGAAAGAATTTCTCTTAACTCTAAATCCTGAGGACAATTCTCTCTATAATCTCCATAAGAGATTTTCTAAAAGGCATACCCCCATTCCGCCTCTTCATGGTCCGGGCGGAATGGCCTATTCGGATTTCGAAAAGGCGGAGGCCTTCAAAGACACACTTGAAGTCACATTTCAGGAAAATGCAGAACCTTATTGTGATGACAAGATCGAAGAAGTCGAAAATTTAGTGAATCACTATTTCGACAACTTCAGTACAAACATTCCCCCTCTCTCTTCCCCTAATGAAGTCCGAGGCATTATTAAAAAATTGCAGAATAGAAAAGCTGCTGGCCCCGATCAAATTCCAAATATTGCTCTTAAATATTTAACGTTAAATGCAATTACACACTTAACTAAAATATACAATCAATGCCTCATTAAAAATCACTTTCCTACACTGTGGAAGCAAGCAAACGTCATCATGCTGGCCAAGCCAAATCAGGATAGGACATTTCCACAAGGCTACAGACCAATTAGTTTGTTAAATGCCACTGCTAAGATATTTGAAAGAATAATTTTAACTAGAATAAAAACCCACTGCAAAGCCATAGATTGCATTCCCCCCGGAACAATTCGGGTTCCGGGAGGGCCATTCAACGCTACACCAATTGATACGTGTTACAAATTTTATAAATGAAGGGTTCGCCCACAAATTTTACACAGTAGGTGTCTTTTTGGATGTCAAAAGGGCATTTGATAAAATGTGGCATGATGGCCTCACGTACAAGTTAATTAAACTGCAGTTCCCTGACTATTTAATTAAAATTATACATAAATTTTTACACAATAGAACTTTTAGAGTTCGTGTAAACAATTCATACTCTAACTCTGGATCTTGCCTTGCTGGCGTTCCTCAGGGCTCTGTACTTTCACCCTACTTGTACAACATTTACACCCACGACTTTCCACAACACTCCACCGTCAGTACTTGCCTGTTTGCGGATGATTCCGCAGTGTTAGCACAGGGAGTCCAGCTGAAATACACTATTAAAACTATTCAAAATTTTCTCGACAGATTAGAAGTTTGGCTTACACACTGGAGGATTGCAATTAATGTTGACAAATCTCAAGCAATTATATTCAGGAAAGGTGTTATAGACCCTCCTTTCCAACTCACACTTTTTGATGACAACATCCAGTGGGTTTCGGTAGTGAAATATCTGGGCCTACACATAGATAGCCGCCTAACTTTCAAAAAACACATCGACTATCTCTCGGAAAAATTTTGGGGTAGAATTCATCTAGCCATCTCCCTTATTGGGAGAAGATCACCTCTATCTCTAGAAAATAAAGTAATCCTTTATAAACAAATTTTGCGCCCAGTGATCACGTACGCTTCCCCGATTTGGGGAGCGGCGGCTGCCACCCACATGAAAAAAATTCAAGTAGTTCAAAATAAAATACTTCGCGTCATGACCAACGCACCTTGGTACGTACCTTGTACCTTGGTAAAGTACCTTGTCCAAAAGCTGTCGTTGTATATTACGATGTCATGGGAGGGGTTTCGATCAAAGAAAAGAAAGGTACCAAAAAGAAGATCTGTAAAATGTTGGCATCGTATCTTTTATTTTCTTATTGACCTATTGATAGTTTCATATTGTGGCAAGTGAACAAAAGAGACATAAGCATAATTGACGGATATTCCTCAAGAAAAAGGAATCTAAGTCCTAGCTTCCAAGCAAAGAATCCGTAGGAAATCATATGGTTTCCAACTATAGACGATGTAGGAAATGTCACAGAAAGGGGACAAGAAAAAAAAAATACCCGCTAAATGTGATACTCCCTTATGCATTGCAACATGCTTCTTATCCTTTCATGGCAAATAACTACCATTAAATTTAATTTTCTTTATGACGGTGAATGGTTCCTTGGGAAGTATTCTTCCCACCCCTAAAATTTAAATGTAGAGATAAATTTCGACAAAATAAAGTATATAATTAAATGCTATTATTTAATTGTTAATAAAGCATAAAAAAACTGAGAAATTTAAAAGAGAAATAATGACCCTCGAAAGGTTAAATCCTAAATAGTCAACATCGGCATCTTCTGAATCTTCGGAAGTTTCTTCTGTTTGGTCAAGGTACGACTATTCAGATTCTTGACTAGATGCAGTTGGATTTTGTTTAATCGGTTCAATTTCTGATTACGAACTTGAAGATTATCATTACAAAAATTGTAGTAACTTCTACAGGATGTTGTACTTTGATCTGATATTTTTGGTTTCTGATTTTTCCTAAAATTCTGTGATCACGTACATTTAGCAGGTGGCGCACTAAAGGATGGGTTCAGATTGATTTCGCTGCTTTTCACAGTTAAATTGAAACTGGCCACATGGATAGAGGAGGTGTGTGGGATGACGTCATCAATACAGTTTTTGCCAACTCCACTCTTTTCAAGCTGCACACTTAATCTCGTTTTCTTTTGTGTCACACCTTGTATTTTAACTGCAACATGAAATGGGACGTCCGAATAATACGAAAATTGATTGATGTGGTGTATATGTATTAAAAACCAAACGCTAACCATATCGTAGGAATCGAATGTTTTATTCAGGAAATACAGCTACAAAAGCAAAAAGATCATCAATGTATTCTGGTTCTGATGCAAGCAATTATCTGACTGAGCATTGACTCGTAATGTTGGACGAATGATTGACATGCAATGTTACAATTGATGAGTTATATCGGTGCTATCACACAGAAATGTTTGCTTATAAGATTCCGAACGAGCTATGTTGGAAGAAATTAGGAGATCGAGTCAGCCAGGGAAAATTTTGAGAAACACGAAAACAAGTAGTAGAAAGGCATGCTCGGCTGGATGTTATCTTGTTGAAATGTAAACCCGTTGGTCCAAGTAAGGAAGAGCATCATTGGGGCATAAATCTTGTCGTCGTACCGCTGTGTTGGAAAATTATCATTGTTGGAAACCATATGGTTCTAGATAACCCAAATGAAATCCAAACAACAAATCGTGGTTTTCGGACAGCAATCAGGTGAGTGCGCCACCTCTGTCTTTCAACACTTCTTCTGTGGTCCAATTCAAAGCGGTACTCATCTCTGAAAATAATTCTACTTCAATGCATGAGATACATCATTGAATGTTCCAGACACTTCTTACAAGCACACTTGGCGGTATTCAACAGTAACCTTAGTCCCCATTCGCTGAGGTGCCTATCAATTGTCTCCTGAATCTCCAACTTCACGTTAGACCTTTGATAAAGACGAATCAGGGGCTGATTATCATTCTGTCGTTGCTCACGGTCGATGGCTACTTTCTTGACGATTTGTACGGCCACGGTCTATCCATTTCTATGAACGATATCTCCAATCCAACTGTTGCAAAATTTCATCTCGCTTCTTCCTTTAGTCGAATTGCAAGTTTTTTCCTCAAATGGAGATATCTTCTCATACTAATTGCGATTCCGTCTGCGAGACATTGGTACATTCTACGTGCGTCGACACAGCCACATTCTCATGGAAGTTATGTCTTAGGCCCTCTGTTTTATACACCATCTGGATGCTCCGTTGTAATGCGCTGGAGCTCCATCAGTTTCATCATTGACCGCCAAAATTTAAATTAACATATTCTATCATAAAGTATGTGGATATGCACATACATAAATAAATATAATCAAAGAAATGACGGATAGATAAATATCCTACAAATCAGAAGAAAAATTCTGAAATAGCGAACATAGAACAAGGGGACCTATTATAATAATAAAAGACCAATGGGTACCAAAATTTAAAGCTAGTCAGTTTTCTGAATTTATCTGACTTAAAGCAGTGAAGTAGAATTAAGATGGCTTCATGCAGTCTTAACCTTTCTTTTTAGGAAAATATATATGGCCTAGTGGTTATGGTCACGAACTCGTAGCCGAATTGTCGCGGGTTCTAGTCCTGGTGCCATTAAAGACCCACTGTGTAGAGGGACCCGATGCACGTTGAATCTTTCGAGAATAGATGTCCTCCTGTTGGTGTGGTGTGGAAATTAAGACGGGTTGCCAGCTCAGGTGTCATCCTTGCCATTTTATCAAGATTCAAAATGACCAAATGGGAGATTCAAATTGCCAAAAGCCCTCGAGTTGCTATATAGTGCGACTCTAATATAACTCTCTCTCTCTCTCAGCAGAATGTACACAGTCCAGTCACATTAATGTGACCACCACGTACTTTCGACGTCGACGTTAAATAACCAATTACAGAAGGCAGGTGTATAAAGGGTGTGTGAGGGCTTCGAAAAACATTGCAGTCGTCAGCATAATCCAGAAACGGAGCGATTTATCCTACGTCCAAAAGGGCATAATCATTGGCTTTCGTTTCAAGGGTGGAAACATTTCCGAAACGGCGAACTGTTGGCGTACCACCGTGGTAAAAGTATACCGTGCATGGCAAAATGGGGCTGTCCAAAATCAGTGACATTGCAAATGCGGTGCACCAAGAGGATAGCAACAGTGTCTGCCAAACTATTGTTCAGCAAACATTACTGCGCCTGGGCCTCCGAAGCAGACGCCTGATTCATGCAGCTATGCTGACTGCTGTTCATCGGCAACGAAGGCTGGAATTTGTACGCCAGTACCGCAACTAGACGTCCACTGAGTGACGACAGGTAGAGCTTTCCGATGAATCACGTTTTATGCTCCATTGGACAGATTAATGTTGGCGTGAAACCTTTGAAAGCAAACGCCCTGCAACCATTGCCGGAACGGTCCAGGCGGGAGCATTATGGTCTGGGGAATGTTTTCCTAGCATTTTCTGGACTCACTCATCATTGTGGAAGGCTTGATGGATCGATACAAGTATGCATCTGTCCTGGCGGACCATGTCCACCCCTATATGTACTTTGTTTTTCCTCAGGATGATGGTATCTACCAGCAAGACAATTCGAAGTGTCATACAGCTGGCAGTATACGTGCGTGTTTTGGAGAGCACCAGGATGAGTTTACCATTCTCCCCTGGCCAGCAAACTCACCTGATTTAACCCGATCAAGAATCTGTGGAACCATCTCGATCAGGTTGTTTACGACATGGATCATGGACGTAATCTAGCGCAGCACTGGAGTCGGCATGGCCCAGTGAACATCTTCAGGAACTTAATTGACTCTCCTCCTGCACGTCTCGCAGCAGTCGGCTCTGCGAAAAGTGGGCTCATGACGGGTGGTCACATTAGACTGTGAATATCATTGTACATGACATAGGAGAGAGGGAGAGAGAATAATGAAAAATATATACTAAAATTGAAAATCCCTTCGGTTTAAAATTTGCATGAATATTCAATTTCTATTAGAAAAATGAAATGATTTTTAAAGAGATGAAAATACTGTGCAACTTGTGCTTATAATGAGCCCTGATATAACAAAAACTAGGCGAAGAAATTCAAATGGTTGATACATTACTCGCTTTTAATGAGCAGACCTCGGTTACAGCGAGCAATGTTTTTGTGATTCATAAAATTTCTATTGACTTGCACCTCTCCAGCTGAGGTAATACACTGGCCTCCAAAAATTAAGAAACAACATGTTTTTCGAAGCTCACCGTAAAAAAAATGACAGTAACAATAAAATTTATAGTTTATATAAATGATAAAAACGAACTTTATACAAATTTATGCAAAAACAAAATAGGAAAGAACAGATATATATATGAGTGAGAGAAAAATATGCATGTATCAGGCTTTCGTAATTACGCGTGTAATTTTTGTTGACAATAGGCAGTGGGGTCTCGCAATGTCTGAGATCAATGCCGTTTGCCCGATTCGTTAAGGTGGAGGGTGGTCGGATGGATAGAAATGGATTGTCACAGGCTGATGCTGCTAGGCGTCTTAATGTGTCTCGTAGTGTAATCCACCGTCTCTGTAATCAATATCAAACCGAAGCATCTGTGTCCAGAAGACATGTTCCAGGCCGACCACGAGCTACAAAACCTGCAGGAGACCGTTTTATCGCTGTTTCGGCCCGAAGGATGTGACATAGCCATCTGTCGATAGCTATGTCGTGGGGGTTCCGCGTAAGTTAGAGGTGTGGGATTATCGGTTGGGAGAGACATTCTATAATTCTTAATATGACTTTTATTAAGAATTTAACTTAAATTACTTATATAACGAACAAACTTATATTAAGTGAGAATAAACCAACGTACGGCCGTTTAACTAAGTCAGATCGCGCAATTAGATCACTTATCAATATAACTAATTAGATCCTCCTAATCTCCATTCAATAAATTACTAGCGTTCAGAATATAATCCTCCTACCTTGGTTGAAGACTCAACGATTCTGATACCTTCAGGTAGACTGATGTGCTCGTGTGCAATAGTTACTCTTTGTAAATATTAGCGAGGGTGGGCGTCTCCGTGGTTCCTGAGTAGGCCGTCTAAACTCACTTCCAACTGTTCCACACTAAGCTTTCTCTAAGATTGCCATTCCTTCTCAATAAACTTCCTATCATTTTAAAGGTTATCTTATTTGCATTGTTGCTTCGTTTTTCCTCTTAGAATTGGGTTGGAAAAGTTTTGCCATTAATCGTGGCTGTCAAAGAACGTAGGAGTTATGTTAGAAGAAGAACCCGAGAGATGTCACAACCCCTCCAAGAAGAAAAACGTGATTTATTTAAGGGTTTCAACGCCCTTAATAAATTACGTGCCTAAATTTTTATTTCTGAACCTCCTCGCTTTCTAAGTTTTATTTAAATTTTAACCTTCTCAATTCTCATTTTAACTTCTATAATTTCCAATATTTAACTTAACTGTAATTTTCATTATTCATCTTAGAATTAAATTTAATATTCAACTTAATTTTAAATTTAAACTCGCGTGACAGATACACAGTAAATTTTACTCCATTAACTAGGCCAACATTAACAATTTTTGTTGTTTAATAATGGTATATTCTCACTTTTTACATATGTACTTAACTCTATATTTAACGCTACTTAAATATTAAAACACTTAAATATTCTACGTGCATTTTTCCTGGGTGTGCAGACCCAAACTCTGCGTCAGGACAAATATTTATTTGTGAGCTGGGAGACCGGCTCCACTGCTCCGAGTTGAGGCTACATATCAGCTATGGAACAATACTTTCAGGGTCTGTCACCCTGAAATGAAAACTCTTTAAGTTACTTTGCCGAATCTATATTTACATAATACCAATAAGTTTCACAATTTTTCTGCATTATATATCATTTGTAAATTACAATAAACTTTCATTTCCATCCCGCATCTGGTTCCATCAAAATCCCAATGAGCCGCGCAGCGCTGTTAATATTATTGTTAGTGCCCTGACTACGCCGCGTTTCCCTGAACCAGATGCATCTTAATACGGAACAATACAACAACATATATATACATACATATTATACAATTACAAACATTTTTCAATAAATCATTAAAACAAATAACCAAAGGAATTGTCGCATCTCACGAAGTCATACATCGAAGTAAACAAATGCATAATTACAGTTGTTTTCTCCAATACTAAAGAGAAAAATTTTTACAAGTCAAAAGTTCAAAAAAAATATACACTCATTGTAGTGTCACAACTTTTGCTTGGATTATAACTTTTAAACACTGCCCGAGACTTCCTTCTTTGCAATAATTCTTCCGACCACTTGTTGGAAAGATCATAAAAAAATGAAACAATACAACCTGATTTTTATATTTAGTCCCCAAACATGACTTGTAATGACGAGGTGCTACCACTGTTCTTTCCTCTTCTCATTCCGCTGCTGCACTGGAATTTATGTTGCCTGCTGTAGGGCTTGTAGTCTCCTTGTCGGCTTTTCCTTGCTTCCTTGGCCGGTCGGGACTCCTGATCGTTTCTTTGGCGTGGACGCAGGTTGTATTTCGGTCTATCTTGAACTCCAGTTGTCTCCGTCTTGTTCTTCCTACTTATATAAATAGTACTGGATGACAATGGTCTTTTGTTATTATTTGGTCCATTTCTCTGCCACTTTCTCTGTGGTCCACTTGCCCCCGATCCATACGACCTTTTAATTCCTTTATCTAGCCGTTCTCTTTTATTTCTTCTTTCATTTGTAAATGAGCTAGGAAGCGATCTGACAAGTGATCTGCGCTTATCGGCCCTATCCGTGTTTTTCTTAGGTTGTTTTGACTGGAGATTTATCCCTTTTTCCTCTAACTCACGTTTCACCGCAGATCTTTTTTTCCCATAGTGTGACTCATTAGATCTTTGATGTACATTTTCCGAACTACTCGTTTCCTGACGTGAACTAATACTATCTGGGTGACCTGTTCCTAACTCGACCTCGTCACATTTCCTATGACGATATATTCTTATTTGATCAACGTTAACAGTTAATCTTTTTCCTGACCTCCATATTACAATATTATTATTAATTCTTACTTCTAATACTCTATAGGGACCTTCAAATTTTTGTTTAAATTTGGAACAGATTTTATTAGCTGCTGAACTTAAAGGGTGTGTCTCTAATAAGACCCAATCATTTACCTTAATTTGTATATCCCGTCTTCGTCTATTATAATATCTTTCCCACCTTTCCTGCTTAGTTTTCGTACTTAGTCTAGCTTCATTAAAGACTTTTTCGATATTTCTAACTGTAAATTCCGATCCATCTGAAATCATTACTAATTTTTGAAATGGGGTAATCAATTTTCGACCCAAAAATAATTCCGCAGGTGATTTTCCCGTTGTTTCATTCACTGCCGTACGAATAGCGTAAGCAAACTCACGTAAGAATTGGTCCCAAGTATCGTGTTGATCATTAACATAATTTGCAATCATTTGCACTATATCTCGATTAACTCGTTCAGTCCTATTTGCTTGTGGCCTATATGCAACAGTCTTCACATGCCTTATGCCTAATCTTTCACTTAAATGTTCAAAAATTTCGGATATAAATTGGGGGCCGTTATCACTTATTAATTTTATTGGAGCTCCAAAACGCGATATAAAATTATCAAAAAAAATATCCGCTATTATACGAGCCGAGGCCTTTTTGAGAGGTATAATTTCAGCCCATTTGCTGAAATGATCGGTAATTACTAAAATATATCGATTACGTCTTATTCTCGATATAGCATACGGGCCTAACAAATCTAACGTAACTATCTCATTTGGATAATTTGATACAATGGGATTTAATCGACCAGCTGGTAACGCGTTTTTATAATTATTAACTTGGCACATATGGCATGTAGAGACATATTGATCAATAAATTTTCTCATATACGGGAAATAACAAAGGTCCCGAATTTTATAAGTTTTAAATCTACCGAGATGTCCCGCAATTGGCTTGTCGTGAA
>BMAV01025163.1:19559-32629 GCA_019973955.1 Trichonephila inaurata madagascariensis | reverse complement strand
TATTTAATAAACCTTTCATAAATAAATTTATTTAATTTAAAAAATTAATTAAATGAATTGAAGAAGAAAAAAAAAGTTGATCGCGTGGAATCGAACCCTAACCTCCAGCATAGAAAGCAGACGATTTACCAATCAAGCTACGAACTCGTTAAGGAAAATTAAAATTTAATTGTATAAAAGCTAAGCATGAATTTCGAAGGCTGATTTCTCCGAATTGACTGGCCATTCGACGGAGTTACATTGGGGGGTGAACACCCTAAAAGAGTACTACTTTTATACCAAGTCTCGATCCCAAATGAATTTCCTTAGTCGTGCCCTCTCCTTGTAAGTCAGATCGCGCAATTAGATCACTTATCAATATAACTAATTAGATCCTCCTAATCTCCATTCAATAAATTACTAGTGTTCAGAATATAATCCTCCTACCTTGGTTGAAGACTCAACGATTCTGATACTTTCAGGTAGACTGATATGCTCGTGTGCAATAGTTACTCCTTGTAAATATTAGCGAGGGTGGGCGTCTCCGTGGTTCCTGAGTAGGCCGTCTAAACTCACTTCCAACTGTTCCCCACTAAGCTTTCTCTAAGATTGCCATTCCTTCTCACTAAACTTTCTATCCTTTTAAAGGTTATCTTATTTGCATTGTTGCTTCGTTTTTCCTCTTAGAATTGGGTTGGAAAAGTTTTGCCATTAATCGTGGCTGTCAAAGAACGTAGGAGTTATGTTAGAAGAACGCGAGAGATGTCACAAGGAGAAGAAGGATTTCTGTTCCGCAACTTGTTGCAGACCACTCTGTAGCATCAGGGAGAAGAATATTCGCTAGTACGGTGCGAAGGCGTCTTCACAATTCATGTCTCTACGCAAGGCGACCAGTTGTGTGTGTACCCCTCATCAGACGACAGAGAATGGCTCGCTTATCTTGGGCAAGAGAGCACGTTTCCTGGACCTGACAGCACGATGGGCTTCTATACTCTACAGACGAGTTCAGATTCACGCCGGAGAGCGATTCAGGACGTCTGCTCATCTGGAGGGAACGAAGCACCAGTTATCGTCAATCCAATACTGTTGAAAGACAAAGTTACCGAGGTGGTGGAATAATGGTTTGGGCAGAGATCTCACTCGGTTATCATACTGACCTGCATATGTTCCAGGGAGGAGTTCTGACTGGTGTGAGATATTGGGATGAGATCCTTGATCCATATGTCCGCCCGTACGCTAGTGCAATTTTCAATGACTTCATTCTGATGGATGATAATGCACGACCTCACCGAGCTGTAATTGTTGAGGGTCTTGGTTTGGAGCGAATGGAATGGCCATCTTGATTTCCAGACTTAAATCTGATAGGGCATCTTTAGGACTATCTTGGTAGACAGGTTGCTGCTTTAAGTCCTCTTCCAAGGTGTTTAGGAGAGCTAGAACAAAGCTTACTCCGTGTCAGGTCTTCGCTTCCCATTTCGGTAACCGACAACTTAATTGACAGGCTGTAAATTCGATTCCGCCAATGCATTCAAGCTAGGGGTGAGCATATCCCTTATTAAAACCCATTTTTGTTATGTTTCTATGACATTTTACTACATAAAACTGTGATTATTATTCTTTCCAAGAATGGACTTTTCCAGCGAGATTGCCTTTTTAATGTGTAGCATCTTTCTTCTCGATTGCAGGATATTTGTCGGAGTGATTTCGTGAAAAGGGACGAAAATGAGTTACAGGAAGTGACGTAAGCACGCGCTATTTGATTTGACCAATGAGAGCGCTGGTGTTGTCTCTTCGCTTCCCTCGCATTCTTCTTACCCATTGTAAAAGCTTACTTTACCTCTTTCCGCGAGCGCTCTTGGCCTAGTGGTTAGAGAAGCTGACTTGAAATGAATTGCCCAGGGAGCTTGCTGTTTTCAAATTTCTTTAAATCACTTTAATTTTCCTTCGAAAATTATTTCTCTTGATCAAATTTAAATTTCCACATTCTTTCCTGTTTTTTCTATCTGTACTTTATTTTTTATTTGCACATTCATTGCATTGATTTAGCTATTGCAAATTCTTGGCTTCTGTGGAAACAAGATGCAATATTAAATAAAATTCTTTAAAAAATCAAAATGGGTGGCTTAAAATTTAAGTTAGAGATAGTTGAAGCATTATGAGCCTGTCCACCTACTAATAAAAGTATTTTAACTGATGATGAAGAAGACAAGAGTGCTGTAGTTCCACTCGCAAAAAAAGATCGAAGCGTTATAATCCACCTGCTATACTTGTCACGGCTTTTATCCTGGCCATTCTAGGATAAAAGGCTTGACATGTATAGCCTTTTTCAATATGTTGATGACATTTCAAGGCCTCGCAAGTGCAGATATGAAAACTACGAAAGCAGTTCGAAAACATGTGAAAAATGCAATGGTTATTTATACTTGTCAAAAACAAAACAAAAGATTTTTACAGTAAATAAATAATGAATTAATAAAAGTTAATTATACATCAATAATTTCCTTATTTCTAACTAGTTGAATTAAGATTGTTTCTTCTATCAACTTCGAGCTAAAAATGTATAACTCGTAAAACTTCATTGGTGACCTGTTTCAGAGATAACGCACACGATCGTGCGGGTAACGTCTATGGTCCGGGGGGAGGGAGAATTTTTTTAGTATTTTTCCCAATGTCATTGGGGTCCATATATTATTAAAAACCAGAACAATTAAATATTTAAAGATTAAAGTAATTCTGGTCTTCTATAATTCTGGTTATTTCTATAATTATTATAAAACTGTTAGTTGATGTTGGTAAGCTTCTCTTATCTCCCCGTTTAGCTTGCACTTTGCCGCGTTTTCTTTCTGGTCCCCCTGATCTTGACGTGTTAATAGATCTCTTACATTCCATCACCTCTTTCCTACACTTCTTTAACCTTCTGTTCATTTGTGGCAAAGATTCCTTAGAGGACCCTATTTGTGGTTTACACTTATTGGTAACAGTCGTGCGCCCCTCACCCTGACCCTTCTTAAGACCTGTCATTTTTCCTTTTGCCTTCGTCGTTCACCTGACCCACTATTCTTACTATTTTGTGACCAATTTGATCCAGGTTGCACACCCTCAAAACTACTCGCTTGATACCTTGAACCGTTGCTATCCGAATTTCCAACTCTTATCTCGTCACTTTTCCTTTGATGATATAATTGGACCTGATCTATGATGACCGTTAATCTCTTTCCCGCTTTCCAAACTACTAAATTATTATTGTGGACTTCTAATACTCTATACGGACCTTCAAATTTTGGCTTAAACATTGCAACCACTTTTCTCGCTGCTGAACTTAAGGGATGTGTCTACAACAAAACTCTGTCATTGACCCTAATCCGAACATTTCGCCCACTTTTCATGCTTAGCTTTAGTATTCCTTCTCGCCTCATCAAATAATTTCTCAATATCTCCTACTACAAACTCTGTTCCGTCCGATACCATCACTAACTTTTGAAACGGGGTAATCAACTTTCTACCTAAGAACAATTCTGCTCGGATCTTTCCTGTAGTCTCATTCACTGCCGTTCGTATTGCATAAGCGAACTCACGTAAGAACTGGTCCCAGGTTTCATGGTTATCGTTAATATAACTGGCAATCATTTGCAAAAGATCGTGATTCACGCGCTCAGTTCTATAAGACTGAGATCTATACACAACTGTCTTCACATGCTGTATGCCCAATCGATTACTCAAATGCTCAAAAAATTCGGATATAAATTGGGGACCGTTATCTTATCATTTTTATTGGAGCTCCATAACGCGATATATAATTATCTAATAAACTATCTGCTATTACTTAAGCTGAGGCCTTTTTAAGGGGTATGACTTCAGGCCACTTTGAAAAGTGGTCCGTAATTACTAATACGTAGCGGTTTTTTCTAACTCGCGACGCAGGGTACGGACCTAATAAATCTAACGTAACTATCTCATTCGGATAATTTGTTACTATCGGAATTAAACGACCAGCTGGTAACGCGTTTTTATAATTCACTTTTTGGCATACGTGGCATGAGGAGGCATATTGTTGAATATACTTTCTCAAATAAGGGAAATAACAAACATCACGAATTTTATTGTACGTTTTATATCGTCCTAAGTGACCCGCTATGGGCTTGTCATGAAATTCACGTATTATCTCTCCTCGCAACGATTGCAGAATATATACTCTCATTTCTCCTAGAGTAGTTGCGTATTTCGCATAAAATAACGAACCCTCGATAAGTTTGAAGTCTTTGGACCAATTCTCACATATCGACCACTTACCAAGTTTTTTTTTTAAATGAAAATATTATTGCGCCTTCCGTGGATATTTGTGCCAGAGCCGCACTTTGCCGACCACTGCATTAGCCGAACAAATTGATTTAAAAAAAAGCTAATCAGAAATTTTCAGAATCAAAAGTAAAAAAAAAAAAACTTACAATTCAGTGTTTATTTTTGTATGCGGAAAGGGGCGGCCAAACTTCCTGCAGAGATTGTCCAACAGCGAACTTTTCATCGTGGACACACGAGAACGTGAGCGAAGAGTAAAAATGTCAAATAGCGTTTCCTGGATCTGGTACTGAATGATCCTGTACCAGTATGAGGGCTACCTTCAGTCATGTTGAGATTTCCTGCATACTAACAACGGTCCCCCATCACCCCGATATGCACCAATGTTGTCCCTTTAATGTTCTTTTTTCTTAATTTTTTTTGCTGTTCTAAGGATAATAAACCTGTATTCTTCTCTTAATCATGTTTTGTCTTGTGTGATCAGGAAAGCGTTTCCGACCATGCATTTCCTCTCTCTTCTGAAAACCGCTGTACTTACTGATATTAGCCCTAATTCTCCTAAACAAGTATTGTTTTTTGGTTGGGCTCAAACTTTTACACGCATAAAATAAAACATTTTTTTTTTCTAAAAAAAGAAAGGGAAAAAAGCCCATTAACTCACAAGCATTAGGATATCCTAAATTTATAATCTTTGAAGAGTAAATTGACTTATAGGAAGTTTAACAAGGAATAAGAATCTGTAATCTGAATTTTGTTAATTTTTCAAGTAATTTTTTTTTATTTATTGTTTTTATCTTTTACGTTAAAAATCTTGAATTGAATTTTTCCCCCTTTAGACTATTGGAGCTGCATTTGGTGCTAAGAAAATAGAGATTGGTGGAGAGGTGTTAGTATTAGGTTTATGGGTATGAGTTTATTTATTTTCATTTTGCAATAGTGCACTCTTTGGTGAAAAGTATTAAACATTTTAAATTAAAGTTTTTGTTTTAAAAAACATTTATTATTATTGTTTTATTTGTCGTTTAAAAATATTTCTTTTAAAAAACTGTTTTAAATTTGTTGCTCTACTAATCAGACTACTCTGAAAAATCCAAGAAATTTTAAAGCAATCATTTATTTAAGTGGCGTGCCTGTCAATCAAAGTTGCATTAAAAAAGGGTTTGTATGTTGAATATATATAATCTGCATCAATGGCAAATTAAAGGCAAAGCATTTTCAAAATGTTAAGAAAATTGTTTCCATAAATTATTATGATTTCCGGATTCTCTTACTGTAGATTATTTTGGGATTGGTTTTTATTTCATAGCTTATGTTTTTAAATGAAGCTCAACTCCTAGAAATAACAGAGCTTTATGCTGTCTTTCAAAATTGTAACATAGCAGTTTCATAAAATAACCAATCGGTTTGAATAGAAGATTCAAACATTGGGGCCTTTCTCCTTAATTACATTTCAGTGTAGACATCTTAACCCCTTCTTTTTATCTTGTTTTATTAATAATAATCTTTTATAAGCTGTAATAAAAATATTTAATGACTTAAAAATCGATTAGCAAATGACTCCAATTGAGCATGCATTCTACTAAAAGTAATATCTTATAATCCTAATATAAGTTATTTTCATCCAATCTGCAACAGTAGACAACCTGCTAATGTTACTTTAATTTGAATTACACGTATAACTAAAACATTTACAACTATACAGTACAAAATTTATTTTTTTCGTAGTAAATAAAGAGTTTTGAGTTGTTAGTATTTAGTTTTATTATTTTTCCAATCATCACAAGTCCAAATGATTAGACGGCACGTCTATACCCCCATTAAACATTTCTTTCGAAAAAATGGCACGTTGATTCCTAAAGATTCGCCATCCCTGCTCTAGATCTTTGCCAAATGATTTCTTTGGCGAATTTCAGGTAAGAATGGGTGCGATTTTGGTTTTGAAACTGCCACAATGATCCGAGTCTAGATCACATCTATATAGCTCTAATATCATTAGTGAACGGGGAAAACAGCCAAATTAATAACTGAGCTTTACTGAAGCTTAATAATTGAGTCAAATTAATAATTGCTCCCGGTCGAGATAAGTTAGGAGTGTAAGGTGCCACAATCCTAGCATTAGGATAATTGTCAATGATTCTTTTAAGATGGAAACCCAAACTGTTATATCTGGTGATGTTGGAGCGTGTTATTATTAATTATTAAAAATTTGCTCCTGTCATTTTGCTGGAGCACCATACCAGATACATTCACAAAAAACAAAACTTGTTCAGAGCAAATCAGTGAACGCATTGTTCACTCATTGTTTTCATTCATACCAAATAAGTTTTAAAAGCAGCTGTCTTCTGAAAAATTGGTAAGATCTTTTCCCCATCAATTTGCCTGCCTCAGAGTTTGGTGATGCAAATTGTTTTTTTTTTTACCTTATTAAATTAGACCTGCTATATTTTACATAAATAAATTCACTATCAACACGTACAACATTCGTTAATATCCTTTTTGGTACTCTTTAAATTTTGTAGTGTGTTTTTGCGCGCAACTTTTGTTTCAGTTGTAGTCTCTGGAGAAATAAATTAAATTCGAGAGCCTTAAAGTTTCTGTTGTCAGTTTGAAATTTTGGGAGGGGAAGATGGGTATATCTAAAGGAACAGTGAAGTGACATATAATTATGATGGTTCCTTCACAAAAGATAAACTACGTGCTTCTCTCCTTTTTTCATTATTTTTCTTGAAGTGAAAACTTTCATTTTTTTTCTCTACTTTGCTTTAATTCTCTTCTAGTTTATGGTACTCAACGCTCCGACAGCTGAAGAAATAACTTCACAGTGTAAAAACCTTGTACATCAACTTAGGGAAGGGGCTCTGTTTGTCTCTCTACTCGCAATCAAGAAAATGCTTCCTTTCCCTTCTATTTTCGTTCCAAACTAAAGATAAGGATGCAATTCAGTCTCTCCTGTTTTATTTTTTCACATTGGGTGAAGGTATTAGTTGGATGAATTTTGATATATGCTTTAAAACACATAGAATCGTAATATTCAATCAGTGTTCAATTTTAAATACAATTTTATTATGTACATTGAAGTGGATACTGTCATTTCGACACAGCAACAATACAAGCAATGGTATAACAGTTAGAATAGACAGTTAACATGAAATACAATACACAGTTACACTTATCATTCCATCCCTCTTTTAAGTAATTAATCCGTGGCTGCGGGGTACCCCCTAGTGGTCAAGGTATTGGATCGTGGCTGACTTGTCACGCGAGTTCGAGCCCAGTACCACTAAAGACCCGCCGTGTAGGGGAGCGATGCATATTAAATCTGTCAAGAGCTCAGACGTCCTCCCTTTGATGTGGTGTGATAGTTAGGAAGGGGGGTGTCGTCCTCGTCACTTGAACATGGTTGAAAATGACGAGGTCCGTCGCCAAAAGCCTTCGTGTAGCTGAACAGTGCGACGTTAATCTTCACACTCACTACATAATTAATCCAACAACATAGTCATTGAAATAAGATGGTAGCTTATGAACTTCTTTGGACATTACAATCTGACCGATCTGTATGTTTTGAGGATTTAAAATTACTTCTGAATCAGACAATGGGAAGTACTTATATCATTAGGATGTGTTTCTATATGAAAGGGTGTGTTTGTTTTTCTAATATGTTTTCTATTATGTCTTATAAGATTTTGCCAAATTGATTTTTAACAAAATATGACCGAGGATGCAATTGATGCTTTGAGACTGTTTTAGCAAGTTCCCAAGTTTTGTTTTTAAAATGAGAAATATTCTTAAATTCTCTTCCTTAAGCTCAAGTAATGGATAAGCAGTTTTGTTATAATATGACTTGAATATTTTGCCTTTTAATTAGCTTTTCTCGAATGTTAATAAATAATCCAGTATTTAATAATTTGTTTGAGATTGGTAATTTATTTTTTAATATACGGTTAAACATCATTTGAGCTGGAGATAGATCCAGACTTGATATTGGGTATTTCTATACACCATTAGTCCTACAAAATAATCTTCCTATGTTTTTCTCATTATACTTTTGGCAATCTTTTAACCATTTCATTACCTGGGGAGTAGTGAGAACTAATAGTTGCATAATTAAAATCCCAATCATTTGCAAAATTCTTATAAATATAACTATTACATGGTATATTATCAGAAACTACAATATTTAGAACACAAAAATTCTAAATAAAACTGATTTAAGTTTATTTATTACCTCATCTGCACATTTTTTTTTCAACTTCACCAATTTCTATTCATTTTGAGTAATAGTCTATATTTCAATTAGATAACTTATATGCCTTCCTTCCTCAGTGGCACGACAGCCCAGGGTAGGCCTTGGCCTTCTCAAGAAGCCTTTTCCAGGCCATCCTTCTTCCTGCCAGTGTTCTCCAATTCCTAGTTCTTCAATCTAGGAGATCTTTTTCTAGGCCATCAATCCATCTGAGATTTGGCCATGATTTTGGCCATTTTCCTTTTTCGTGTGCCAATTGTTTGAGCATTGAAGACTTTTTTAGTGGTGCGGTCTTCGTTCATTCTGATAACGTGACCTGCCCATTTAATTCGTTGTATTTTGATGAAGTTAACAATGTCAGATTCTTTATATGATCGATAGAACTCTAAATTTGATCTTTTTCGCCATATTCCATTTTCCCGAATTCCTCCAAATATGAATCTTAAAATCTTCCTTTCATAGATACTAATCATGTGTTCTCATTTGTTCGAAACATGGACCAAGAGTTTCACATGCATAAGTTAAAACTTATCTTAAAAGACTTTTACACAATAGAACCTTTGTTTTTCTTTTGATTAAATTTGATTTCATATATTTTCATATTCCATTAAGACATCTATTAGCCATAGTAATTCTCTTTCGGATTTCAGTAGTACAATCGCTTCTATTGCTAATTTCTGAACCTAAATAAGTGAAGCTGTCAACAACTTTAAAACTGTACTCTTCAATTTTAAAATGGGAATTGTTAAAACATGATTTAGTGCAAGGCACGTACTTGGTCTTATTCTCATTGATTTTCAGTTCCATCCTGAGGGCTTCTTTCTCTAAAGATAAGAAGGCCTGTCTTAGTGCAGTGGGTGTTCGAGTGATGATATCAATGTCATCAGCAAAAGCCAACAACTGTATCGATTTATTAAAAATATTTCTTCTGGTATTGACATTGGTTTCTCTTACCGCTTTTTCTAGTGCTAGATTAAATAGAAGACATTCCAGTGCATCTCCCTGTCGAATGCCATTTTTTATTTCCAATGGGTCCGAAAGATCATTCTGCACCTTGACTACGATCTTTGTCTCACTTAATGTCAGGCTTATCCCTTAATAACTTGTCAGGGATTTAAAACTCTTTCATGGCTGCAATAAGAGCCTTTCTGTTGATGCTATCATAAACGGTTTTAAAATCAATAAAAAGGTGATGCGTGACAATTCCAAATTCCCTTGTTTTCTCCAAAACTTGACGAATGTTGAATATCTACTCTGTAGTGGATCTTCCTTTCCGAAATCCATTTTGGTAGTCTCCAACTGTATTTTCCACTTGTGAAGAAAGTCTGTTAAATAGAATATTTGAGAATACCTTATAACTTGTACAGAGCAGACTGATTCCTCTATAATTTGAACACTCGAGTATATCTCCTTTTTTATGTATCACATAAGTTATACTCATTTTCCATATTACTTCCTGTTCCCAATTTGCTCGAATTAAGTCGTAAACTTTCTTAGAGGTTTCTTTTCCTCCATTTTTCAGTAGCTCAGATGGAATAGCGTCAAGGCCGGGTGCCTTGTTACCTTTTAGATTATTTATGGCTTCAATGACTTCCTCCAATAATGGTGGTTCAACTACACCTTGGCTCTGAGTTTCCGTGCTTTCTGTAAGTGCTTCATAATCACCATTATCATTGTTGAGTAAGTTGTCGAAATGTTCATTCCATCTCCTTAACACTTCAGTTTTATCACTCAAAATAATTCCTTCCCTATTACGACAAGAGGTGGTTCTTGGCTTAAATTCTTTGCGTCCAAGGTTTACTTCTCGAAAGAAAGCTCTGCTTTCGTTGGGTCCCCTCCAATGTTCAATATTTTTAAAACGAAAAATATCCTTTTTTCCCCCCTATGAATTCTTTTCTCCTCTCTTCTTGCATCTTTGTATGCAAACACTGAGCTTCTTGAATGTCTCTTACTCAGCATTTTACTATAGGCCTCATTCTTCCTCTTTGTAGCCATGAAACAATCATTGTCAAACCAGTCCTTTTTACTCTTTTTTTTAACGTTTTCCACAACTTGGTTACATGATTGGTTACTGTTTCGATGATTGTTCCCTTTAGTGTATTCCTTTTTTTGTCCACACTATCCTCATCAATAAAAATGTTGTTAATTTCTTTGTATTTTTATTCAAGCTGTTCCTGGAATTTTAGCTTCAATGCCTTATTTTTAAACTGTCCGCAGTCAACATTTTCCATGACTCTTTTGGAAATTAGAAATTCTTGCTCTAACCCTTGCCATAACCAGAAAATGATCTGAATCCAGGTTAGCTCCACGATAAGTTCTTACATCCAATATATAGAATTAACCAGAAGATGGTCAATTCGATTACATGTGCTTCCATCAGGAGATCTCCAAGTAATTTTATGAATATTTTTGTGTTGGAACATTGTACTTGGTACAACCATATTATGATCGGCTGCAAAATCAATTAGCCGTTTTTCGTTATCATTTGATAAATCATGAAGACTACTTTTTCCAACAATTTGCCTTAATTCCTTCTCCGTACCAATTTTCGCATTTGCACCCCCCAGTATAATGTTAACATCGTTTTTTACACATGATGCATAAAGTGCATGTAGTTCCTCATAGAATAGCTCTTTTTCCACATCATCTTTGTTTTCAGTTGGAGCGTGGATGTTAATAAAACTGTAACCTCTTATCCTTATTTTACATAGCCTAGGTGACTTTGTCACAAAATCAATTAAAAATGGTCTCAGACTCAAAATAAAAGCAATTACTCAAAATAAAAGCAATGCCGAATATGTGCTTGTTTTTATCACAGCTATAAACAATTATGTGATTTTTCTTTTCAATAATTCCCTCTCCTATCCATCTAATTTCCTGTATGGCTAGATTATCTATCCGATAATTATCCACCTGCATTATTAGCATTTGCAGTCCTTTGTTTCTGTACAAAGACCTATTATTCCAAAATCCTATGTTCAAGTCCTTTAAACCCTTTCCAAGTCGTTTTCTAGAAGTCAGCCCGGATAAATTTTAGATAACTTAAATTACCAAAGTCTATTATATCCACTCCCATCTTTTCAAAAGGTCTATAGTAAACTGTATGAGGTTTCAATGGCTCTTTCCTATTAGCTTTTTAAAATTGGTGCTAGTTAGATATCACGGGGCGAGGTGCCAAGCGCTGCTTGGCGAGATAAAGGAATCACGCCAAGCAGCGCTTGTCGCTGGTATAGAATCCAAGATGGCGGCCTAGCGGTATCAAATCGTCAGGAAGATAATTTTTAAAAACTGTTTTGAAATACATTGAAATATATTTAAAAAAAAAGAATATAAGAAGAGATTGAGAAAGACCAAGATCACTAAATAAATGAAGAATAACAATATAATATCATAAAAAGTTACATGTACTAATAATATTATACCGTTTATAATAATAATTTTATAATATAATTTAAGAGTAATTATATGTAATCATAATATAGTTTAATTGTAATTATAAAAAAGAATAATCATCGTATTGTATTATATAAATTATACATGAGAATACTCATATAACGTAATAATTATAAATAAATAATATAGTAATAATTATAAATGGATAACAATATAATAATTATAAATAAAAAACATAATGTAATAATATTTATAAATAAATATAATAAAAAAAAACAAAATTATAACTAACGAATATTATATGATTATTACATATAATAATTATATTTTTATATTCTAATATTAATAAAATAATTACATAATATATATTTAAATTAATAATATGAATATCATTTCAAAAGTACTGAAAACTTGCAATATTCCAAAAACTGCAAAAATATCAAGGTAACCATATTGTAATGTTATCGCCCATCTTGGCGAACATAAACAACAACTTGGCTCGTGCCCTGTGATATCAAACTAGTTCCTTAAAATTTTTCACCTATCACACTCTACTACTGTTTATATGTCTACTCATACTACTGTTTATATGTCTGAGCTCATCCCTGACCAATATATTATTTCTCTATCCCAAAATGAGCTTCAGGAATTAGTTGTAACATATCTTTCCTCAAACAATAAAGTACGGTTAGTTTTTCATTGCCCCTTCTTGAATATAAAGCTTATTTTTAATTTGATGCATTTTTCTAAGATTAAGACCAGTCCTCTTTGATATATTTTGATCTAATTCAGTTTTTTTCTCTCTTCACTCATGGGTAAATGTTTGAAATATTCACAGTTTCATTAACGGGCAATGAACATGATCAGAGTGAAACATTGGATTACCTGGTAAATAATTTATTTCAAAATCATACTTTAATAGCTTTAAAATCATTTTTTGCATTCTAGAAAATATTTTATGCATAGGTTTCTTGTCATTAAATGTTTGGGATCACTGTGTCTATTTACAAAATTATGGTATATCTCAAATAAAAAAACAATTGCCAATAATTTTTTTCTCAATCTGTGCATAGTTCTTGTCACTGTTTATTAAACTGTGTGAGACAAATAATTCTGGTTGACCTTTTTAGATTAAACAGAATACCCCCCCCCTAGCCCA
>BMAV01025162.1:0-80436 GCA_019973955.1 Trichonephila inaurata madagascariensis | reverse complement strand
TGGGTGGGGTTTGAGTCCTGTCACCGTTGAAAGTACACCGTATAGAGACTGATACACTTTAAATCTGCTGTGGCTCAAAGTCCTCATGTGGGATGTTGAAAAAGTTGTGAGAGAAGGTGTCTGCTCAAGTGTTGTCCTTGTTACTTGACCATGGTTCAGTAAGCGAGTGAATATTAAAGTCGCACTGTTCAGCTACACGAGGGCGTTTGGCGATGGTCCACGTAATTTTGAACCATGGTCAAGTGATGTGAACGACACCTGTCCTAACAACCACACAACCCCAACGGGAGGACGTTAAAACTCTCGACAGATTTAGCGTCCATCGCTCCTCTACACGGCGGGCCTTTAGTTGTACTGGGCTCAAATTCGTGAAAAAGCCAACCATGATCCGATACCTTGACCACTCGGCTACCGCGACAATGACCATGGTTCAGAAAATCACGTTTATTTCGAAGAACACATTCGTGTTGTATTACAGTGCGACTTGAATAACCAATGGATCTAAATTATGAGTTTCGACAATTAAATCTTGAAATACCAAACGCTTGGACAGATCATAAATCGGAAAAAATTTTTGACAAAAAAACAGGGTAATGCACTCTGTTCTATAAACTATTTGCTTAAAAATAAGATGGAAAAAAATAACCTAATCCTGATAACGATGTGAAAAAATTGAATAGGTTTTACTAGCAGTTTAATTTGCCAAAAAGAGGATACTTTCAAACATATTTAAGCAACAGAAGTAAAAAAAATATCGTATATTTGCCAAGTTGGTAAACTTTTTCTTACTTTTCACTTCGAGACAATTCAAAACTCGCGTTTTGTTTACAAAGGGCATATTTATAGAGAAAAAAATCCAAAAAAATGTAGATTATATATACTGAAACCACGACTACTTTAAAAAAAAAGGAAGGAGAAAAAAGAGTGAGAGAAAGGAAAACGACTGAGGATAGTGTTTAAATGGGGTATGACTGAAATAATGATGGATAGAAAAAGTGAGAATTTTTTTTTTTTTTTGGAGAAAAAAAACATATACAGCTTTTAGTTTTTATTTGTTACGCGTTCTTTACCCGAAATTCGATATGAAAAAGTTCGCCGACACTTTCCCCTGAAGCGGTTTTTTTGTAAGACAGCCAAAAGTGAATTTATGCAAGCAGAAATAGAAAGTGGAAGGGAATAAAAACGGAAGGATAATAGCAGAAATAAATTAAACCTTTATTGCTGATTCAGTAAATTGCTCAGTGAATATTAGATTCTTAATGTTCACAAAGCAGGTTCAACACGTACGCAATATTAAAGATTGAATAATTAAAAATTTATATTAATTAGTCTCAGTACTTTTTTAAAATTTTTATATTTCTTGCAAGCACAAAACACTATAACTTGCTTCGCAACAGATTAATATTAGAAGTTATGTTTTACTAGGGATTTTTCATTTCTAATTTCATTTTCTTAACATTTTATGCAATATATTTGTCCTATATTTTGCATTTATACTATATATTTCCATACATGTTCACAAATTTTTAAATTATTACAGTTATTTAGTGTTTCCTAACTGTGGTCTAGAAGGACCCCTAAAGAGTTCCATTGATTTCTTGATAGAGTTTGCAAGAAATATATATATATCTAGGTTGTAATGATATATATTGAATGCAAGAACCTAAAAAAAGATGAGTAAACGTTAACTTTTAAAAATTCAATACAAATCAATATTTTTTCCTTTTTGAACCATAATTTAAAGCACACAGAACACATGTATAAATTGATAAGTATTGCTTTAATTTTTGTTTTCTGAGTGGGTAATTATTAACGGCGCATTGTAAAGCAACACAAAAGTTTTTGGAGGTAGTCCTCGTAATTCTGAATGACAGTGAAGTGACAAGGTCGAAAACTGAGCATGGATTCTCCTCTCCAAACTTTCATACCACAGCAACGTGAAGACTTTGAGCCGCAATGAGACATTATCTCCTTTGCGTGGAGGTCTTCAGTGGCACTAGGGCTCGAACTCATGACACGTCGGTCACGAGTTTGTGATTGCGGCCACTAGGCTACCGTGGCCTCTTCCTTTTTCAATTTCTACCATTAGCTCACACTCTCTATATATTTATTTATTTATCTTGATGGAATTTTTAATCATTAATAAAATTCACTAAAGCACTCCATGGAGCTGAAGTTTTATATACATGATTATTTTGGATGGCAATACAATAATTTAATTATAAATAAAAATTAATTGATTAAAACTAATTATTTAAAGAATTACACTTACAGCCACGTTGACATTATATTTGGTGACTTAGCGACCCTTTTGGCGTCTTGTGTCAAAACTTGTAAAGGTTTTTTTCTACGTTTTAAAACATTCAGTTGAACTGAAATTTTATATACACGATTGTTTTTGATGGCAATACGATACTTTAATGATAATGAATTACCACTTAATGTTGCGATTCTGTCCTATGTATATACATATTTATATATTAATTGTTACTTTTTAATAAAAAGTAGCTAAAATAAAATTTTTCTTTGTTGATCTAAGTAGGAATTGACTTTATTTTTTTTTCATATTACTTGTTTTTCCTAAAAGTGGAATATTACACGTAATAACTAAGTGGAAGGTAGTAAGAGTCTAATGGCATATCAAGAATTATTTCATTTTACTTTCGTTTAAATTATTTGATGTTATTGATGGTTGAAATAGATCATCAATTTATCGACTAATAATAGTAGGAGATTATTGCACCTCGTTACCCTTAATTATTCATCACAGAAATTTTAAAATTGTTACGAATTTTTTGTTAGTTTTTACCTTGTCGGAGATATTTGTAGCGGATAGCACACGCGCAGGGAATTTTACATGTTTGATCTAGTACGATATTAATGTAATAAATAGCATACTATCCGGTGTATAACACACACCAATACTTTCAAGCTTAATTTTTTAAGTTTTCGGTATATTCGTCAAATAACGCGCACTCCCTTTTTTACGAAGAAATCTGAAATATTAGTATACATGGCTCTTATGTTTTGTGAAGTCATTATTTCGAAGCATTATCCCAGACTTCTGACACACAAAATAGTTTTCTTCTAGAACTACAACTCTTTTGGTTCACTTCTTTCAAATAAGCAGTGTTTCGATACATATAGAAATAAAAAATTGTATGCTCATCTCTTTTGTTATTTTTAAGCCTATCGTTTTTATACCCGGCGCATAACGCGCACTCTAAGGTTTCAATCTTATTTTTGTGTTAAATGAGTGCGTTATACGCCATATTTTACAATATATTTTAACGCTGATGTATTTTTTTTTAAAGGACTTAACTTTGATGAAGAAAAAAATATTCACTCAATCATTCCTCCTACCTCGAGAACAACGGCACAAAAAAATCTAACGCTTTCTTTACTTTTTAGGAACTGTGTCAATACACGTCAGGAAAGAAAGAATAAAATCGACGGGAAAAAAGCAGATTTCAAAGCCCTGATTGTGTATTTTCCTTCAACTTTGTTTTTCCTGTCGAATTTCAAAAAAAGGAATGTTTGATTTGGAACTTTATTTCTGAATGGGAAATGGTGACTACTCACTATATAAATCGAATTAAACCAACTTTTTTTTTATCATTTTCTAAGACGGCGAATTCTGCTACATTTTAACGAATTTTAGAGAATCAATATATCTTTCGATGCAATTTATTATCCTCGCACAATTTATAATCTAAAATTAATACTTTTATTGTCATTATAAACTTTAGGGTGAGTGAGTGAATATTAACGTTGCACTGCTTAGTTACACGAGGGCTTTTGGAGACGGACCACGTGATTTTGAACCATGGTCAAGTGACGTGGACGACACCTGAGCTGGCACTTATAAACTGTAGGAAAAAAGAATTAACAACAATAAAACATTATAGTATCTTTAAGTTTTTTAATTAACTACGCTTCTGAATAGTGTGTGTGTGGTTACTAATGTTACATGTTTCTACAATTCATGAATTTTCTTTGCCGTTTTTAAAAAAGTTCTGACGTTTTATTTTACTTAAAAGTTTTAAAAAAAAATTGAGAGTATGTATATAATTCTTAAAAATTGTTACGATGGTAACTTCTTAACCATGCCAAAAATACTTGCAAAGCCAAACAAGGCAACTACAGTATTTGTTTTAAAATCACTTTATGGGTATTTTCGGCTATTTAATGGGAGATTATACATTTAGTCATCTGTATTTCTATGAGAACACATATAAAAACAAACTAAACAATTCATTTTGAAAATAATAAAACAAGTTAAATCTTCAAACTTATTAGCATACCCCTTAAAATGAAAATAATTTGATGTTGTATTCCATATATCGTATACACGTTTTTGTTGTGTAAAATCCTGTTATAAACACAATATATATATGAACATTTAAATTTAAAATTCAAATTTACGTTATTTGATTTCAGCAATGTGTAACAGTTTCTTTTTGAGCGTTCAAATTAATTTTCCTTTTAAAGACTGCATTTCCCATGTCTTCGTGCGCATGCTCTTTAAAATCGATGTTTTTATGTTGTTGAACAAACCTAGATACAACGACCAAACTAAAGAGACTAAAATTTCAAAATGGCAATGATTTATTTATATTGCACTATAAAGCCGCATTCACACCAAGGCAGTCAGCGTTGAGCATCTAGCCAATCAGGAACTTCATCTCGTCTCTTGAAGTCTCGATGCTGACTGCCTTGGTGTGAATGAGTCTTAAAGCAACACGAAAACTACTGGCGACGGTAGTTATGAATCTCACTGGTTAATTGAGGACACATCGACATCTGAGCTGGCACACCTCACACCCGCCATCAGGAGGGCTTTCAAACACGACAGTTTAAAGCACACGTAACCTCTACATGGTTTACAGTGGCACTAGGGCTCGAACTTATGACACTCCATCCACGATCTCATGATCATGGCGCAACTAGACTACCACGGCTTTGATAGATGATAAATTATTCACAAATGATTGTGACGTTGTTTCTTTTGTGCGTCTACAAGTATCAACTTTCATACTTCTTGAAATGCATATCCCCATTGGACATCACTGTTTTACAGAATACATATTTTAGTACATTTAAATATTTCTCATAAAAAATGTTTGTATTATTCGAAATTTATTATTCTGCTGCATCTTTTTGTAATAAAAAAACACTATTGCGATTTATTTCAAGAATGAAAGATATGGGTTTCCGCTTTACAAAATTTATCTTAGCTCCTTGCTCTTACAAAACGACAAATCTAGTAATTTACAGAAATTTCTGTTTTCTTTTTACAATATGTCCCCTTCAATAAAATTTGCGTATCTTATTTTGCCCTTACACACACAAACTTTGATTCTACATATTCATCATATGGAGTTAATATATTTATTAAATTAAAAAAAAAATAAGGTAATGTGTGTGTTATTATTAAGGTTGTTTTCAGTAAAAGTAGAGATCTTGAACTAAACGTGAAGCACATTTTCAGACAGAAAAATGCCTCCATTTCCATGGAAATTTGTAGAATTATAGCTCGTATCTCTGTTAACAATATAGTATTTTTAAAATTTTCAAAATATTCCATAAATACTTTCTTTTTCATTTTAATACGGGAAGTCATAGCCCATTTAACATTACGGTATAGGAGAAAGAACGCGAAACACATTTTATACCAGAAAAAATGAATCAACTCTGTTAAAAAAGGGAAGTATGATAAAAAAAATGCTGCTTTCTAAAGGATAGTGTGAAACCAGAATATCATATTAGTTTTTCATTTCTTTTATATCTGAAAAAATGTTCCCATTTCGGGTCCTATTCTTTACATTAACCGAAAACATCCTTAATTGAAAGTACCAGGCAAATCGAAATGTAAAATAATTGAAACTGAAATAAGAAAGTAAAAAGTACCCCAGCATTTGTTTCTATTCGTTTTTGAAACTTTCCATACAAAACTATTAATTCATTTTCTTCCCATTTTAGGAAGTAAAACACTTACAATTTAATGACACTAATAGGTATTCCGTTCGTTGAAGGGTCGGAAATAAAGAGTAGTTATGGTCATGAGTTTGTGGCCGTTGATGTTCCAACAGCCATACAGCTTAGAATCATCCTTCCAAAGTAGACCCATCACCCAATATATTGTGCCACCCGGAATAATGGAGGATTAATTCATGAAAAACATAGTAGGTGGTCATAGTCGTGCTCTCGTGATCTTCATTGTATCTATCATGTCATGAGTCCTAGTATGTCAAGAACCATGTAGAGGGATCGGTTAAGGTTAAATAAGCCGAGGCTCAAAATCCTCAATCGTAGTGAAGAAGTAGGAAGATTGGGGTGACAGCTCAAATGTAGTCATCACTTGAGCGCGCTTCAGAATAACGAGATTCGTCGACAAAGGGTTTCGTGTAGTTTTAAAGTGCAATATTAAAATACAATCAATCGCATAAAATTGAACTGGAACTGCTGTTCCTTTCATGGGGAAATGTAGAATCTGAGAATGAGAGGCATTAGTGTTGTAGGTGTTATTCTCTTTATTTGACCATGGTTATAAATTATAATTATCTTCCCCTTATAACCTCCAGCATCTTTAATTTTAATATTAACGTAAAAACCGGGGTATAACACGCACTTATAACACAAAAAATAGGATCGAAATTTATGGGTGCGCATTATACGCCGAGTATCAAAATGAGAGCTTTAAAAATAAAAAAAGATGGCTGTATAGAAAAATTAGACTTCTATGTAGATCGAAATATATTGTTTACTCAAACGAAATGACATTCCCTGTGAACTTAAAGGTTTTTACTTCCAGAAGTATGCAATTTTTCACTCAAGTTTGGAATACTATTTCGAATAAATAACTTCCAAAAATAAGAGCATTGTATATCAACATTTCAGATTTCTTCGTAAAAAATAGGGGACGCGTTATACGGCGAATATACCAAAAAACTAAAAATTGCCTTTTGAAAGGACGGGTGCGTGTTATACGCCGGATTTTGCGGTAATTCAAATCTGTCAGCCTTTTACTAGATATCACTTTTTGTAATTAATTAGACCTTAGGATACCGAAAAAGTACATTTTTGGGGGGAAAAAAACAACTTTCTGACACTTTTGAAATGTACAACTGATACAAAATAGTTATTGATGTTGTTCAATAATCCCGTGCGTATGCGAATAATTGATTTATTTTTTATTTTTGAAGTAGCTTTAAAAAGCAATATGAGAGTTACTTACAACGAAACTTGTAATTTTAAACCCAGTCAAGAGCAAAGATGATGCATGTAAAATGTGAACTATGCATAAATCCCAATTTTCTTCAGGGGAGGTTCGGAAAATGAAAATATCTTTCACCAATAAAATCTTGCGTCCTCTAATGAGACGTTAGTTAAACAAATTTAATCAAAGGGAAAAACGTTCCACTTTATATAAGCAAAATGGGTTTGATTTAGGTTTCATTCATTAAGAAAGGCATGGGATAACGCATGGAAATTAAGATCCCACTCCCTTTATCTTTACAATGCAGACACATCACGTGAGGGGTTTCTTGGAGATAACGATATCCCTCAAACTTTCTTGTGGAACGAAGAGTGTCACACGTTTCAATCCTGTAATTGAACACACCCCTTTTCTGCATCCTTTGTTATTCATTACATTTTTTCTCATTTACATATTCTCTAACGAGCCTCCGTACGTGACTCCTTTACATAGCAATCAATAACCTTTACATCATTTGCGTCACAATCTAGATAACATCAGTTTTTTTTTGCCATTTTTAAAAAAGAAGTATTTTTGCTATGTAATTAATATAGAAATAAAGTTTTCGTACGATTGGTACAAATCCTTTTAATTAATAATCGAGGGAATGGAGTTCACAAATATCATTACTTGTTTTTTTCACTTCGGCCTCAATAGCGCGGGAATTCATTAATGCAATCGAATCCATCACAAGGTCCTAGATATCCTTATCATCAGTGAATCGTGGTTCAAAGTTATGAGGTACGATCACTTGTGTTGAGTCTATGTGTGAATAATTAACCAATAAATTAGTCATAAATCAATCGCTGACTTTAAAGAATGAGGTGTATTTTTTATAAGAAAGTATGTATAAGTTAGAGCCTAGGGTTCATGGTCGTGAACTCGGGCCGCCATTGTTAAATTAAGGATTCGAATACTAGTGCAACTGAAAGTCCGTCATGTAGAGATGCAGCTGCCGAGGCTCAAAATTTTCATATTAGTGTGGTGTGGACGTTTAGACAGTAGGGTGCCAGCTCAAGCTCACTTGACAGATGTTCAAAATTACTAGGTTCGTCACCAATAGCCTTTAGATTATGCCGTTAATATAAAAACAGTTCAGTTCAGATTGGGTGGTCAGAAGGTTAGCAATCATGCTGAAATCAAGGCTTGGGTTCAAATCTTGGTCTATAGCAGCGTTTCTCAAACTATGGAGAGCAACCCCCTAGAGGAGCATGATAACTCAACAAGAGGGTCTAAAAGTAGAAAATAAAATATTATTTAAAAATATTATTAATTCACTGAAAGGAAGCAGAACAAAATACATGCTGACATAAAAAATAGAATACTCATTTACATTGGTATAATAAACTTATAAATGTATCGGAACTGCACATTGTATTTGATAATTAATTTAACTATACCAAATTAAGAATAGGTTTAAGAATTAACAGTGACTCTATGGGTTTGTCATGTATAAAATTATATAAAAAATTATTTATATATATATATATATAATACTTATCTTGATAATTTGTACGGTTTGCAATTAAATTCGAATTGTCGATTTACGTCGAAGTATATTATTATTGAATTCAATACATTATTATTGTTTGGATGGGAAAGGGGGGTGCGAAGAAAATTATGACAGAAAATTGGGTCGCAAGTATTGAAAGTTTGAGAAGTATTGGTCTATGGATATTATTATACATTGAATGAACTATAGTCTCAAAGGAAATTAGAGCGAAGTACAATTAAAGGCTAGTCATCGTTTTGTCATTGGACAAAATTAAGTGATATGGAGTCAAAAGCTTTCATGCAATTTAAATAGAAACGAGTGAACACGAATAAAAGTCGACCCACATGTCATACAAACATTTATCATTCATTTGATTAATATCTATTTATTTCTATAGATCAGTTGCATTTAAGTTAAAATTGAATGCATTAGATCTATTTAAAATAAAATTCGTGTTTTTAAGCTATCTCAAATCATGGAAAAAATACTTCCAAAGACATTAATGAAGACGCAAAACACCACTACTTTGGGGACCTAAAGCCACAGCTCTGTTTGAACAGTCTACGAAATTTGAGGTACTGGAAATCAGGAGTCTATTTTCTTTAAAAAACCCCATCATGAGTTGACTGTTTATTAATGTTGTAATTAAAAGCAACGTGACAGCTATGGGCAATGAACCTCGTAATTGTTAACTTCGATCAAATAACGAGAGCTACTCCAAACTTCCACAACTTACGAACTTCAATCTCGTCACATTATTTCTACAAGGTAGATATTCAATCTAGATTCCCACTGATGACCCGCTGTGGAGACTGCTGGTACACTAAAAACTTGTGGCAGCTCAAAACTTTCACGTTGGCACAGTGTGCACATTCGGAGAAGTGCCAACGTCCTCGTCACTTGACTGAATTTCAAGATTGCAAGATCTGACACCTATAACACTGCTGTAGCTTTATAGTACGGCATTTATAAACTTTCTCACTCAATCCAGATTATTGTTTGTTTGTTATTGCTACATGATTCATCCGAAATAGCAAAAGTAATGGTTTATTGTGATTCAAAAAAATTTAAGTTTTTCAAATAGCAGGCATTAAGGAGACATAGTACGATTTACACAAAATTTTTTAATTTAAGAATTTTAAAAATTTTTTGGGTTGCCTCCTATGGGCGTATACTATGTAAAACAGATTCTATGCTCAAAATTTCATAAAAAGCTAACCATTTGATTTTATAAGGAAAAAACTTTAAATTTGTGAAGTGATTTTAAAATGCTACTCCTTCTACAAACATTTACGTACATGCATGAAATTTAATTTACAAGTACGTCAAACTATGTATAGTAAAAGTTGATATGGGTTTTGCGATAACATGATTGGTATCTATACAATACTTCTTTTTATGAATGCTTATTGAAAATTCCTTAAAAAAAATATAAATTCTGAGTTCAATTATTTTTTTAAGAAATAAGTATTGCTTTGATTCAAAAATGCATACCAACTTTTGTTACATGTGCTATTAGCAATAGGTAAAAGGAAATTCAAGGCATTAGGCCCAATAGAAAAAAAGCCTTAGCATTTTAAAGGAAGACAAACTAGTTATTTTATCTTTCTGACATAAGTCCGTTTAAAGTTTTGATTTGCCATAGAAGTGAATAAAAACTAACATAAAAATTATAATAATTCTGCGTTTTTTAAATTTAGAGCTTTCAAATTTTATGAGGTTAAAGAAATATGCATAAATAACAATTAAGGTTAAAAAATTACATTTGATTTTTTGACCGATTTTTGTCAATTGAATCGTACCGTGTCCTCTTAATGCCTATTTGAATGATTCATCTAAGGGCTTTTTGATCTTTAAGCCATTTCAAAAATCAAAAGGAACCCACATTTTTTTTTCATTGAAACTTTTATTGTTCTTGGGTTTTTTTTAATGAACTGAATTACTTTTAATATATTGAAGACGGTATACAGTAAGGCACATATATCCCCGATATTCGCATAGTTTTTGTAAATATTCATCAGTCTGAAGACGAGAAATAAGTATTTTCGACTTTTATCCAATACTTACCGAAAATATTAATTATTAATCAGTAATATTTGGTCCATAATATAGAAATATTTAGGAGTTAAACCTGCTTAACGTGATTATTATTTTGAAAAACAAAGTATTGCTTACTAAAAAATTCATCAATACTTTAAACTTGACATCTCTGCTACTAATAAATCCATCTCCAAAAATTGAAAAATTCATATCTTTCGTCATTCAAAGTGTAAAACAAACATAATAGAAAAATTTCTTAACTCTACGGCCATGAACTTTAAAATGGCTGGTAGAGCAAGGAGTCACTGATTTATTCATTGTTTATCAACTTTACACGTTTAAGTAATGCGATTGCTAATGACGAGGGGATATTCAATATTCTTAATTATGCTTTAGTGTCAAGGACTCTACTTAAGAATGATGCACCTCTTCACACACACAGTTTCCACATAATATCAACGTGAGATGTGATTCTTGTAAGGGCGCTCCCCTCGAGTGCCCTTCTCCTAGATTATCAGCGTGAGCTAGAGTTGTAGGAATAAATGAAGAACTAGAAGCTACCATAATCTTAATATTACTTTATTAAAATCTTAACTTAAATTAATAACAGATTAGATAATAATATGATATGTGAGAGAATCTACGGTGGCTAACACACAATATATAATACCGGAATAACGTAACTCGGGCCACTATCAATAACTAACTCGCCTAGGCTCAATTTCAAAGCGAAAACAGATCCGAATATTTAAATGGTCACTCCTACCTTAAAGTTAAACGAAGCTTCAATCTATCTGATAGCTGGAGTTTCGGTTCACTGGCGTGCAATGGTGTGCACCTTGACTAAGGGCTCTCTGTCACGGGTAACTTCTCTTGACTGTCACTTAACTTCTTGAAATACTCTTCACACTTGCCACACGAACTAATATAATACTCCCCAAATGCCACACCGCTTACTCTAAACTTCTGTTATTTAAAAGCTTCCTAATTTGCATCTTTCCTTCTCGTTTTACTTATCGGGTTGGTTGGAAAAGAATTTCCATTTATTCTGGTCCCAAAGAACCCAAAAGGACATGTTAATGAAAAAACGCGTGAGCCCGTCACATCCTTAACTATTCCATGCATACCTTTCTAGGATAAAATTACGGATTCTAAGCAATGCTCAGTTTACGCATTTCCTACCAGTTCATCAAATCCAAAATATGCAACGGAAAAATTTCTTTAGAGAAGTTAATTAGTTGTGTTACCGATGGCTTTTACAGTATATAATATAAAACAAAAATAATAATATTGATTGAACTCTAAGAAAAATAATCCATATCATGACGCATCGTCAAAATGCACTCTGATATAAGGCGAGCCATAAAGATAAGGCTCAGGATACTTTCCTATTACGTCCTTAAACACAACAGAAAGGCTCCTCTAATCTGTTCCTCTAAGCCGGCTTAAGGTGAAAGCCCACTGCCTATAAAGAGCTTATGGCCACAACACCTCCGATTCTAAGATCTGGCAACAAGTAGAGGATTTTTACTTGTATCTTCTTCGTAACTTGAATCTCTGATGTAGATCCTAATACATATTGATGCTGCTGGAAAAACAGCTTTAAGGGAGCAGGGGCAAAATTGTAAAAATCCTGCAAGCAAATATTAATATGAAAGTGCTTCTTAGAATTGTAGTTATTTTTTTTGTTAAATAATATGGAAAAATACTGTAAAATGTGTTTCTTGAAACACGAAGATGTGTGGGAGAAAAGAAATGATGTTCAATATCTAAACAGCGTTTTCTCTGAGGATGTTTCAAAGTTCACCATCCTTGGTAAACGGCACTAAAAAGATATGGAGTTCGAAATGCTATAGAATATTTCATTTTCTTTAGAAAGTTTGAAAATTCTATACAAATGATCGAAGGTAAATCATTCAATTGTCATGAAAAATACTCATATAACTTGGGTTGTTCAGAGTTTCACCGTTTATTTTCCCAAACATGTGTTTAAATTTTCTATTGAGTATAAAACCGTTTTCTATAAAATTTTTGCTTGCCTTAAACTAATTATGTTTTATGTAAACCTTGTGTACTAATTATGTAAACATTACTGAACTTTTTCTTAATTGCAACAGTACTAGGGGGAGGGATACAATACAGTGAAATGTACACTGCTGGCCACACAAAATGCAACCCCAAGAAGGACCAGAGATATCACAGAGAAATTTATTCGGACAGATAACATGTTGTACATAGATCAAATGATTAAAGTTACAAACTCTTGTGAAGTATGGATGATGACAAAACCAGTAGTTAGAGTAGCCACCATTATTGGCTATAACCGCTGCCACTCACCTCGGCCTAGAACCAAAAAGGGTTTGAATGTACCCTTGGGTACATCAGTCCATGTGGCTTCAACATATTGCCAAAGGTGTGCCAGTGGTGCTGTATTACAGGCTAGTCGTTGTGCAAGCATGCACCACACGTTTTCGATTGGCGATAGATCGGGAGAACAAGCAGGGTAACGAAGCAATTCAATCTGATTGTAAAAGAACTATTGAACATTGTGTGCCACGTGTGGTCATGTATTATCCTGTTGGAATATGGATGATGGCAAGCCCTGAATGTATAGGAGGACCACGGGCTCCAACACCTCAGAGATGTAGCGCTGGCTGTTCAGTGTACCGGCAATGCATACTAGAGGGGTGTGGCAGTGAAATCCAATACCACCCCAAACCATGATACCAGGTGCAGAACCAGGTGGTGATGCATAACGCAACAGCTCAACAGCCTCTCAACATGGTGTCTCCGAACTCGAATCCGACCATCGTGATGTTGCAGGCAGAAGCGGGATTCGTCAGTAAACACAATGTCGTTTTATTCCATGTTCCATGCCCACTATTCATCGCAACATTGGCGGCTTAAACGCATGTGGTTTCTAATCAAGGGTAAACAAAGAAATGGACGCTTTGCGGACATTCCACCCTGCTGCAAACGGCGTAGAATGGTACGAGCGGACACCAAATGACGCGTAACAAATTGAATTTGTTGTACTACTGTCCGTAATATGCCTGCACGATCCATCACTGCCACGCGCATAATTTCACCTGTCGTCACAGACAGTGGTGTAATGAGGTGAGTGCGATCGGCCCTGTTGGTTTGTCGTTTCCTCCTGCATCATGCGATGACAAATCCGCTTCGCAATTGGTTGGTTTCGGCCAACACGTTGACCAATTTTTCTGAAGTATAATCCGCAATCCCTATAGGCTACTCTTCTTTCTCGGTCGAATTCAGAAACTTTACCAAAGGCGCTCGATGTCTTGGACAGGGCATTGGTAAACAACTTATTAAAAACCGCACGAAAAGAACCATTGCCGTACTTCAAATCGCTAATCTATTCGCCTCTTAAATAGCGCTTGCAGGCGGCGCTACGGTCACCCGTGATGTGCATCTGCGCTATAATGCTAATGATTTGCATGTTTTATTCATGATGTAAATTTCACATGGGTTGCATTCTTCCTTCAGAGTGTTGCATTTGTGTGACCAGCAGTGTATATGTCTCTGGTAAAAAAAGACTCCAAACCTTATTTTTTGGTTGCGAGATTTTAACGTAAAGTATAAAAGTAATCAAATCCTTTGATGCTTATTTTTTAATAAATAACACATAATTGTAACTTTTAAATAAAATATGAATTAGAAAGAACCTTTTGAGAGAATGCAAAATTTGGTACTTGTTGGTTAACCGATTACATGAGATAAATCTACAAGTGTTGCAAATAGCCGTACACGAAATAAATAACTTTTATTTATGTATATTATTTCTGGACTCCGCGCATTCGAGTGTGGTTACGGTAGTGTACTTGTGGCTGAGTTATTTCTGTCAAGTTGTTTCCAGTCCTAACATTACCTAAGACCCGTGGAGTAGAAAGGCTTATGAATGTTGCATGGTGTAGAAGTTTATAGAATCAGTTATCAACTCTGATGTCATCCCTATCGAATAAGCACAGTTCTAAGATGCGAGCTTTGTCACTATGTCCTAGTAACTTCAGCATGCGACATTAATAAAAAATTTAAGTGTGTACATTTTGTATGACAAAAACATTGTCAAAAACGATCTTTGGGGAGATTTGATGAAGCGAAACTAAGAAGGTGTGTTTATTATTATTTTTAAACACCATGTAGATATATTTTTGAGGAGATGTAGAAATGGGGGTGTGTGCGAATCTGCCTAAAAAGTTACCGTTTTCCCCAAAATTTCAATTAGCATATCGTTTTTTGTAAGAATATTATTTGCACAAATAAAAAGTGTTCGATTAAAGCCTAATTGATATTGATAGAAATTATATTTAAATTATATAAATATTCAGATTCGTATCTAATAAAATAATCTTTTCTCGAAACATATAAAGAATCACAGCACGGTCATTATAACACTGGTTTGAATTCATTCTATGATTCGTTCTCTATCCCTTTAGAACCATTATATTACTATAATTGCCTCTAGAGTCGAACAGACAGAAGCACTTTAAGTTTTCTATGTACGTATGCCCCCCATCTAAAAGCCGAAATGCTATATCTCGGGATTTAGTTGGACATGTCTCGACCTGCCGTGTTATCGGTCTCTTGAGTGACGGAGCAGTTCTTCTGAAGAGATAAAGTTTTCCGTTAATTAAATAGAGAATTATTTTAAATACTGAAATGTATAGTTAGATTTGTAAAATCTAGAAACTTTGCTTCCCAATGTAATTTTCTAGCGTTTAAATTTATAGAAAGATGTCTTAAATTTTAAACTTTGATTCCAAATTAGAGATGATACATGCACCAATGTGTGCACTGTGGTATGCGGTACACCTCCATCTGCAGTGCTGCCTAAACGCAAATTAAGAAAATACTTAAAATTACACATTTTTATTAAAAAAAATAAATGTTTGCAATATTTTCTTAATGTATAATCGATTCATTGACATTTATTATGAAATAAAAAATTTAAAGAAAAACATCTTAGTATGCCATGAGAGTGTACGTTTTCAATTATGCGTGTACCCACTCGACGGCAAATTTTTTGAAGAAATGCAATATTTTTATGCAGTATATTGCATTGTATTTTGATTTCCCTAATCCTTTTGGCCAAGAGAGCCCTTCACAAAAAAAAAAGAAAGAGGCCATTGAACGTTCATGAAAGTTTTCCAAGAGATCATTCATAAACATCTTGAAAATATATTAAGAATTGCAACCACGTCTGTTGAACCCGATAACGATTTATTTGCTTAACAATATCAAAATCATCCATCTCATTAATTGGAATTTTTTTCATCTTTATCAAATCTAAACTAAATGAAACGAAATTTTTAAAAATTTAAAATAAATATGTACCAATACATATCTAATTCAAATTAAAAATATATATATATATAATAAAAAGAAGTTAATTTATTTTAATAAAACTACATAGAGTTATTTTTTTTCAATTTGTTGAAAAAACATTGTGTGTGTAGCTAAGCAATTTGGCCCTCAAACGATCATAGTTCAGACACCCATGTCCTAGAGGGAGGTATGAGCATTAGAAAAGTATACAAATGTATGAAAGAGACTGGTGAAAAAATTGCTAATTTTCCCTACTCTTCGAAGAACATCCAAACATCCACGTTTGAAATCTCCAAATATCCTTATACAATGTTAGGCTGCAATATCCTAGACATCCAATTGGCTAACTTCAAAACAGATTGAGCACAAGCTAAATCTATGTTAGACTGAAATTATGTGTTGTGATTCTGAAAAAAAAACACTGGTCACGAAAATTAATTTAGACTGTTTTTTTCCTTAAACAAAAAATAAAGCTAAAAAATTCTCAAAATTTTGTGTAAATGATATAAAATGATATATCACGTTAAATGACATGCTCATCATTGCTGGTGAAATTTATTTTATCATTTCACGTCTCAGCTAAGAAATTTATGAGCTACTAACCTTGATTAATTCCTTGAAATATGACATTTTGGACGTATTATTCTTTCAGTATTTTATTAAAAAGCAAGTCTAATAGGTTATGTTTTATATTACTCTCCTTTTTTATTTCGTATTATAAAATATTAATAATATATTATCTTCCTTTTTTTTATATAATTCTTGAACAAGAAATAACTTCAATTGCTAAATTTTACTCGTTATATATTTTTCTTTACTTTTCCTAGTGTGTAGCTCCATTATATTTAAGAGATAGGTTAAATTGTATACTTAAAGTATTAATCTCTGTTTATTTTTAGATTTTATAAATGCTATAACAATGGTAACCAAGTGATTATTGTTAGGAACTGGTGGCCCTCAAGTCATGAGTTCAAATCTTAGTGGTACCGAAGAACATCAGTGATGGCTAATTCACGTTAATTTTTTTCGGCTCAAAGTCCACATATTGGCATGGTGTGGAAGTTTGGAGAGAGGGTTCTCCTCATCACTTGAGTGAGGATTTACGCCAATAGACAGCGCATTCCTTTTGAAAGCGATGTTGATAAACAATTAAATATCAAATTTATTACCCCCCGGCCCAACTAAACACTGATAAAGCGGTATTTATTTCATGAAAAACTAAAATATGGGGTTTGAAATTTTATTTCATTTTGAAAGTCCTACTTAAGACTTTTTTTGTGGTAATACAATAGGAGAACGCTTTCTGTATGTTTATATCAAACTAGCTCTCAAAGTTTCCTCTCGCAAATTAAATTTGGACAGTGAGACACTACTTCAGGGATCAACCTTAATAACTATAACTTTTATTTGAACTACTCTAAAATAAAGTTAAAACATGACAAAAATGTAGCAGATATTATAGACGTCCTCATCTAACATGACATCTTACACTCGTAACTTACATACATAGAGGTTCTGAAACTTTTCATTTTGACATAACGTAGAAGGGATTATTTCGACCACCAATATTTTATAGAATTAGACCTAAACTCACAACTCCATTTACATTAAAAATTACATTTACTTTTTTAAAAAAATTCTGCGTGCTACTAAACAATAAATACATGCACTTCCAAAGCATACTGTTTTCGAATAATAAACAAGTATATAAAGACAACTTTCCTACTTAGGTCACCGAAGAAAATTTTTATTTTAGTTACTTTTTATTAAAATAATTACAATTAATATAAATGTGTACATACATATGACAAAATCACAATATTAAGTTTCAAAGTAGAAAGTGATTTTACTTTTTATATATGGTGTTGGACCATTATTTTAGTCTGTTACTATTTATTTATTCAATCTTAAATCACATTCTCAGAAATTAGAGCCATCCCAGGTAGGATTCGAACCCACGACCTTCGGATTAGAAGCCTAATGCACTATCGTTTTCGCTACAGGGATACAACGAGCAATTTTTCCTTTTATATATGGTGTTGGACTATTATTTTTGTATGTTACTATTTATTCATTATAAATTTAATTAATAAATTAATATTTGAAAAACTATGTTAACATCAAGTGCCATCCACTACAAGTTTAAAAAATGTATTTAAACTTGAGCGGATGTGAATTAAAAGTACTTTATTAATGATTTAAAATTTGAGCAAGATATATACAGTCTAACCTCTATATTGCGAATTTTTCTATGTAGCGAACTTTTCCCTGGAACCTTGTACATTTCACGATTTTCTTCGTAAAATAACCTCTCTATAGCGAAGTGCATTTTCTATATAACGAACTTTTTCTTTTGTGATTCATTTTTTGTTCTCCCTTTTTCTAAATATTTCTGAAAAAATTACAAGTTATGTTCTCTTTAACACATTTTATGGTGGTCATAAATCTGGAACTGGATTTATTAGATCCTTACTCGCCGAGAGCAATAGAGTTCTGGACGTTTCATCCAAGAAGTGCAACCTTTCACCACATTGCCCAGTTCACTATAAACATCTTCGATATTCTCTTTCACCTTCAGTGGAGTTCTCCCGTGTCCCTGTGCTAATTATAAAATAATGCATGTTTAATATTCCTTGTATGTTTTAAATTATAAAATTTCCTTAAAATTCATTAATTTTGGTGTAAAATTATTTTCTTATCATTGAAAATATAGTGAATTCTTCGACATTCTTTTTTTTCTCTCTCTTGTTTCCCTTTCAGTGTTTCTTTCTCTTTTGATGGGTAAGATATATAAAATAAACATATATTAATGTTAAAAAAAAGGTGTGAATAATTACTTTTTTGAATATATATTGTTTATGAATTTAAAATTTGTTTTATGTGGTTTATAAAGTATATTATAAAGGACCCTCTTTGTAACGAATTTTCCATATAACGAACTTTTTTTTCCGGGATTTAGCGATTTCGTTACATAGAGGTCTGACTGTACATATAAAATGGGAAGAGCATTAACTAATAGTAGGAATTGAAAAAGTTTCAAAGGTTACAAAAGAAACAATTTATTAACAATACAATTTCTTTCACCCTACAAATTGAATTCTAAACATATGATGTTATCCATTCTACACTCCAGCATAATTTCTCTATGCATCTAGAAATAAATTTTAACGGCTCATTCTATATATATTCGGTTAAATCAATTCCTCTGTCCTCCCTGGCCGAAACCGTAACTGTTCCCAGAGCTCGCCTCGCATAAATCAATGAATACAAATGTTGAATTTTCCAAGACGCCTGCTGGAATTTTGCCTCTAGGCTGGGGCTTGTGCCTCATCCATCTTGACGCCGGGGCTCTGAGAGTTCATCTCAGTTGACATACGAGCTCATTACCCGGAGAGGGTAATGGGCATCCAGGATGATGGAAAACAACAATGGGGAAATAAATGAGAGAGGGAGAGATGATTTTGTTGAAATGAAGCGCTGTTGCGAGTGGTGAAAAAATTACTTATTTATTCGTAGAAAACGCTAGCTAAAAACTTGTGTTTTACTTTTTAACTTTATTTATATAGTTAGCTAGGATAAGCAAAAGGGAAGGTCACTTATTCATGCTTATATTCTTCCTGAAATAGGTTGGTGGCCGCGATACCGCGCGTAGTTAAGCTGCATTCACACCAAGGCTGTCAGCGTCGAGCGTCTAGCCAATCAGAGACTTCATATTGTCCGAGATGAAGTCTCTGATTGGTTATACGCCCAACGCTCGACGCTGATTGCCTTGGTGTGAATGCGGATTTAGGGTCACGAACTCGTGATCCTGGATCAAGTCCTGGTATCGCTAAAGATCTTCCATGTAGAGGAGATCGATGCACACGTTAAGTCATTTGAGGCTCAATAGCATTTCTTTGGCGTGGTGTGGTATGGTAGTTATGAGAGGGTGGTGCCAGATAATGTGTCGTCCTTGTCATTTGACCTTGTCATTACGAGATTCGATGCAAATAGCCCTGTTCCTTTACACGGGGCTGTTGTGTTACCAGTGGTCAAGGTATCAGATCATAGCAGGTATGTCATGAGTTCGAACCCAGTACCACTAAAGACCCGCCGTGTAGGAATGCGATGCACGTTAAATCTGTCGAGAGCTCAAACGTCCTCTCGTAGGTGTGGTGTGGTAGTTAGGAGAGGGTGTACCAGCTCAAGTGTCATCCTCGTCACTTGACCATAGTTCAAAATGACGTGGTCCGTCGCCAAAAACCCCCGTGTAGCTCAACAGTGCGACGTTAATATCCGACTCACTCCCTATTGTTTTACACAGTGACGTTAACATAACTCTCACTCCCACACCCGGAATTAGATTGTTCAGTTACTTGAAGATTTTTGAATATATTATTGTTGATTAAAATGCCTCGGTGTGTCACGTTGGTTTAAATACTCTTCCTATTAGAGCTGCTACAGTAAGACTTTTTATGACTTTTTCAGTTAGGAACAGGGTAAATTGCAATAATGGTCATAGCTAATAATTCACGTACTTAATTTTAGCATAACAAGTAATATAAAATAATAATTTTTAAGTCAATAATAGTTTTTTACCTACTTAGATCAACAACGAAAAATTTTATTTTAGCTACCTTTTATTAAATAGTTACGACTAATATAAATATGTATATACATAGGACAGAATCACAACATTAAGTGGTAATTAGTTTTTTTAATTATCATTAAAACATCGTATTGTCCTTTAATTTCAGTCCAACTGAATGCTTTAACACGTGAGACAAAAAAAACCTTTTCAAGTTTTGACACAAGTCGCCAACGTGACTGTATTTGTAATTCTTTAAATAATTAGTTTTAATCAATTTTTATAAATTATAATTAAATTATTGTATTGTCATCCAAAATGATCCTGTGTATAAAATTTCAGCTCAATTCAGCGCTTTAAAATGTTTTTTATTAATGATTGAAAATTCCACCAAGATAATTAAATATATAAATAAATATATAGACAGTGCGAGCTAATATAGTAGGAATTGAAAAAAGTGATGAGACTGTTGAAATCACGATACATAAAATAAAACTTATCTTTCTATAGCCTTAATTGAAATATACACTAGCATGAAACACCCATGCACTGAGAGCTACTATAGTAAAAGTAACTTTGCCATTTTCTTTATAGCGGTAGAGATCGTAAATTTAGAGCATGATGACGAACGAAGACGAAATTGATGTCAGTAAATCATTTTTAAGCTACATATTATGTTTTCTAGGATCATCAATTTGCTTTTTTTTATTAATATGTCACTCTAAAGCAATGCGAGACGCGTTATTAACATGCGACTTACTTTTCAATCGCGGTCAAGAGATAAGGTCGACATCTGAGCTGGCACCAACTCTCAGATCTCCTCTCCACATCAATGCAAGGAATTTCAGCCTCTACAAGTTTAATGTTCATCAATCATTCTACGAGAAGGGTCTTCAGTGATGGTATGACTCAAACTCGCATATCGACAATGCCAGCCACGAGTTCGCGAATATGACCACTTTATTTCTATTACCATTCTGGGATCATCAATGACAATTAATTTTACCTGAAACAATCTCTATTACATTCTTCTGTGGTATCAACAGGAAATTAAGCTTCGAACTTGAGATGAATCGACGTAAAGCTACTACACCCTATCTACAAATTAAGCAACATACATTAAAATTAGCATCTCAAAAAGAATATGTTACAGCCAAAATAGTAGTTAAGTATTGGGCTGTAATCCTTGACCCATTTGTTCCTCCATATTTTTAGTCATGGATAATGATACCATGTTTACAGATGATAACTCAAGGATACAAAGAGCTTGCATTGACAAGCAAGACACGAAACACTGCTTCGAATGAAATTTCGAGGGCTTTCGTCCGATTTGACCCCAATAGAGCTTGTCTGGGATGTACTCGAGATATGTCTTTATATTCTGTGCAATCCTCTCTGAAGCCTTAATGACTTGACAACATGTCTTCTTGAAAAGTGGGCACATATTCCAGAAGAGAGATTGATGTGACCTGCTTGCTGGTATCACTCATTGCTTTCTGGGCTGCGTATTTCCAGCGGAGGTAGCCACAGACGTCCAACTGATAATTGTTTGCAACTAAACATTCTTTAGCAAAGGTTATAGACATTATAGTTAATGCAGCTTATATTTGAAAATTATTTGTCCTTTTCCTCTTCTTTTTTCATGTTATTGCCTCTTCTGCTCAACAATCCGTGAAACCTTCTTTTTGTGTTTCAATAAATTCTTCTTCAATTCAATTTTATTGTCATTTTTTGTTTGTTGCTTTTTAGGCTGAGCAAATGAGTAATCATTCAAAAAATGTTTCAAATGCAATAATAATCAATATTATTTTTCCTTTTTAAAGTTTTACCTTCTATACACAGGGTAACAGTACAAATTAATGTGTAATATTAAAATTATTTTTCTTACTCTCTGAGAGCAGAGTATGAAATGTAAGGTGCACACAAAAAGAGAAATGCAGTAGAAAACTAATAGCCTACCAGAAAGTTTTTGCTAAAATTTCCTTTGATGTTGGTGGTGGGAATGAACATCGATTTAAGCAATTAGTAATAGTTTATTGGGGAATGCTAGGGCTCGTTATCAATAATTATATACATATAGTTAGAAATTAAACTTTTCGATATTTTTTCAGAATTTTTTTTTTATTTATACTGGATGATTCGCAGAAATATTCGTTGAATTCGAATTTGATGAGTTCAGTCGCTGAAGACCCGTTGTGTAGAAGAGGCCGATGACCGTTAAATCTGTCGAGGCTCAAAAGGGACTCACTCCGTGGAAATATGTTGGTTCGGAATATGTACCATTTGATCACGGATGCGAGCTCGTGGCCCGGTGCTGCTACAGTCGCAAACTCGTTGCCGGATAGATGCTCATTAAATATGCAAAGGCTCATACGAAACCTTGAGGTGATGGCTGGTTTGGGTTGACATCTAAAGTGTCATTCTCGCCACTTCATGGCTCAAAATTACATGATCTGTCTGTATCAAAACTTGTATTGCTTCTAAATGCAGCATGAATAAACAATCCATTAGAGAGAAGGACGGGAAGTGATTGCAAGTGGCGAAATTTCACCTAAGACTGGTTGCAAGATTTGGCAATTTATCTTTTGCGCCGTATAACTGACAAGTACTCGTATACTTTCCCTTGACTATGAAAGAACATTTCATACTCTAATAAATAGGCTCATTGTTTTCGTGTTATGAAGGGTATCATAGCATCATAACTTATGGTATATATTGTCAGATAAAATAAGAGAAAAACCCTGATAAATATAGTCTCAGTTCTCCCAATTTAAAGGAAATAATGAATAATTACGAAAGGAATTTTGGATATATAACTAATTGATTTTTTTAAGAAAACATTTGACATTTAAAATAAAATTAAGTGCTTGTTAATAAGAATTTTATATCCAATTGAGAATTTTTAAAAAACTACACAAGAACTAACACTACCAATATTTACATATCATACTTCAAGCTCTGTCAAAGATATGGCATTAACTCTAGTTAAACATCTTTCCTTTCAGATTTTACATAGCAGCGACACCTTTTTTTTTAAATTTTCCCCCAGAAGAGAATTATTATCCTTCTTCAGAAAATAACTTACCCTAGGGTTGTGAAGTGACGTTCTCAAACAGCAAACATTCTTCTTTTTATCTTCGGTCTCACAAGATAAAAGCAAACAGATAATTTGAATATGCGAAAGGCGGAAATACCTATTAATATGGAACATTCTTTTTCGAAAGGCGTTTTTCTTTATTCTTTTTTTTTTCCTTTTTAAAGAAGAGCAAATGATACGACAATGGGAGGCCCTTAACAACGAGCTTTGGGAGCTGGCTCTTTGTGTATCGTTTTATGGAGAATGGAAAAGAAAAAAGTATCGTCTGATAATGACAAGAAAATTGCCCTTGGGGACATGTTGTGAGCAAAGATGGTCCTGAATAGGTTAACTACGAGATGAAAAGACGGACGATGGAGAGAAAAAGGGTTGTTATCAAAATGTCCTCCAGGAATAAGAGGGGTCCTTAGGGTTTGTCTTAAAGGTAGTTGGAAGATTTCTTATCGATAAGTTTTAAGTGACATATCTGCAGTTCTCAAGAAAAGAGAAACAAGTCAAAATAATGAGATTTTTCACATCATGTAAAGAAAAAATAATAATTCAGCAGTTAAGAGCGTAAATTTCACCAAGAGCAACAAAGGAACAGATTCGTGTGTTTAAATCCTCGCTGTATCAAACATGATTAGGGTTTAAAAAAGTGAACGGAAAAACTTTTATGTTGATAGAACAAAGAGGTATCAGCATGCTTCAACTTCATCACGTGACCGTGGTGCACAATTTTTTGAGCTGTTCCATACAGTTGGTGTTTTAAGACAATAATCCCAAACAAACTCTTTTTTCAAAAGGTGACACAGTTAATGTTTTTGGAAAAGTTTGTTTTGATAAGTGGTTTTTTTTATATTGAAATGTTTAATCTTGGGCCAGCCGTGAGTCATGGTAATATCAAATTAATATCAACCGCCCAGTGTGTTTTAAAAATTCCTAAATTTTTTAAAAATAAACTTGGAAATTTTTTTTCTCAGTTTTAAATTAAAAAGGTTTCTTCCAGAATGTAGTTCCATATCATGGGGTCTCTAAAATGACCACTGTGTGGGGGATGAATACTGTGATCGTAAAATGTGCCTTTTTAAAAGGCTTTGTTATATGTAATTTACGTATACAGCAAGAATTAATAAGCAGATTGAAATGCTGGAGTTTGAAATCTAAAGAACACACATCACATCATTATCATGCTTATACATTGGAATTATCTGTTTTTATTTCTATCTTTTTTTTTTGGTATGAAAACAATACACCCATTTTTGTACATGTTTTGAAAGAAAGTGGCGTTTTGCAGTAATCAAGTGTTTCTTAAAGAGGTATCTTTGTCAGTCTATATAATCCTTAGGAGAAAAAGAACACACGCAAAACAACAACAACAACAACAAAAACAAAAACAAGCAAGGTAAAAAAAAAAACAAGAAAAATTGCATTAAAACTACACTCTACGCAGACACGTTTTAGAAACAAAAGCACATATTTTAACGAATTAGTTTTTCGTATATTTTTATGTTAACTGCAGAAATCAGTTGATCTACAGATTTTAGCTAGGTAATTTACACATTGATTGGAGATGATCCCTCAATAAGGGCGGAAAAATGGTTTCATTTCTCAAATTACCAAGGTAATCTACGAACTACCTAGACAATTTGCACATTACCTATTCGGCCCTCGTTCAAGTGAAATTAAGATCTTTGGTAGAACAACAGCAACGTTTCTGTTCGGTTAGATTTAATGTTATTTATTTATTTGGAGAATCAAGTTCATGCAATCGAACAATCAAAGCATAAGTTGATAGAATCAATCATGAGTCAATTGAATGAGTCTACAATACAAATAATCAAACGGTTTGCTCTTCGTCTATTAGAATTCGGGGATTAATTGCACAGGGGCTTAGACGACATGCAATTTAGTGAACTATAATTTCTCGTATCTCGGTTGTGATTGCTATATCTGTATGCGCAACTATACTTTGTGAAAGTGGAACTTTTAGTATTAAATTCAGCACTTCTCGAATTTTCAATATTTGCAGCCCAACATTCAATCATAATTTTCATCGCGTCCCCCTTCCTTACAATAACAACGTATTGAATTCAGCAATCCTATACTTTGACGCTAAAGATACAATACGAATTTCATCTCTTAAGTGCCACCAGCGTATATAAACATCTCTTTCACCCAAAGCGCTAATTGTCCTGGACGTATATATATGTCTTTTCGAAATACGCTATTTTCTGTGCACTGCTATCCATAAAATTATTCCGAAGGCTCTATAATGCAATAAAAGGACGTTGACAGTATTTGCGAAGAATTTACCTATTTCGGAGGGCTTGCTTATCTATTCCTTCCTCCCCCAATACATCACATACGCGTGCCTGAATGGAAAAAGGTTACATTGAGGAGCAAATGGCGTGACTTTTTATCTGCAGTCAAGGGATTACTTATAAACCATACAAATTATTAAGATAAATGCTAATGTTTGTATATAATTTTATATATGACAAGCCCATGGGGTCATTGGCAATTATTAAACTTGTTTTATTAGTATTGTTAAATTAATTATGAAATAAGTTGTGCAGTACTGATACTTTTATAAGTTTATTACATCAGTGTAAATATGAATTTTATTTTTTATTATGTCAGAATGTATTTTGTTTGTTTACTTTCAGTAAATTAATAATTTTTTCTAAAAAATAATTATTTGTTTACGACTCTTTTCAATATGCTCGCACTCCTCTCGCAGAGTTATCACGAACCCCAAAGGGATTGAGAAACGCTCCTCTAAATTAAATATTCTATTTTTTCGATTAATTTTTGAATTGATTAATTTACTTTAATTTGTGTTTGTATAAGATACTAGTCGTCGTAATTAAATTCATTATAAGTTAATTCAAGGAGTTTTATCGAACACATTTACTGTCTCTGCCACTCGGTTCCTAGATGATTAGAATACATTATTCTGCGATGAGTCAATGTTCAAAGTTTCGATAGGAAAGGAAATGAGAGAAACAAACTTTTGAACTTTAATGATATGTAAACCCAGTGCTTCTCAAACTGTGGGACGTGCCCCCTAGGGGGTGTGGTAACCCTGCGAGGGGGAGGGGGAGCCTATTGAAAAGTCGAAAACAAAATACAATTTAAAAATTATTATTTTACTGAAAAGAAACAAACAAATTATATATATACATTCTGTGACACAATAAAAAATAAAATACATATTTACACTGATATAAAACATTTATATATCAGTACTGCGCTATGTATTTTATAATTAATTTACAACAATCCTAACTTAAGGAAAAGTTTAGTAATTACCAGTGACTTCATGGGCTTGTCATATATAAAATTATATGCAAAAATGAACACTTACCTTATTAATTTGTGCAGTTTATAATTTAATTAATCCCTTAAATGCTGATAAAAGTTAGGTGATAGCTCCCCAATGTCACTGTTTAACACGTAGGCGAACGTATGTGGTGCATTAAGGGAAGGGGGAGATAGAAAATGAATAAGTAAATTTTCTGAAATAAGTAAATCCTTCTTGAACCCTGTCAAGGTCCTTTTATTCCATTCAAACCTCCGAAATAATTTTATATATCACAGTTTAGAGAGAAGATCGCACTTCGGAAAGACATATATAAACGTCCGGAGCAATTAACGCACTGGCTGAGCGAGACGTCTATATACACCTGCGGCACTTAAGACGTTACAGTCGTATTGTGGGTTTAGCGTCAAAGAATAGTATTAGTGTGTTTAATTCATTGTTATTTATGGAAAGGGAGGGCGATGAAATGTATGATCGAATATTGGGTCACAAGTGTTGAAATTTTGAGAAGCACTGTGTTAACCAACAATGCGAAAATTACATAGTTAAAATACGGAAAACTTTTGAATCTGCATTTAACAGAGCAAATTGGTTAATTTGCAGATTCTCTACGTAAAATGCACTTATTAACGGTTTTCGAGGTTTAACCATAACATGTACACATTTACACTTCGCTAGAAAAGTTCAAAACGTGCGCGCGTACCCTTCTCGTTTTCAAAAACTGCGTCCATTCTAAGGTGTAAGGGAACCCGATCAATATCGGCCACTTACTCACGAGCGAGAAGAAACAATCCGCCTGGATTTTAATTGTTTACGTAAGCGCTCATCTCTTTCGCAAAGAATAATTAAGCGGTATTTCATTCGCTATTCTCTGGGGATAAAAAGTGCTTCTATCGATTTCAACTATGCCCCCTCCCGTTTTTTCCCTTCATTTTAAAGATAAAAGTGCTTGCGAACATAGGGAATGGTAGAACCTGTTGATGAAGGAATATTAATTTTTTCAGATGCAATAATGCATGTGTTAAACGGCAGTTTAAAATGTTTCATTTATTTGTTTTGTTTTCTAGTTTAGAAAAATATTTTTCTTCGATAACGAATATAGCATGAAGACATGTCATGTTGAATAATGGGATTGTTGCGTGTTAAAAAGAGCTGGTCCACAGTGTTCTCGCATTAGGGGGGGGAGAGTTAGTAGTTACCATACTGACTGTCGTCCTTATCCCTTGACCGAAATTATAATTAACCGGAAGTTTGGATGCAACTCAAACAATTAAGGTAAATTAAAACACATTCGCTTAAAACCTTGAGCGTCTTCATTACCCTGTTGTCGTTGCCAGTTATACCAGCTGCATAATCGACAAGCTATCAGATCGAGGGCCATGACATTTATCGGGGCAAGGGAGCTTGATTACGTTTTCGTTTTGGCTGCATGTAGGTAATGCTACAGTTGCCCCATGGTTTGATCCCCATGTAGGTAATGGTACAATTGTACTCTGTTCCACCCTCATTTTAAAGAAAGATACTCCGGAAGTTGGTACTGGGGTTTCGACTCCCTTTCAATACCATTAACCTCTCGAGAGGACTTTTTTGGCATGCCGAAATATTTAGCTCAGCCTTATGCCACACAAGCTCTTTACCTTGGCGAACTTCCATGTCTTCTTTGAGATTCGAATATGGGGTCTTCGTTACATGAGTCAACGTCATAAAACACTATTCCTTCTATGAATCTCACATACCGCTTTTGTGTATTTTAATACAAATATTCAGTAGCGCACACAGGAAATTTTCAAGGGGGGGTCCAGGGTCGAAAGTCCACCATTCTTGTATCATGTTCCTTTTGATTTTGTCGATTTTCGGGAACAAATAACAGTAAAAAGCTAATTATTGGGTAAATAATTAGTATTAATTAATAAAATTAATCATTAATAACGAATATTTAATTTAATTTTACGTACTATATACTTAGAATTATAATCATTCGAAAAAAAAATCAACGGCTTTGGGGGGTCTGGACCCCAGGATCCCCCCTTGTAAGCGCCATTGAAAGTATTGTTTCATTTTTTTTAAAAGGATATAGTGGCTTTGTTCTAATTTTGTCCAAGACATCTTTTGAAATAATAAGGGGTGGAAAGTGAATGGGTTAGTGAATAATGACGTCGCTCTGTTCAGCTACTCAACGGCTTTGTCTATGGATCTCGTAATTTTGAACCATGGTCAAGTGATGAGGACGACATCTGAGCTGGTATCCTCCACTCCTAACTGCCGCATCAACGCGTAAAAGTTTGAGCCTCGACATATTCAGCGTGCATAGGCTCCCTATACGGCGGTTATTCAGCGGTACTAGGCTAGAAATCAAGACACACCAGCCACGAGTCCGTTACCATGACCACTAGGCTACCGCGACCTTTAGGGGGTGGAAGGTAAGCTGATTGGGGTAAATGGAATTTGTGCACTGAAAGACGTTAGAAAGAAAATGTTCATTTTGATGTCTGTTATAAAAATTTTGAGTTGCATAAAACACACTTTTTAACATAACCATCTTGAGATGTAGTGGATTATAAAAACTGTATCTGTACGGGAAAGGGAGTCTCAATTATCGTTACAAAATTTGTGTTTTAAAGAGTTTTAAATTTGTCAAAAGTCTAAAAGACATGATTAAATAAAAATCTTTTACAAGTATTTATTCATAGAGTTCTTTAGGTAAATCAGTTGTACAATTAGACTCTTGACTTTATTTCCTATATTCAAAATCACTTCTTATAGTAATGAAATAAGTGTTGATTCACAATGTATGAAATGTATTGCTTAATATGAAAACTGATACTTCGCAAGCATTTCCACTGCCTGAAAATTCTGCAATGACTCTTGTAGGAAGGCACATTTTAAATTCATCGTTATAGAATGATATAAATGCCTCTCATCCCTCTAGATAGCCCCCAGCAATTTATGAGTTTGAGTCAGCACTAGTCCAAAACGATTTTTCCAATCACTCTCGTTTGAAGAGAGAATTTTATGCAACCGGGCAAATAAATCGCGAAGCCAACGGCAAAAATCACGCAGTCGACAAACAACAAATAAAAACTCGGCGGCAAACTGAAGGGAAGTAAATCTAGTGGACAAATAGATGGAAAAGGAAGCCTGTTTGAAGAAGGCGAAGAATTTACGAGATACAGAACCTCTGAAAAATAATGATAAAAAAAAATGTGGGGTAATGTCATCGGTTTATGGACCGCTGAAACTTACTAGAAGAATTTTAGAACATTCAACATTCGCTGTCTTCTTCGGAACTTAAGGAGACTCTAAAGCTTTATGAGAGTTTATAAAGAAAGTTTTTATTTCCGAATTCTCGGGGCTGGTCCTTATTTGAATTTTTATACTAGTAATGAGAAACGGAGAGGTTTAGTATTTGTGCTTTGGTCCTTGGGAAGTTGGAGGGGAAAAGTTACAAGAATGGAAAAGAATGGTTGGTTGATTTCTTTCTGGTGTTTCATCCCTCTAATTTTACTGGTATTTAATGATTTTCGTAATGAAGCTGAATGATATTAATTTCTTAACGACTGTTTCCATTTTTTTAATGAAATGAACAATTAGTTGATGTTAATTTTTAGAATTGCAAGTCCTAATTTCATTGAAAGTATGGAAAAAGTATTATCTTAAACTGTGCAGAAATATTTTGAATTAACCGAATATATAAGAAACTAAAAAACTAATATTGCGGAAAATAAAACGGACCAGGCTTTCTTTATGGAATTTTTTTTAATTTAGTTGAGACCATGCACTAGTTTTCTCACTGAGAAATTAAGTTTCCTTTAGAATTGCCAAATGTTATAATGAATAATATAGGATCATAAATTGAATTGGTAGTCAAATAACTTTTATAATGTAGTTTATTTCTACATTATTTTTTAATTGCTTTTATTCTCTATTTTTCAATATTTTTCATTCACTATTATTTTAATTTTTGCACAATTTTTTTTAAAAAAATTAAATCTATAGAGGAGAGGGACAAGTTATTCCTTTAGAGTCGTCCCAAACCGGAATTTCTTTTTACCGAATATATATTTAAAGTTGCTTGACGAAATAAATGTTAAACATGAAAAATTAATTTTTCTATTGATATTATATATTTATTTACAATTTAATTATATGTGACGCGTGCACCGCGCGAATATCAGTTATTACATAATATTACATATAAATGTTTATATTATACTATATATATATAACATCTTTCTCTCATATATATATATATATATATATATATATATATATATATATATATATATATATATATATATATATAACATCGTTCTCTGATGTTATGGTATTTACTTTTAGCTAGTAATTAATAAAAATAAAACTCAAGATACAAAAAAATAGAAGAAATAAGCCTGTTTTGAATTTCCTTATCCGCTTATTTTGTATGCGTATGCGATATAATTCAATCATTTGTTGTGTCTAACTTAAACGTCTAAATTAAACTTTAGTATAAGTTGCTGTAAAATAAAGTTAATTTTTGAAGTCCCAACATCTTGAATCAAAATTTCTTGTTTCATCTATCAGCAGTGCCAGCATATATTTTGATAAAAATGTCGTAGTTTGAAATTTTCCGATACACTGCGTTATACAAGAGGATGAAACAGTTTTCCCTAGTTGGACTGTGAAAAGGTTTCAAAAATTTATGTTGAAGCTTCTAATAAATAAATTAGGTTAAAGGTTATATCTCGAACAGTTATTCAAATTTTACCCCGAACAGGGAAACAAACTGTTGGAATATTGATTACGACTGCTTTTCGCACCTACTTCAGCCTCCTTGTTTTGAGAAAATTTGTACAATCTAACTTTTCTCTGAGTTGGCTAACCCTCTTCTGTGATGGGTCGATACTGCAGGCTTTTGCTCTTTCTCCACCCCACCCCACCCTCTGCTTCCCGAAAGATCGTTCCACGCCTATAAACTTCCCTGGAACGTATTTAATTGAATTCGCTCCTACTTACCAGGCCCACTTTGTTGTCCGCAAACTTTCCCGCCTGCTTTTCCGGATACTTTCCAGTTCTTTCATTGTGTGTGTGTGTGATGCGATTTGGGAATGGCTGGCTTTGAAGGATGAAAAGTTCGAATTGTTTTTATTGGCGAAGTTTGAGTGAATTTGTGGGTTCTTTTCGAAGTGGAATCAGTTGTGAAATTGGTGTTCTGAACTGATATGAATGAAGTTCATTTTATAAAAACTAAATTAACACTAGTGTTCGATTAAGAGAGTTTTTTAAATTTTTTAGTGTTATATTATAAGAAATTACAGATATTGGGAGATTATTTTTTAACAAGAACTCTGTAACGGGTTTATCTGCGAACCTCTCACTAATCCTATTGGGGAAATTGATTTCTTTTAAATGTTGCTCTTTTGAAAACTTTCTCCTGAAGAAGACGCGGTTTATGTAAATGAAGGCTTATATTTAAGCATTTAAGTAAGAGAGAGAGATGTTAGAAGTTAGATAATAGAAATTAGTAACTAGTGATTATAGCGGAAAGTAGTGGCAAGCTAGTCGAGAGTGACTCGACGCTTAATTTCTTAATATTTAAAGATTTTTAAGTGGCGATTTAGTCAATAAGTTATAATTGAATAATAACGACCAGATGTCGAATAGCTGAGAAAGGAATTACGGTAATTGAGACCGTAAGTAATCAAAGAGTTCTAAGCGTAAGTTAATTGAATCCTACAAATTATTAAATATCTTATCTACCGTGTAGTTGCTCCTTTTCATTATAAAAGTGAGCATTTCCCATCCTGGGTTGTTGAAATTTAGTAAAGGAATAATAAATTATAATTGTTCTGACTATGGCTGATATTTATTCTAACTCCCAAACACCAATGAGAATGGGGCAGCCCGTTCATTACTAGTATAGTCGATAATGAAATGTATGCCCTAGAAGAATGCAGAATTGTTCATAAAATCATCGCTTATGAATGTACTCCTTTTGTAACAAAAGTAAATACCAAAATGTCCAAAGTTTAAATCGGTTTTTAAAAATGCAAGTAAAACGTTACCATAAAACATGAAGAGTTTTAACATCTCTTTCTATCTTTTTAAATTCAGCACAAGATTAAGAAAAGAGAAAAACTTAATGTCGACGCTGTTATTTGTGATAATGGGTAAACAAATTAATTTATTATGTTTTCCATTTAATTTGGAATACTGTAACTGAAAATCTAATAATGCTAGATTCGTCTTCGGGACTAAGAACGTTTAGTTTACTATGATAATTTTTGAACACCGATTCTTTGAACTCAATTTGTACTGGTAGTAATTCCACTCATACATCCAAATCATATCTCCTGTTGTCTCTTTAGTTCAATATAAAATGAAAAAAATCTAATCATGTCGTGTGTTCGATCATTTGATTCATTCATTGCCCAATAAACAGTTCATGAGAGTAAATATAATTTTGAATATTTTCCTCAATATTGTTGTCCAGATCAGATACAAAGCTTTCTGATCACAGGGCGTAGAGAAAATAATTGCATTTCGGCACAAAAGAATTGGGTGCGGAGTAAGCAAGGGAAAGAGACCAGGTGTTTGCGGCCCACCCTTGCCATTGTTCCAGAAAATATATTGACCTCCACGGAGTAAACACTCTACGCCCTTTTCATCCTTACCCTGTCTTTGTTCCGAGTCATGAGGCAATTAAGTCTTGTTTCATTTCTCGGTCATAAAATATCCAGTACCTGGAGAGTTCCATACCTCTTCCATTTCATAATGGTTTCTTCCTCTTCGCTGGTCGTGCACTGTCTTCAGAATTAGATTTATGGTCCAACTGTTGTTCAAATTTCAGTCTATTCTACCTAAAATTCAGAGAATAACTCTTGTATTTCGAAACTCCGATATACTCGTATGGTGTTAAAATCAATTTGGTACTTTCATAGCTCCTTGCGAGATATTGGCTCTGATTTTTTACTGTGTCGTTTTAGATTATTTTATTCTGTTTTAATAATTATACTTAGTGCACAGAAAATTCATGTTCCTTTTTAAAGTCATTGCAAACAGGTAGAAACTGCATTTTTGTAGTTTTCTTCCGATAAGTTTACACTCTGAACAATTGAGAGACGTAGTGATGTATGATGTAAAAGAGACACTACGTACGGGCTATAGGTACAGTGGGAAAGAGACGGGTTGTTGTGGGTAGTAGGAAACAGAGATGACATGTTGTGGGTATCAGATGAGAGTTGAGACAATGTGTTGTGGATTCCAGAGGAGAGATTAGACTACGGGTTTTGGATAGTACATGGGAGAAGAGAAGACGTGTTGTGGGTAGTAGAGGAGAGAAGACGTGTTGTGGGTAGTAGAGGAGAGAAGACGTGTTGTGGGTAGTAGAGGAGAGAAGACGTATTGTGCTAGTATAAGAGAGTAGATGTTTTGTGGGTAGTAGATAAGAGAAGACGTATTGTGAGCAGTAGAGGAGAGAAGATGTGTTGTGGGTAGTCAAGAAGGGCAGAGAAGACGTGTTTTGGGTAGTAGAGGAGAGAAGAGGTGACATGTTGTGCGTAGTAGAGGTGAGGGACAACGTGCTTGTTATCAGTAGAGGAGAGACAACTTTGCATATTGCATGTAGAGGAGAGACAACTTTGCATATTGCGTGTAGAGGAGAGATAACTTACATATTGTGAGTAGCAGAAATGAGACAACACATACATTCTGTGGGGAACAGAAGAGAGACAATAATTGCATGTTTTGGGGAGCAGGAGGGAGACAACACATGCATATTTTGGGAGCAGGAGGGAGACATCACTTGCATGTTGTGGGGAGCAGGAGAGAGAAACAGTTGCATGTTGTGTGATGCAGGAGAAAGGGAACTTGCATGTTGTGGGGAGCAGGAAGGAGACAATAATTGCATGTTGTGGGTAGCAGGAAGGAGACAATACTTGCATATTGTGGGGAGCAGGAGGGAGACATCATTTGCATGTTGTGTAGCAGGAGAGAAAAACAGTTGCATGTACTGTGTAGCAGGAGAGAGACAACACATATGTATGTGGGTAGCAGGAGAGAAACGATGTGCTTGATATAAATAATGGACTATAGAAGAAATGATTTTGTAGGGATTTCTTGTAGAAAGCATTATATAACTGTTAATTATGGATTGTGAATTTGATGGAGTTGGATCGACTACAGGTATCAATTTAAACTTTTGATGTAACTGACTCTTACATCTTATATTTTTCTGATTAATATTTAATATATTTTGCTCATCTTAAATAGACTTACTTTTGTCACTTCGTCTAAATTTAAAAGATGTATTGTACTTACTTGAGATCAGCCAAGTGCTTCCTAAAATGCTAAAAAACTAAAAGATTCCTGAGTGAGCTGGATTTTTCCGCCAATTTATAAAAAAGTTAATTAAAATGGATTTATAAATTAGGATGCTTACTAGAGGGTTAATTAAAACAAAAATAAAATTTTCTCAAAAATTGGGAATAAGTTTTTTAAAAAACTTTAGTTGTATATATTTTTTTTGACTATACTTTATTATATTCAAGTAAATTTAATCCATATCTGAGAAGAAAAAACAATAGTTCAATAGAGTTAACACCATGTTCCCTAATTACAAATGAGGCCTTAATAAGAGCTTTAATGTTACTCTAATGAGAAATGTCTAGTCACCTGTCTGTATAGTCGAATATTAAGCATACCTTTGTTCCCTTATTAATATAATAAACAGCGATCTAAGACTTTAAACATATTTTACCTCGTTCCTCACAAAACTGCAAGAGATTTAGCGAGCAATTAGCCAATCAGCCAAAACGCGTCATTTGCGAGTAATTAGCTTTCTCAAAGAGGCCTCTTGGCGAATTTTAAAAATGTTCATCACGATTTCCCAATTATCGGATAACTGCGAACGCACTTTAAGAAAAGGGCTTAGCTTACCCTTTCCCTCCAGAGACAAGTTGCTTCGAAGGAAAATTTCAGAACAATGTTCCTTACTTTAAGTGCAATTATGTAAATCAAAGGATTTAATATTTTCTCGTGGGTATATTAGTTCATAATATTCTTGCATTGAGTTCGGTTCTGTCCCGTAGAGGAGAATTGTTGAAGATACACTTTCTCAGAATTATATGCAGAAAAGTTAGTTGTTATAGAGATTCGTGGAAATGAGACAACTTCATTTTCCGTTAAATAGTTTTGTACCAAATGGTGACAATTTACAACTAGTATAAATTGTCGGAACTGAAGTCGTCTCTAGCTTAACAATTGAGGCTTTTAACTGAAGCCCCCTTTTATCGAATGCAGTGTTTTCTCCCACCTACCTTGTAGAGGGACTAATAGAAGTTAAACCTATTTGGAAAGCAGTATGTCAGCTCGTTCGTTAGATTAAAAAGGGTTGTCTCCAATAATTCTCACGTTTCTTTCAAGTGCGATGTTCATAAAAAGAAAAAATAGATGGATTATCTTTAACTAAAGCTATATTCAAAATTGTTGGAACTCACGGGATCGGTTTCTTAAAATGATCTTTTAAACCTTCCTTGATGTTTCCCCCTGGAGTTTGACTTGTATTAACGTTATGTTAGAGCAAAGACTCAAGATCTACTAATATCTTTCCTCGGAATTGTTAACCACCACAATGTAAATATATAGGGTGTTGTGTTAAATTCAAATGCATGATAATAGGCATTATGGGGCATGACAAATCACCACAGATTATGGGACCGCAAACCACGATTGATCCGTGAAAATCGCAGTAAAGGTGTGATCGGGGAGGAGGAGGAGTCAGGCGAGGGGAGTGGCCAAGCGAATGCGAGGGTTTGGAGTGCCTTGGTAGAGTTGAAGAAACCTGCATGTGTGCAAATTTCCCAGTTCTCAAGGTTTTTACAGGGAGTAATGGCCACTGCGCACCAGATAATATGGTTCATGTATGATGATCGCCAGTTCATTTTTAGATTACGGTGCGCAACCATCTTCATGCTACATATCCCGGATGTGGATTGGACACAGTGAAACTATTGCTTGACATGCAAGTTTCTTGGAACACAATCCTTTGGATTTATTCTTCCGGGGATAAATGAAATCACTTGATTATGAGGCAACGGTGGTTGCAGCAGAAGATTTCACAGCACGGATCTTTGTCCCTTGATCTGACATCGCCATTACACCGGATTTGTTAGAGCTAGGGATTTCAATATCAGACCAAAAGTTCAATACCGGTATTCGGTATTTTTTAGATCTTAATACCGGGATACCGGTTTTATTACCGGTATCCCGGTAAAAAAAGTAATTAAGTTTTAGTAAAAGTTTTAGGAAAAGAAAGAAAATACAGGTTTTTCTTTGTTTTAGTTGCCAATTTTATTAGAGAGTGTAAATATCACAAAAAATTAATTTGTAATTTTTAAATTATAACAGTATATAAAGAATCTCAAAAAAGTAAAGGGACATCTTAGTGTAACTCAAAAATGTATAACTATCACTTATTCAACCTGTGATACTATTACAGATTTTTAAAATGTGATTTTAAAAAACATAATGCATTAATTGTACTGCCATTAAGCCTGGACCGTAATTCTGTGCCAAAATTACCAGCTGTCTAAAACGCCCTCTCGGCATCTAAGCTAGTTGGTGTTATTGTTAGCAATACGCGATATATTTGCAAATATTTACCTCTAAATCTCTCATCTTCAAATAAATCAATTTCTCATTGGATGGTTTTGGATGTAGCTGATTTCTGTATTATATTTTAGTATCGCCAATTCTAAATTTTGTTCAAGAGACAATTCCTCTTCACTATCGACATTAATGTCATAATCATCTTGAACAACTGTAAGATTTATGGGTAAAAAAAATTAAGGAAATTTACTCTAAACTTGATCAAATTTGAATTGGTTTGTCTCTTTTCTTCTTTTACATTTTCATTTATAAAATCATGATGATATGTAAATACAAGTATGCTATGCAAATACAATTTGAATAATAAACTCTTAAATTTAAAAAAAATATATCGAAATATTACGCACTTCCTTCACAACTACAACCTTGTTTTCACAAATAAGAATATGAGACTACGAATCCTGCGTGTGTGCAGTATCGCTCTGAGCTGTAATAGAATAGTTTTGATCCGCCTCCTGGAAGATTTTCTTGATTGTACGATGCAACTTTATATTCACAGTCTAATCAATTTCGCCCCTTAAGGAGACAAAAAACAAAAACGTATACTATTTTGCTAAGTTGGTGATCTCTGAACATATCCTTCCTTCCTCAGTGACTCGACAGCCCAGGGTGGGCTTTGGCCTTCTCAAGAAGCCTTTTCCAGGACAGACTTCTTTTAGCTAGTGTTCTCCAATTCGTAGTTCTCAAAAGTAGGATATCTTTTTCTAGGACATCAATCTATATAAGATTTGGCCTGCCCTTTTTTTTGTGCCAATTGGTTGGGCATTGAAAACATTTTAGTGGTGCAATTTTCGTCCATTCTGTCAACACGACATCCCTGAACATATAGTGGATACAGTCTTAAGAAAAAATTTCTAGTAAATACCGAAAAACGGTGTTTAAGCTTGTGAATACCGGTATTACAAAATTGTTCAAATGGCTCAAATACCGTATTCAGTATCCCGGTATACCGGTATTGCAATCCCTAGTTAGAATGCGTCCGACTATCCTTCGTCTGTTGTTTTTGGCTGGGGTATGATTACGTGACACAACTTCAAACACTTCCTGTGACAATCACTTTCGTTATATTTCTGACGTTGAGCTGTGATACATTGTTCGTATTGTAAACATGCTTTCCGTCTAATATATGCATTTCTTGCTTTTTATTGTCTTTTTTCATTCTACTCGACATCACATCCATCATAACGGTTTTATAGAATTACTCCGAATAAACTTGGTTTGCTATTCCTGGTTCTACAGTGATTTGTTTTACCATCAGCCAAGTATCACCCCTTTGACTTTGTCGGAGGAATTCGGCAAAATTCTTGTATATGTGACATCAGATCTAGTATAAATTACCCAGAGACGTTTTAAAGTATCCGACTACGTTCGGAACAGGCGCATAAATGGATAATTTCCATGATATTTAGTGTCACTCAGATTAGAATACATGTATAAAATTGTTTTAAGGACATTTTGACAAAAAAATTTTATTTAAATACAATATTTCGGCTAAAAATTAACTTAGAATAACTTTTTTTCAAAATGTACTTCTTTGGTGAAAAATTCTTCTATTATAATAATATTTTGCCTGTATACAGCTCAAACCTCTGTACAGAGGCTCAATTATGAGTTTTGAAAAAATTCACATTATTCTTAGATTTACAACCATTTAAAATAATTATGGGCGTTTTTTTTCTTAAACTTTCTCCTCTCGGTTGTCGTAAAACATGGATAAACCCACTTCTAAGTTATATATTTCAAAACTTCTAGTTGAGCCTCTGTACAGAGGTCTGATATGTATACAGGCAAAATATTATTATAATAGAAGCATTTTTCACAAAGGGAGAATATTTAGAAAATGGGTCATTTTATGTTCATTTTTTGTGTCAAAATAGTGTACTTAAAAAAATTTTTATTGTAATACTATTCTTAAAACAATTTTATATACATTTTCTAATCTAAGTGACACTAAATATCATAAATATTATCATTTATATGTTTTTGCAAAATCACTGCTCCGAACGTAGGGTCTGGTCAACTGGACTCGGTCCCAAGATATCGACCTGAATAGTTACTGACTTTTGAAAGGCGTATACTTTTGAAATACAGTTTTCGGGATTTGGGACGGTAAATATACCCAATTAAAGAATTTTAATCATTTGAAAACCTGCTATTGCTTCTTTAACATATTTGTTTACTAAATGTAATGACGTTAACGTTAAGTTACCGGGTGATAGCTTAAATTTTATTAAAACAATGTCTATTAATTCAGCATTTCTTACCAGATTTAAGGTAATGAAGCACAACGTTAAAATCGGAAATTTTCTCTAATTCTCAATTTGTCTAACACTAACATCCAGGAAGATATCGTTTAAACCTACGTTTAACATATAAATGCCATGCATTCAGATTTTGAAACTAAGTTTGAGAATTCTCAACTATCGGAATACCACAGTGGACAATCAATCCATATGGTTGCATTAAAAATAAATAGTATTACAAGAGGAACTGATAGGAGTAGGCACTAACGACGATCTTAAAAGTACAGTTTAGAAACGAATATAATCAATTTTATCTTTAAAAGAAGTACCTGTTGCTTATCTCTAATTATGGAATTTCATGAAAAAAATTTAATTACTCCTTAAGGAAAAGAGTTTCATCACGGATTTTAATCTCCAAAAAGAAATAAAAGATGTTTAACGTTGCAAATTTGTTATTAAAGCATTAAATTCATTCCTTCCATTAAAAACATTTGTTTTATTTATCAGTTACTTTTTTTTGTAACAGTTACTAAATTTTACTTCGATTTCAATTATTGTTTGAAATTACCATTTGCTTCTTTAATGTTTCACTCAACACTTCACTGCTAGAAATTCAATTTTTTTTAAAGTAATGTTATACCTACAGCCAGAAACGCATTTGATGTTCATGAATTTGCGAAAATTAAATATTAGGTTAGCAGGGAACTATCCCAAATCGAAAAACATGGTCTATGAGACCAAAATGTTTAAAACCTCTGAATTAAATGAGGTATTTCATGTTGCAAATGTCTAAAATATCATCCAAATGTTTAACAAGCTTTCTTCGTTGGAGTATGGACATTTCATTCCAGTTGATGCCAGGCTGTTAGTATCCATTTATATACGTTTAAAAATATATATACCTACAGTTAATATCCATCTCTATTTATCATTTGAGTGTATGTTATGATAACCGGATGGTTATAGCCATGAGGTCCATGGCTGGTGATGTTCCATTCGAGCCACCAGTTATAGCTCTAATTTTACTAATGAGAAGTCGTGCGTAATAATTCGGCTTTTAATAGAACTCTGCCTCAAATTCAACCAGAGTCCATAATATTGGAAAATTGGACATCAGCGTGATGCTCTGGGCTGTAGGAGATACTTCTAATATTCTCATCCAATTCGAATTCTTTTAACATTCTTGTCCTAGTCGTGTGCAATAAATCGATGATAATTAACTTAATGATTGCAAAATAGTTATTTTCTCTCATTTTGTTCAAATTTCGGGATCTTATATTTTTAGTAAAAAGGTGAACTAAGTGAAAGAAACATTCTACTATTAAATATTCAAATATATATTATTTTACACGTAAGTTTTTTTTTCTATATAATTTTTTTTTTATTCTTCTTCTCCTTGAGACATTCATTATTGTTCTCTTTTCTTAGCTTCATTTTAATATATTATCAGGCTTTTCTTCCACGTGTTGTATTAGGCTTAACTTTTCAACTTGGGTTTTTTTTTCCTATTATATCGAAAATTTCTGCTGTACGGGTAAGGTTGGATCCATAAAGCATTGCTAACCCTAATTCACTGGCCTAATTCAGCGACAGTTTTAGAAATCATACTAGGTCTCTAGTTTAGCACAAAGACTTTTTTGTATCTACATTTGTTGTGTTTGGTGAATTCCAATTTCTTTCTGCTTTAGCACGCAGGTTCTTGTACTTCTTCACTTATATTTTATATTACTATATATATATATAATATATATATATATATATATATATATATATATATTAAATCGAATTTTGAATAATGTTCGTTCCATAAATATTCAATCTCTTGAAGGCAGTTCAAGAAATTCGTAACAGCTTTTTTTATCGTCTTAGACTTTTGTCTTGATAAATTGTTTTTTTAACGTAGCATTCAGAAGCTATGTTAAGAAATCATTTTTTAGTTGAATGGATCCCCTTCCATTTTGAACCTAATACAAGGTATTCATAGCAGTTTCCAACTGAATGATACGAGCTACAGCATGATGCAGAAATTCGGAAGGTTACTTATTTCCTCAAATTTTATTTTAGATTGGTTTTGATAGAGCCAAATTAAAATTACTTTAAAATAAATAAATAAGTTTGGAAACTTTTATTATAAACATTTTTCAAAAATGCTTATTTATTTTAAATTTTTAGTTTTCTGTTTTATATACATCAAAATAAAATGCAGGGGAGAATAATATATAATTAATTTTTAATTTCAAAGGAATTTTAGTCGCATTTTAACCGTGTCAAATGTTGTATTTAAATCAGAAAAGACGTGGACATAACATATTTCACAAATATATTCTTATGAAATAAACTTATAATCTGAAAATATTTTCATTGATTTAAAAGTTAAAGCCGATAGAACCGTCAACATTCGAATTTTCGACAGATTTCAATTCTTTAATAAAAAAAAAATTGAAATCTAACTTTATCAAAAATAATTCAATTTCATAGATATCTAGGCTTGAGATATCTAATTTATATAAATACAGTTTTCAGAAAAGAGTATGTTTAAACTTTATAAAATATTTGCTGAGGCTGATGCAGTAATATTTTAAATATATGTATTTTTTCCTACTTATATCACACAATCAAAACCGGGCTGATTTAGAAAGCTAATTATTTGAAATTGAAAAATGGTAAAATAAAAATCACATTGTTTTTGTCCAAAAAATGCCAGTTTTAACAGAAAATAACTTTATCTATTGACATGTAATGATGTATGGGAGACATGACTCATTTCATGTGCCATTGTAGACTATGGAGTCTCCGAAACGTAAATAAATGGGTCCTACAAATATCAAGCATCGTGCGTCAATTCTGTTTTGTTCTAATGCCCAAGGTATCACTCTTCTTTTTGACGGTATTTTAAAGAAAAACACCAAATTCAGTTTAATTTTTGTGTTAAGACACTAAATCAACATTTCCAGGTATTCTTTAGAATTATTATGGATTTTATCATGTTTGGTTCACACCCGGAATGTGTCATTGTGGACCTTCTCTATTTTTAACCCTCCTCATTACTAACCATTACTATTTTATTTAATTTTTCATTCAATTTGCATATAGAACACAAATATTTGTCGTGGTTCCTTTTCACATTAGTTGAAGGTTCCGAGGGAAACGAAATGATATCAAACACAGATATTTCCAATAATTCCCTTTTATTAATTTAATCGTTAGAACTAAGTGCGGATATGTAAGCCTGAAAGGCTGTCCTTACGGTATTGTGGTTAGCGACGCTGGTTTCTGTGCCTTTGGGCCTGGGTTCGAATCCCAGAGAAGGATGGATGTTTATAAACGTATAGTGCCTTTGAGGCATGGTGATACTCTAAATATCCGTCGAGCCACAAGTCCTCTCGTGAGGTTGGTGGGAGGCCCCTGACTACCCCCAGCGTTTTTTCTCTCAAAATTGGCTTGGAATCGAGCCAAATTGCACTGTTATCTGCATGATGCTCAAATCTACGGCGAAAGACAGGAGTAAATGTAGCAATTTCCGCGATGAATTTCTCGGGCCTTGATCTGATGTAATTATCGATCAAGTGGCATAAGTAATAACAGCAACACGCGATATGTAAAAAAGGCAAAGTAATTAGTAATAAAACAAGACGAGTACTTATCTGAAACGAAATGTACCCTCTTAAACTCGTAGAGATCCTCCAATGACTTGTATTATTTAAGTGACTATAATTCCGGAATTCCCTTGTGTAGATGTATTGCCCACAAAAAAACAGCTATTCACTATCTATCTGTTTATATGCTATTTAGAAGTGACGTTCTTTGCGGAGTCGCGTTGTTCGAGCTAAAAGTGCCAATTTGGCTGTACGGAAAAAAAAATCCGAGTTAGAGAAGAAAGACCCTATGGATAGTCCATTATTCCATATGTACTCGTCGTATTTAAATTACATATTTCATTACTATTAAATCTGAGAGTGCTTAGGGCAACGACCAAAATTGACCCTTCAACCAAAACACAGAGCAAACCAATTATGGGTACATTAACTAGCAAAAAAATTCCAGTTTAAAGAATTAATAAGAATTTTCTTCAATCGGGCCAGAAGTATTGAAATATTTAATAAAACGCGTTTATTTTCTGATATTAAAACATTTTTTTATTATTATTATTATTCCTAATGGGATGCGGATTGATGTTTTACCATTGCAGATCTTCTACATTCCCCGACAGCAGGTATTTTTTTTTATTGCGGTATCATATAGGAGGATACCAATCATCGAAGGTAATTTTGACGCCCAGTTTCCTCCTCAGAGGGAGGCACCTGGGCTCTGGAGATGCGAAACCCTTCAGGAAATTTAATTTTGTCGAGGTCACCCAAGACAAACACATACTCTATGGATCTTTTACATGCCGTACAATCATACCACATGGCGGTTGTAGATTTTCTGCAATATGAAAGTCCACTGACTTGGGCCGGGGTCAAACCCGCAACCTTATGTGCAGAAGGCCAGCGACAAATAGACCCAAGCCACCCAGCCGGCGCATTTTAAAACATTGTTTTCATATATCAAGTTCAATGTATAAAAATATATATTTTTCGAATACTTTTGCGATACCTATACGATGTTCTTAAAGAATGCAAACATATTAAAAATCAACTATTTTTCGTATTTTTTAAGTGCTACTAAAATCATTTTTACCGAAGTTACCGAACTCAAAAGCAAAAATTATGATCACATTTTCTGATAACTGTGACGGGAACTTAACTGGAACCGTCTTGCCGTTGGTCATCGGTCAGCTGCCACGATATCTTAATTACCTCAAAGGATCCGCCTTCGATTCATTTCCAGGTGACTGAAAATCCCGGAAAAAAAGAGGAAAAACGGGATCGATTTTTTTTTCTTCTCCTCTCCTCTGGGATGAAGCATCTGTAGTGCGGTTCGATTTTTTTCGTGGCTTTTATTGGAAGCCAGTTTCTTTACTTTCTTTTCATTGTTAACCTCCTTCACTGGTCCTTTTTGTTTAGTTTTTGATCTCGGATAGAACAAACTCTTTTCTTTCTAAATAATGAAATGATTGTTTGACGCCGCTGATCTTACACTTCCTTTTATGAATGCATTTTCCTTTTAGTTGCATGTGGGATACTAATACGTTAATATGACAATAGCTTTGAATAATTTATTTTAAAGATATCGATGTTTTTTAACTGTATGTTGAAAAGTAAAACATCCACTTGAAAAGATAGTTTTGTAGAACAATATTTAAATATAATGTTCAAACGACATTTTGTTTCAGGTAATATGTTTAGTGATGGTAAACCAGCGTTTCTCATGCATTGGGGCACCCCCCTCTCTAGGGAGGTATGATAATTCTCTGGGAGGAGCGCGAGCATATTGAAAAGTCGAAAACAAAAGATTAATTAAAAGAAAAAGATTAATTTACTGAAAGTAGACAAAATACATTCTGACATAATAAAAAATAAATTTAGCATTTGCACTGATATAATACAATTATAAACGGATAAGTACTGCATATTTTATAAATACTTAAACAATACCAAGTTAAGAACAAATTCAATAATTTCCAGTGACCCTACGGGGTGGTCACTTAAAATTATATACAAAAATTAACCTTATCTTGATAATTTTTTGTACAGTTGATAAATAATCTCTTTTCTGCCGATTAAAAGTTACGAGACTCACAAGAGCGCGAATGTGATGGATTGGGAGAATGAGAGAGAGAAAAGGATTACACATAAATAAGGAAATCCTCTGATGTATGTAAATCTTTCGCAAACGCTATCAAGGTCCTTTAATTGCATTCCAAAGTCTTTGGAATAATTTTATGGATATCATTGCACAGAAAATGTTGTACTTCGGAAAGAAGTATATATACGTCCGGAGAATTTAATACACCGGTTGAGTGATACGTATATATACGTCTTTGGCACTTTAGAGTTTAAAGTCGTATTGTAGCTTTAGCGTCAGAGTATAGCATTATTGAATTAAATGCATTGTTATCTGTATGGAAGGGGTAATGAAAAACTATGATTGAATACTGATCACAAATATTGAACGTGTGAGAAACTCTCTTTTAACCTTCAGTGGTCAACCGTTGAAGTGTGAGGGTTCATCAAACAATGAGATATTTTCTTAAAATATACACTTTATTATGACTTTCTCTTCACCATCTAAATTCGACCTTAACTATGGGGAGCTTATGTTTGCCTTAGTATCAACAGATGATCCTCAACAATAATATTAGCTTTTGACCGGCCCGTCGGATTCTTTTCTCTTGTACTACGACGGTTCCAATATTAACTTCTCTAACTTCTTTGTCGCTGTTTGGCATATATATATATATATATATATATATATATATATATATATACTAGTGGTCCCGACAGACGTCCTGTACACACATCTTAAATCCGAAAATTACAAACTTTTTTGAATAAATTGTAACAATTTAGACCGTTTTGATGAAATTTTTTTAAAAGAAAGTTATTACAATACTGACATCATCACATATATAGTTGCCACAATTCGACCTATCTGTTGCGCGTGAGTATGTATTTACTATGAAATAAGTTGAATATAGAACCTATTCTGAATAGAAACTTAAACTTGTTTTGATTAAAGGGTAAACAAGATAAAACTCGAGCTATTTTCATAACAAGTATATTTTTTTAATGCACGAAAAATAAATTTATCGTAATGTCATTGAATGTACAGTGTTTTCAGTTAATCCTTGAGGGATATAAGCAAATGCGATGGTTTGCCAAACCTCGGACATGCAACATATAATTGACCACATAAAAAGCAAGAGTTTTCTAAATCTAAGCCACGAATTGTCATTGTTTGACCTTGTGACTTATTAATGATCATAGCAAATACCAAGTGAAATGGAAATTGCAAACATTTGAATGGATAGTTGAGCCTGAAAGAATCATTGGGATCTGTGGTAGAAGTACAACTTCCCCTTGAAGTTCACCGCTCAAAATAGTGTCCTCAAGATTATTGCCCATGATTTTTTTTATGAACAATCGCGCTCCATAATTTACATAACATAATGTACATACCCTATATAATTTTGGCGCGTTTTTAACTAATTACGATATCGGACCGAATTGTGAATCTAAATCATTCTCAAATCCACTTGAACCAACGCAAAAAATATCATACAAATCGGTCCAGCTGTTTAGGAGGAGTTCAGTCACATACACGCGCACAGAATTACATATATAAAGATAATTAATTATTTTTTGTCTGATTTTGATAGAAAAATTAGATTACAATTTTAAAAACGGCGAAAATATTGAAAATTATCCGCTCTTTTTTTTGTTTTTCTTTTGCCGGGCATTTGCAGAATAAACAGCACACAGGTGTAAAACAATTATGCGTTTTATGGTTTTTAATTAATATCTTTTTAACTAATTTCGATATTGGATCAATATTTGAATCTAAATCATTCACGATTCCACTTGAATCCACACAAAATATGACATTCAAATAGGTCCAGCCGTTTATGAGGAGTCAGGAACATACACACGCACAGAAGAATTACACATATAAAGATTATTTGAAAAAATATTAATTAAAAACGCTAAAAAGCATGATTCCTCTGCATTTTTGTAACAATAAAGATCTGGTTTGGCCAGTTTGCCTGAAAATCGATTTTCGACGCCAACTTACGTCGTTTTTATAACAATAACGTTGTTACAACAATGCAGGTGAATATTGAGCTGAATATGTTTAATGTTTTTAATTAATATATTTTTAACTATTTGCGATATTGGACCGAATTGTGAATCTAAACCATTCTCGAATCCACTTGAAATCACATGGAAAAAATTCATCAAAATCGGTCCAGCCGTTTAGGAGGAGTTTAGTCACATACACACACACAGAAGATTTTTATATATAATGATATATAATAATATATATATATATATATATATATATATATATATATATATGATCATCCTCCTCAACTTAACTTTTCACTTGACTATATAGTAACCCTCATTAAAATAAATCAACGTTCCTTTACAGAAAGAGGTTTTATATTCGTGTTACGTCATAAGTATTCTCCCTATAGGATTAATCAGAATCGCGAATAAAATCCGTTATGCATGATCGTGAGATCGATATGAATAGGGAGGGGGTAAAGAACTATTTTTTGAATTAATACAACCCCTTACAATAAAGACATAAATTAAAATTAATGCTTAATTTTTTATAAGTTCCAAACTCTAAGTACAAATAATTTGACAAAAAATAAAAAATCAAATTCGCTATTTAACTCCTTGTCTGTGGAATTATTTAAGAAAAACGTGCCGAAAATGGAAATTTTCTTTCTTTTTTTTTTAATCTTGTTTGTTATTATCTTTAAGATGTTAAAAATAGATTTAAAAAAAAAGCATCACAATTTTTTTAACGAAATTATTATTATATTCAATATTTTCGCGCATATATTGGAAATTTCAACGAATTACAATAATTTTTGGTCAAATTATAGCAAAATAAATGTAATGACATATAATTAAGATAAATAAACTAACACACAACAATATTATTATTCATATCAACTTATGTATTATTATGTAGTATGCTATGTGTAACTTATGTTACATATTATTATGCAGAGCCTCACTCTAAAGTCTTGTCTCAGCCCGGCGAAGGGAATCCCAAAATTGCATTTACACTTTGACCTTTCTACTCCTGTCGTTAAGGGGGATTTGATTCCAGATCATCTTAGACTGTTAGCATTGGAAATCATTGATGGAATCCCTAGTGACGCCATTAAGATTTATACAGACGGCAGCAGACTGAGTGATCGAGCAGGTAGCGGCATTTACATTGAGAAACGTGGCGAGAGGTCTTTTTTTGCCACCGTAACTCGGACTTTTCCTCCGTCTTTAAAAGTGAACATATTGCAATTGAGCACGGCCTTGAGGTAGTTCTTAAGGAACAAGACTTTGGAGGCCTCTGGATCCTCTCTGATAGTCGCAGTTTTCTCCAACATCTTTATAGCTGGTTCACAGTCTGAGACAAAGCTGGTGTCCCCATATTTCAAAAACTTAAGACAAATAACAGAGTCCCATGATGTTCATTTCCCCAGTGGATTTCATTCCATGTTAACATCTTTGGAAACGGATAAGCGGATCTCCTGGTTAAAGAGGGTTGTAATGCTTCTCCACCTATCTCTTCAACTCTCACCTACTCTGAACATCAGTCTAGGGTTAAATCTGAAATTTTAAAGGAGTGAAGGAACCCACCCAACCATCACTGGTATGAAAGCAAACGTCCAGGATCCTCATTCCTACTTAAATGTGGCAGATCCTCTTAGGCAGTCTTTCCTTTTGTGGAGGCGGGAAGACTTTTGCTCTTTGCACCAAGTGAAAGACTCGGCAAGCCTCTCCAGATCACATCTTGGACTGCTTGGGACCTTCGATTGAGGACCTCTTTTCCTCCCTCTCCTGGTATTGGATTTCTAAGGGTCAATGGTCTTTGGGTCTTGTCTGACTCCGTCAGACAGACTGAGGATTAGCCACAGCAACTTTCATGAATTCTACGCCCTTCAAAATCCTTTGAATTTCACAAATCTCTTACAGTGTGGTACATACAAATGTAAAATTACGAAAATTCAACAATCGGCACTTAACTACCGAACTTTTCACGGAGAAGTATCGCCATGTATTTGAAATATGGTACATTACATATCATGCATTACATGAACCGAGTTCGGGTGTCACAAACAAGAGGTTACAGCCTAAATTTATGTTATCTTTTCTTTGAGTATATGAGTTATTTTTCAGTTACCTAAAATTTTATTCAATAATTTCAAATATTTTCAAGCGAAAGAATAATGTCAGCTATGACGAACCCAAATTCACGTACTTCGTCGGTGACAAAATGAAATTTAAAACTAAATTAAGAAACTTTTTATTTGAAATTGCAGTGGTTTAATTTTGTGAATAAATATTAAAATGGCTTGGATTAAAGTCTCTTATTTCATCTGGAATTATTAACATCCATTTTTAGTTCATTTTGAAAGAAATTATTCCGCCAAAGAATATTTAAATCCTTCCTCCCCTTTACACAAACGATTATTTTCTCCCTTTTATCTTGCTCGTCTACGGTGTGTTATGTTTATCAAATAAATTTATGTCTTGATATAAAAACATTTTTAACCTTAATACCTTAAACACTTTTTGTTGTGCTTATTTGACTCCACTTCGTATCTTGTCTGTAAAATAAACGTATCAAAATATTCACATTCCTCAGATAGAAAGCGCTTGAAGTTTAGATGTGCTATTGAATATATAATTTAAGTATATATCTGATAGCACCGTGCGTGCTTATATAAACGCAAAAATTCAATCAACGTTATTTATTAATGCATATCCACATTTTTCCTTTCCATTTCACCACAAATGAATTTCCCTCTCTTTGTTTTAAAGATACATAAGCTTGTCTGACTCAGAATAGAACAAAAAGTGTTTTTTTTAAAGAAGATGTATTTTTTGTTAAGGTTATATTTCAAATAAACTGCACTCGCGTGTGTAATCTCGTATTTGCTAACCTTGTTTTTTTTTTCCTCTACAGGAGCTGGTTCTGAATTTATTACCTTATCCCATCAGAGTAGAGGTAAGAATTAAATGCATTTCCATATTCATTATTTAGGAAGAGATATAAAAAAAGGGAAAGAAACATTATATTTGGAGCGTGTAATGTTGAAAAACGCGAAAAAGCTTTTTCCACCGCTAAGCCAGTGCTTTATGCCTGCATTCCTTGATTTGGCAGTTGCGGTTATGGTCTTCTTTCGTGGTGGTAGGACGTTTGGCCCCTGATGCCCTTCTGGCACGCGCTCCTCCCTACTCCCCTCGAAGGGGTGGAGAAAGACGATTTAAGGGATGGAAACATTACCTCAATTTTCATCAGCATGCGTTTGGCGTTCATTTTCTGCCCCGCCAAATGCGCCGTGACGCCAAAATTAGCAGAGCTCGTAACAGTAACCATGAATTATATAAAAGCGCATACTGCGCTTGAGAGGTTAGATCCCGAATGTTTATGTATGAACATTTGAAATGCGAGTCATTTATTATATGGAATTCACTCCTTCGAGAAAAGAACTTACATAGTTATTTTGCTCTGAAAGAGATCTTTTACCGGAACATTAATTCTCTACAACATATTATGTTGCATACATTTTTCCCTAAAATTCTCTAACACGTTCTGCCAAAGTAAACTCATTTTTCAATACTATAAGTTCACTCTCTCTCTCCCTATATTTACATTTATTTATTTATACATAGATCATTTTCAAATTTTCTATAGTTAATAAAGTACTTTTCATTCATTCACTGAAATTCAAATAATTTTTTAAACTTGAAGTGGATAACACTTGATGTTGATACAATGCTTTTAAAACATTAATTCATGAATTAATTTTTTTTAATTTAAAATTTATTCTGCATTATTTCTGACGAAGTTAATACTAGCACCAACAGATGGTGCCAGTAAGTAAGCGCCAAACGAATTTTTCTTGGCTTCAAATACATTTTTTTAAACTAGTAGTGGATGGCACTTGATGTTGATACAATTTTTTTCAAGTATTAATACATTACTTAAATTTAATTAACTAAAATATAAATTTTCTTTGCTGATCTAAGTAGGGTTTTTTTATATTACTTTTTAATACATATCAGAGAAACGCTAAAGATTAAAATTAAATTGGAATTTTTGTATAATCGTTTCAAATTCTTTAAGTATATACGATGTTGTTATTTTCGATATGCATTTTTCACAGAAATCCACAATCATTTTCATCCTCAAATTATATAATTGTAGTTCTATTTTTCGAGGCTGAGATTTCAGCCTGTTGCTTTTCTATCAAATGGTGAAATTAATAACTATAACATGTAGCATGTCTTTTATAGGACTTCTGGCAAATACAGTAAGTAAAATGATCCAATAAGCACTCCGATTAGGACCATTTGTTTAAATATTATAATTGGGTGGAAGTGCGTCAGAACATCGTGCAAAAAGCATTTGGCATAATTTCGTCAAAGTTGCATTTTTCTATGGAATGGCTTGGAAATTCTTGCCAAACATTCCTTTCTGAAGTGTGAGATCCAAGACTACTTCTTGGTGAAATACCCTAATATTATAAAATAACAGATTCTCACAACAAATTTTAAGTCTCAAATGAAAACTTAAAATATTTCTCAACCAACAATTGATCTTTTTAGTTACATTCATTGACTTATATATATATAAATTAAAAACACTTCTTACCCATTTAAAACTCCGGCAGATGAAATATAGCATGTCTTTGTTCATAAATCGTGAAAATTAGCTAACTAAAGAGAAAATGAAATAAAGTTGTATTTGACTCTGTTAGATATTAACTCGGTGCATTTTCTTATCAGATATAAAAATTATATTATATTTTGAATCCGCTATTTGTTTTAAAAATTGTACTTTATTTCTATTCCCTTCCGTTTGAAACATTCAACAGTTTTCTTATCAGAAATATATGCACCAAGCTTCACCTTCTATAATGTAGAAATATAATTACACAAAAATTGATATTTTAACTTACCGATTTTGAAGTAACGTATAAGTTATTTTAATATTGATACGTAAAAGTATCTTGCCCTAACAAAGTACGTTGTTTTAAAAACGGACATTAATGAACAGTTAATTACCGGTGAAAGGGAAAATCTTTACTAATATTATAAACGTGAAAGTTTGTATAAGTGTATGTTTGTTACTTTTTCATGCAAAAACAACTGAATGGATTTTAATGAAACTTTACAATAATATAGCTTGTACATCAGAATAACACATATACTATAATTTATAAAGATAGTACTCAAAGTGTCCAAAATATAACGATAATTGTCAAGTAAGTAGGGAAAAATTCTGCCATCTGCAAGCTATTCTGTGGCGTGCGCTGCAAAAAACCGTTAGAGTTACAAGTGTATAATCATGTAAAAAAAAATCCCCAAAAAAGTTTTATATTATTTTTTTATTTTAAAATTTTTTTTCTTTTTTTGTTTTGTCTACGCCAGGCTCCAGTGTGCGTAGACAATTTATTGCTTTGATCAGAGTATAATCACTATTTTTTTTTATTTCAGAATAAGACTAGATTTCAAAGGAGGAGGTTGTGGCAAGTTTTTTAAATAAAAATTAAATAAAAAAAGAAATTATCAACGTATTACCCCTTCTAGATAAAAACCCTATTAAAACTTTTTTTTAGCTTTCTTTTACACAAAATTTGTAACAATGTGTTAATTTTGCTGAGCATAGATCACCCAAAGGGAAAGGGTTTTTTCTTAAATCGACCCTTTAACAGAGTTATGGGGTTTAAAAAAAAAAAAAATTTTTTTTTTTTTAAATTAAAAAAATTTAAAAAAAATTTTTTTTTTCCGGGGAAAAAAAAAAAAATTTTTTTTTTAAAAAAAAAATTTTAAAAACCCCCAAAATTTAAAATTTTTTTAAAAAAAAAATTTTTTTTTTTCCCCCAAAAAAAAGGGGGGGGGAAAAAAAAAATTTTTTTTTTACAAAAGGGGGGGGGCCCCCAAAAGGAAAAATTTTTCCCCCCCCTAAAAAAACCCTTTTTGGGTTTTTTTAAAAATTTAAAGAAATTTTTGGGGGGAAAAAAAAAAACCCCCCAAAAAAAAAGGGGAAAAAAAAATAAAAAAAAAAAAAAAATTTTTTTGGGGGTTTTTTTTTTTAAAAAAAAATTTTTTTTAAAAAAAAAATAAATTTTTTTTTTTTTCCCTTTTTTTTCTTTTCAAAAAAAAATTTTAAAAGGGGGTTTTTTTACCGGGGTTTTTTTTTTAAAAAAAAATTTTTTTTTTTTAAAAAAAAAAATTAATTTTTAAAAGGGAAAAAAATTTTTTTTTTTTTAAAAAAAACCCAATTTAATTTTTTTTTTAAAAATTTTTTTTTTTTTTGGGGTTTTTTTTTTTTTTTTTTTTTTTTAAAAATTTTTTTTAAAAAATTTTTTCCTTTTTTTTAAAAAAAAGGGAAAATTAAATAATTTTTTTTTTTTTTTAAAAAAAAAAAATTTTTAAAAAAAATTTTAAAAGAAAAAAAATTAATTTCGTTTTTTTCCCTTTTTTTTTGTTTTTTGAATTTTGTTTAAAAAAAAAAATTTTAAAAATTTTCCAAAAAAAAAAATTTTTTTTAAAAAAAAACCCCCAAAAAAAATTTAAAAAAAAAAAACCTTTTTTTTCCTTTTTTTTTACCCCTTTTTTTTAAAAATTTTTTAAAAAATTTTTTAAAAATTTTAAATTTTGAAAATTTTTTCCAAAAAAAAAACCTTTTAAAAAAAATTAAAATTTTTTAAAAAAAAAAAAAAAATTTTGGGAAAAAAAAAAAAATTTTAAAAAAAAATTTTTTTTTTTTTCTTTTTTTAAAAAAAAAAATTTAAAAAATTTTTTAAAAAAGGAAAAAATTTTTTTTTTTTTAGGTTTTTAAAAAAATTTTTTTTTTAAAAAAAGGGGGTGGGAATAGTAATGCAATATAATACTTCGGAAAGATAAAATTATAGGTTTTATTGGGAATCACTTATTTTTCTTATTCCAGGAATTATCTTTGTTTCAATTGTTAAAAAGTTTATAAATATTTGTTAATGTTTTTCCAATTTCTAAGCTGTGATCTTGGATTCGAGTCACGAATACGATTTGAACACTTTTCTGGGAAGTTTAGTCATTAGCAGTTGGCAACAGTTTAAATATAAATGAGGACATGCTATAAATATACAACTTCAGATGACGATGATAAAATGGTTTAAATGTATATATGTTATATTGATATGCGAGATCTACTAGATCGGATCTGAATTATTTTCTTTAAATATTTTTTATTGGAAGTATGTTTTACGTTTACTTTTTACTATAATAGAAAGTATCATGTTCCTTATTTTGAATAAATTATTTTTAAAAATCTGGTCTCGTAATTAAACTTTACACCTCTACAATCTGGTAGAGAACATTAATCATACATTTGTGAGATATTTTTTTCAAAATATTGAAGAAATATTTAGAAATATTTTCAGAAATCGAATTAAACATGCAATTCCAGTAAAGTGTTCGTTATTTTTTCCTTTTTCAAATACACTTCGTTGCATTCAGATCGCTGCACTAGTCCTGTTTGAAAAGTAAAGTAGAACATTCTTAGGATGAACATTACGTTACCTAATTCAAAATATCTGGGAAAACCCACTGTATTTAATAAAAAAAAGCTTAAAATATTCTAAGAAATTAGAAAAAAATTAGTTTTTTTCCTCTTCGTTACACTTATCTTTACTTTTGACTCCCTCGGAGGCATTTCATTGAATTTTTATCAGTACAGTACTCTAGATATGTGAAAAAATATATAAATTCAATAAAAATTTTACGTTTTTAAAATAGCTCATATACGAGAGCTTCAACACAAGGAACAGAAAATAAAATCTGCTGCTTAGTTGATTTTTTGAGCCATAAATTTTTAATAAGAATTTCAATTAAGAAAAAAAAAAACTTTTCTCGTGTTAAAATTATCTGTAATAGATTAAGAAAAAAATTGAACGCAAAAAAACATCATTTTTTTAAAAAAAAGAAAATAGGTTTTTTCCCTCTCTATTGAGGTTTATATTAATTATTAAATCGATTTCTGGAAAGAAATTTGAGAGTGTGGTGAGGAAAAAAAATCGTTGACACAGTTTCCTCGTTATTAATGGTCTCTGTTGATAAATATTCTGACCACGTCTCTACTTGAATAATGATTTATGAAAGATTTTGGGGGATCTTTTCTCAACCCATTCTGTGGGAAAGTTGGAAAATTGAGGATTAATGGGATTCGGGGGTTACATTTTAACAACTTTTCTCCGTTAGAGTTTTGAAGTGTTACATGGGTTAAAAGACAAATTTTGAAATGTTCAACGTTTATGATACTGGACCATTTTTTTTATTTTAAAGTGATTGAAATGTCATGTTTACGCCGTACTTTTGATTGCTTTGGTGATATACCACGCATGTCTTAAATATTCCTAACTTGGTAAAGTATTCAAATTACAAGTAAACTACTAAAAGTTTTCTTTAAAGTAAAATACTTTGAATATGATAAATGGTCTTGTTGCATGGTACTATTAGTATAGATCAAAAGTTTTCAACTTTATAATTATGTGATATTAAAAGTTTGTTTACGCCAGTTTATTTCGTGTTGCTATGTCAACGTAACAATCATTTAAAAATATCGTACGATTAGAAATGAAATACCAGTCATCAATCTAAAGAATTCCTTAACAAATGCAAATCAAAAATAAATTTAGAAATAAATTCACTTTTTTTACGCTTTAAAAAGTGAAATTGGGAAGAGAGGATCCTTCAATGCGTGCTTCTAGACCTCAAGACAAAGATATTTTATTTATTTTCTAAATATCAGATAGAAGACAAATCGTATATAGGTGTTGGAAAACTAAAATATTACTTTTTTTGACAATTTGAGATTTTTACATTTTCAATTTGTATAGATTTCAACCTTTCTAAAAATACCTTACTTTAACCTCTAGGGTAATAAGAAGCCTTTAAAACCCATTTTTAAATAATCATTGAAACTGGGCCTGGCCCATTTGAAAGGCGAAAAATGTAAACAAAGTACTTCGTTTTTGCTTAAAAGTTTAACGTTTGACATAAACCAAAACAAACGTATATTCTACTGTAAATTGAGCCTTTTACTTTTTTATTTCCTAGCCGATTAAAAGTCTCACTGTATGCATTAAAATCAATTTATCTCAAAATGTAAATTTTGATTTCGATGTACCTTTCCTGAAAAACTACTGTACACAAGTAAATTTTTTATGATATATTTATTATGATGGCTAATATATACTGAAATGAACTTTTTGAAAAACTCAAAAATTTATTTTTTACAAATTTTTAATGTGAAAAATGGGTCAAATTTCGCAATGTTTGATAAAATATTTCATAAATTATTAAAAAATTCAAAATTAGCTAAAAGTTCATTTCAGTATAATGAGAAAGGTGTAATTAAATTCTATGAAAAATCTCAAGCATGTACATATAACAGATTTTGAGAAAAAGGTACATCGAAGACAGCCAATTTAACATTGTCAGTACATAATAGAGAGATTTCCAACTCCCCTTAAGATGACTGACTATGCTCCAAACCTTGATTTTGCAAAAGTGTATAAATCGTAATACCTATGATGTTTAATGTCGCTTGAATTAGAATACACAAATAAAATTGTTTGAGAATATTTTTACAAGAATTGATTTAAGTGAAATTTTTTGGAAAGAATGAAATATATTCAGAACATTCTACGTTCATAAAAAAATACTTCTATGAAAATAATATTTTGTCTTATACAGCTAAGACTTTTGTACAAAGCATGAACTAAGATTTTGAAATATATCATTTTGGATTGGATTTATTGAAATTTTAACATAACATAGATACATTTTAACGAAAACCTTCGGTTATCATTTAAATTGATGGTAACTGTGAAAATGATGTGACTTTTCAAAACACCTAGTTCAGATTCTGTATAAAAGACCTATTTATACATAGGTAAAATATTATAGTTATAGAAGCTTTTTTTATAAAAGGGGAAAGTTCTTAAAATGTCATTCTTTTTTAATTTTTTGCCAAAATATTTCCCTTAAATATTTTGTTTTTCTTGTGATAATATTCTAAAAACAGTTTTATATGTGTAATCTATAATTGGAGTGGCACTAAAAATATGAAAAAAAGTTTTCATTTATGTGTTTTTTTAAATGTGGAGAGCGTAGTTATTTTATATAATAAAGAATATTTAAATTAAAATATTTTTAAAGTAAATAGAAAATACCAAAACCAACTATGTACTTAACAATTATATATATATATATATATATATATATAAGTAATACTAGGTAAAATATTCCAAACAAAGTTATTACTTCGAATGAAACTAATTTTACACACATGCGAAATCTAAACTCTACGAATTAATTATATGAACCTTTCCATTTGTTAAAAATACACAATTTATTTAAAAGTTATTTTTGAACTCCTGAAACAGCTTTTATACAGATAAAATAGAAACAGATCCTTTAAAACGTCTCCACGAACCATTCATGCAGCTTCTTTGTTAGGTTTTCTCACGGGCGCCTGTTTTGAACGTAAAAGACTTCATTTCACTTCGCTTCTATTTAAGCAATCATCGGGGAGGTGAGTCATAAAACCGATATACAGAGTAAAAATTCGGAAATGTGAAGGGGGGGATGAAAAAGTAAATGAATTTTATGTCGGGGTTTGAAACGCACCTGTTTTGTTTCTCAGGGCGTGAAATTATGCGAGAATCTCTTTCATTCGTACCTGGTATTGAAAAAACTTTTTTACTTTTACTTTTTTAAAGGCACCAATGAATTGTCGAATTCGTATTCCAGCAGTGAATAGAATTTGTGATTTTTCTTTTCCTTTTTTCGTAAAAGCAGACTGCGGTGCAAATGAAAAATAAATCGTCTGATAAAACGGAGGTGTGAATAAGAAAAATAGAAATCGGAATTCGTTAAATGGATAAATTTTTGAGCTTCCAATAAAAGAAAAAAAAGGGGTGGTTGCGAAGTTTTATTTGAAATTTTTGAAACGTATGCTATGCGTTTCGTGCAGTCTTTAATGTCTTATACCTTTTAAGGTCCATGTGATTTAATAGAAAACTAAAAAGAGAGAGAGAGAGAGAGTTCTATGTACTTCGGATTATAAAGAATTAATAGCTTTTGTTAAAATATTCTACAGATGTGCTGCTGACATAAAGAATTAATCGTCACTGATCGAATTCCTGTTACAAAAAAATGTGCTACACAACATAATATAATATTCGGAGCATAATAGCAATTGAACAATATGACAATCTACTTAAGATGAATAATTATCAGGTTCTCTTTCAGTATTTCTTAGCATATTTAAGAGCCTTAAGAATCTCTGACGGGTTCTTCAGAGAGCATTTGCTGTAGAGGAATATTTGCTCTCTGCTCACTTCTATTCAATGTGTTAAAGTTCTGATTAAATTAGAGCCACGCGTGTGAAAGACTGCAATTTTTGAAAAACATTGCAAATGACATCAAGTGATGAAATTTGAAAACATCTGCTGTGTTTGAATCACAGAAGACGGCCTCAAATTTTGTATCAGAATTTATGATTCAACTAGGTCAGTTTTTTACCTATTTTCTGGGCCCATAATTTTGTTTTTGCTTAGAAAATCAAAAAAGATTATGGGAAATATTTTTCTTGATAATCGTACTAGGCTTTTCTTGAGAGACTAAATCTTATTCGTTCTGTTATTGATATGTAAAGTAATATAAGCTTTTTAAATAGTTTTTCGAAACATTTCAAGATATTTGTTTAGTATCTTCAACATTTTATTATTTTTTTAATTTGATAGTTGGAAAATTTACTTTATGTTTCAAACACATTTTGCAAAATATTTTCAAATTTTATTTTATAATTACAAACCTTGGTTTGAAAGTTGCAATTTTGTTTGAAAAATTAACAATGGTTTTGAATAAGTAGAAGTTTACTTTTTTTCAGAACATTCTCCTTTTATAAAACATGACTCCTCTCAAATTCGTTGACCTTTATATATTTGAGTGTTTTCTAAAAAATTTCTGTAAAATTTTCTTCCGGACATTAACTTTGAAGAGGATTGCGTACAGACTACTCGGTTCGTACGCTGCAGAGTCAGAAATCGAATACCCGCAGGTTTCTCTAAAATTTCCCCCCTATTCATAAATTTTGTAGAATTTACTTTCAGGTCTGTAAATTTTGTAAAATTTTCCTTCTGGTTCGTTCATTTTGTAGACTCCAATGTGTGACTAAATCCTTTCCGTACCCATGTTTGTTTACGTTATAAGTTGAGTCTTGAGTTTAAGGCATTTTATTTTATTATTTATTTATTTTTCGTCATCTCGGTGGCTTTGATGTAGCGTGCCATCTCGTAAGCTTTTCGGAGATTCGATCCCGACTGGAGCTGATTGATTTTGGGAGCGAAAATTGTTAACACGCATGTCATATGATTATGCGGCATGTAAAGCTCCTTGAAAATCAATTTCAATTTGGTATTTGCAAAATTACAAACCTGCAATATTTAGCATCCAACGTGAAGTTGAATTGAATAAATTGAAGCGCTAAAAATTTGGTTGAGGGAACCGTTACTAGATGGTGCCACGAATAAAATGGTTTTCATACTTGAGAAATTGCTGAGTCTGCAAAGGCTAAATTCCCAAAGTGCAACCCATTCGAAAAATAAAAATTTTTAATTTATATTTTCGTGTAGATTTAATGGTATTGTAAATAATATAGTATTGGTTTAATGGCTAATAAATCCCAGTGTAAAATAGAAACGGGATACTAAAAAATTCATTCAGTGAAATAATAGATCTAGTTCGACTTAAACGTAATTTTTATCATTTGACTGAAATTCGGAAAAATGAGGCTCTCTTAGCCAGTAGTCCATCACATTTTTTAATTCAGCATCTTTCAAACTAATGAAATCTAGTAAATGCATTAAAGAGTTATAAAGAATAATTTCGTTCCTTCCTCAGTGGCTTGACATCCCAGGGTGGCTTTGGCCTTCTCAAGAAGCCTTTTTCAGGCCAGCCTTCTTCTTGCTAGTGTTCTCCAATTCTTAGTTCTCAAACCTAGGAGATCTTTTTCTAGGCCATCAATCCCTCTAAGATTTTCCCTGCCTTTTCTTCGTCCGCTAATTGATTGGGCATTGAAAATATTTTTAGTGGTGCAGTTTTCATCCATTCTGACAACGCGATCTGCCCATTTAATTCGTTGTAATTTGATGAAGTTTACAAAAATCTTTCCTTGCGTTAAGATGAAATATCACTTGTTAAAATAAAATTCTGCTCAATAAAATTTTAATTTCTATGTCAGATTTGTTCTTGTAGATGCATGCACTTTTTTTCGTTTAAACATTAGTAAATTTGCATTCATACTTTCAAATTATATCATTGTAATTTTTGTGTTACTGAGTAATCTGCACCCGTACACAAATATATATATATTGTACATTTTATCCATTCCAAATACCCTTTAAGCCGCCCTACAATACAGCAAGTGCAGGTAAAAAATTAAAAACCGAATTCTCCATCCTGTTTGATGGAACGCTCCCAGCTAAACAATTTGATGATTGACCCTCCCTCCACCCCCACCATTCTGCAAAATAGGAAAACAGACAATACAGTGTTCTTATCTGAAGGAGAATGATTAAAGTTCAAGCTCCCTCCCCCCTCTTTCATCGCACTGAAGATTAAACTGAATCCCCGAAGATCGAGGGATGAGAGAGGGAATGACGCTTAATTCACTCGAGAAATTTCCACCTAGGTCCTCAAGGGTTTCTTACGGAAGTTTTTAAAGAATTTTCTTTTTCTCTTAATTTTAGAAGATTCTGGAGTTTAAAAGAAGCGCAATGGGTTGTGGGAACGTTTCCCACGTGAAAAGTTTTTATTTTTTAATAAATGTTTCTGCAGAAAGAATTGAATTTAGAGGGTTTGTTTTCCTGAACGGGAGAACTTGTAATAAAAGTAACAGTGTTTGGGTGTTAATATCATCCTTGAAATGATATTGGCTGCCTTCATTCTTAAATCTCCATAAAGCAGTACTTCTCAAACTTTCAATATTTGTGACCCAATATTCAATCATTATTTTCATCGCGCCCCCCTCCATTCAATAACAATGTATTGAATTCAATAATACTATACATTGAAGCTAAACCTACAGTATGACTTTAGCATCTAAGTGCCATCGGCGTATATAAACGTCTCGTTCAGCCAGTGTGTTAATTGTTCCGGACGTATATAGACGTCTTTTCAAAGTACAATCTTTTCTGTGTGGCCTGCTATCCATAAAATTATTCCGAAGGCTTTGGAATGAAATAAAATGATTTTGACAGTGTTTGGAAGGATTTACTTATTTCAGAGGATTTGCTTATTTTTATTCCTTTTCTCCCCCCAATACACCACATGCGCTCATCTACGTGTTAAATGATGGCATTGGGGAGAAATCGTGTAACTTTCAATCAGCTTTTAAGGGATTAATTATAAACCGTACAAATTATCAAGGAAGTGTTAATTTTTGTTTTTAATTTTATATATGTCAAACCTATGGGGACACTGGTAATTATTAAACTTGTTCTTAACTTAGTATTGTTAAATTAATTATAAAATGCATTGCTCAGTACTGATATGTTTATAAGTGTATTTATCAGTGTAAATGTGTATTTTATTTTTTGTTTTCTTTAAGTAAATTAATAATTTCTTTGAATAGTCTTCTGATTTCGACTTTTCCATATTCTCGCGCCCCATCGTAGGGTTATCACGCCCCCCTAGAGGGGCATGCAACACAATTCGAGAAAACTGCCATAAAGGCCAAACTTATGAAAATTAACTTTCCCATTGACTTAATAGTTATTTATCACCATTTTTGAAAAAATTACAATTATATGCATATTTAACACATTAACCCTATGTACTGAGCGATATAATCACAATTATTTACGAATAATAACTTCTTGCTTGATAGTCATTTGAGAATTCCGTTTCTATGCAAAATAACTCAATTTCGGAGTTGAAAAATGAACAGTTATCGGATGGCAATGGCCTATTTTTGCAATAGTCCCCTTCAAAAAGCTTTGATGAAGGGAACCATATAGTAAGATTCGTTAAGATCCATACAGGCAATCTTTTTACATCTAACTAGGCTTAAAATCTTCAAGATTTTTCAAACAGTAGTGTTAGTAAATCTTTAATTAAAACGTAGGTATTGTCATGAATTATAGACCCAAATCCAGCAAATACTTTTTCAGTGTTAAAGACTATTTCTATTAAAGAAGTGAAACTTCTTTGAAAATACTAAAATTTTCCTCATTTTTTTTCTTAATTGATAATTTAGAATTTTACAACACCAAAAAATAAATAGAAAAGATTGATAAATGAAGTAGAATATATTGTATACCTTAAGAATATTACAGAATGCACAAAAAATGCTGATTTCGATACAGATATTTTAAAATTAAGTCAGGACCTTTCTTGCAACGCCAATTTTTTTTAAAACCCAAAAAGGAAATAAACTATTTCTAAAATTTTTCACCATAAAATGAATATGAAAAACTTCTGTAAAATCCAAATAACTTCCTTCGGAGCCAAGGAAAGTGCGATATGTGTATTTGAACATAAAAGGTGTTAGTTGAAAAAAGTAGAAAAATAATTCTCCCCAACTCAAACTCTCAAAGAAAACTTTTTTACCTCTCTTTGCTGAGAACGCCAGATGGCTCTAAAAGTAAGCAAACAATGATCAGTGGTGGCTCTGTTCTGTAAATGTTGCTTCTTGCCACTTCCCACAGAAGTGGCGAAGGAAAAAATTCTTCTTTTATGGCTTTCATTTGGAAATACTTTCACTGACTCCAAAAGCCTGGGAAAAGGTGATTCAGCAAATATAAGTAAGCTTCTTTACTGCGGTTGGAAGAAGTAAATAAAGTCATAATATTTAGGATAATTTTTTAGAATAATTGTAATAAAGCTGTTATAAATATTATTATTTTTTTTATATTAAATTTTTAGAGCTAGATATTTTTCTTAAAATTTCATTTTAGTTATTCCTTTCTAAAATATTGGGGTTTTTTTATTCGCGTTGCTATTTAAAAACGATTTTTTTTCTTTTACTTTGATTGTTTTCAAAATATAGTACGCATGCTCTTAGGAATGCGTAAAACTATGCGAATTTAGTTGTGTGGTATAACACCAGTGAATATATATAACTCTTTGAGTTTTCAGATTTTCTCTCATAAAATTTATTACTATCGATACCACTGGCTACGACGTATATGTCAATAAATTCATCACCTCAACAGGATACTACCCAATGTGTCAATGTAAAAACGATATCATCTAAATGCAGTCAGACCTCTATATTAAGAAGTCGCTAAATCCCGAAAAAAAGTTCGTTATATGAAAAATTCGTTATATAGAGGTTCATCTTCTTTTAATATACTTTATAAACCACATAAAACAAATTTTAAATTCATAAGCACTATATATTAAAAAAAGTAAGTACTCACACCTTTTTTAAAATTAATATATGTTTATTTTAAGGACATTTTATAATTTAAAGTATACAAGTAATATTAAACATACATACATTATTTTATAATTAGAATACGGGGACACGGAACAACTCCCCTGAGGGTGAAGGAGGATATCGAAGATTTTTCTAGTGTGTGTGTGAACTGGGCAATGGGGTTAAAGGTTGCACTTCTTGGATGAAACGTCAAGAACTCTATTGCTCTCAGTGAGTTAGGATCTAATAAAACCAGGTCAAGATTTATGACCCCATAAAATGTGTTAAAGAGAGAAAAACTTGAAATGTTCAGAAATATTTTTAAAATGCGGAGAAAAAAATTAAATCACTAGAAAAAAAGTTCATTTTATAGAAAATGCACTTCGCTGTAGAGAGGTTATTTTACGAAGAAAATTGTGAAATGTTCAGAGTTCCAAGAAAAAGTTCGCTATATAGAAAAATTCGCAATATAGAAGCTCGTTATATAGAGGTTCAACTGTATTATTGTTTAATAAGTCCGTAAGTTACAAAAATCTTTACTCCCTAGGAAGGAAGCAAGTTGAAATTTGCAGTGGAAAAAAAATTGTTTTATTAACAAGAAGCGAAAATAATTTCTTTTGACACCAATAGTCAGAAACCTTTTAAAAAAACAAGCTTGAAAAACTGACTCATAAATGCACATTTCAAAGCTCAATTCGCAGGGTCATTTCAAACCATTTTAATTTCTTTCAAAACTAGTAGAAGACAAGTTATTTCATGTAATAAAAAAGAACAATTTTGACCAATGAAATATTAAATATACCAGATCTCTTTATTCGTAAATCTTCGTATGAAAAATGATTCAATAACAAAATAAAACTATTTACTTAATATAAATTTTCATAATATAATGCTGTAGCTTTATGGAATAAAATTTCTATCTGAATTTTAAATGTTACGGTTCTAAAAATACACATAAAAGTATTCAGAGAATAAGAGATTATTAAAAAGATGAAACAAAAAAGAGTAAGAAAATCAACATTAGAAATTGAATTAATTTTTGTTTGTAATAATAACAAATTTAATGGGAAGCTGAATCATACATGGACTATTACTTTTTTTCTCTATTTTCAAAGCTACTCATGGGGTGAATAAATATTCCAGAGAAATTTCACCACACATAACACATACAATATATGTGTGTGTGATAGAAATAGTTTATTCCAAAAATTCACAACTATCCTTTTATATGAAGTGAGGCGAAAAATGAGCCCTTTCCTAAATTATATTCCACGAAATGGAGTCATTGAATAGATTTTAAAATGTGACAGAAGGCGTTCTTTTTCATTTCACTTCAAAATTTGAACTCCATTCAAGGTAAATATGTAAATATTCTCTGAAAAAAAATTTCACGAAATTCGTGCTCGTATGTTTATTTTGGAATCTCATTTTCAACCGCAAGAAGATTGCAAACATAGATATAATAACTCCGTTATTTATTGCGTGTTTATCATCCAAACTGTGTGAAGCAATTCGCATGGAGTGATAGGCAAATGTTTGTCGTGGCAGTGATGATTGTATCCAAATCAAATATCAGCAAGATGTGGTTTATGTTTTCATATCGTTCATATGCTAATATATTGAACATATTGATGTTTATTCTATATCTTCAAAGAATGTATAGTGTACTGAACAAGTATGCATGCGTTGTTTAAATAATGATGAAAGGTTAAGAATTTTCCACAAAGTCTGTTAGAAACATCAAACATTTACTAACTAAAATTCTTAGAAATATCTCTTTTATTTTTATGTTGAATTCCCGTTCCGTTTTCCTGGAAATGCGCTTCCAGCAGATTTTTTTTGTGAACTTATTTCATGGATTATATTCTTCTTTTGTGAATAACTATGAATAATGTGTTTACAAACCCTTTCTAGATTTTGAGTTTGCTTTAAATATGAAAAAAATTTAAAGTATTTAAAGAGATATTTTAAATAATTTCTTTTCTTGAAAAAAAGTCTAATAAGGGACGAAGGAAAACTTTTTCATTCCAGTTGCCAAAGGCGCCAAAACACACAGGTCTAAATACGAGCAGTTAAAATGTCATTCTACTTTTTCTGAATAAAAAGCCAACGTGAAGTCGTTTTGAATATTTTAAAAGGTCTTTTGAATAAATGTCAACAAGAATTTGATGCTTCATCAATTTTTATTTATTTTTTTATTTTTTTTTATTTTATTTATCCACACTTTTTAAAATTACATACAAATTTACTTTTGGGACTCGCAACTTTTGGGTTATTAACTCCGAGTTAACATAATAATCTGCTCACACCTGTAGGGTTAATTGTCTTTTGTAAATTTGGGGAAGGGTTCACGAAAAAATCTGCCTTTTCAGGGAAGGTGGTAGAGATTTTTTTCTATTTCGATCCATCGTATGCCCTTCCATCCAATCATTTCCACCTTTCTTACATTTTCAAAGATCTGTTAAAATCAGATACACCTTTATTTCGTAACTGAATTAGTACTTGGTGAATTTTTGCGAAATATCCCCCTTTTTCTAATAAAACCAATTAAACAATCAATATTTTTAAATCAATAGGATTTTCCTGTTTTAGATTAATTGGGTGATATTTATTAGATTGATTTCTAACGAAAACGAAGAGTATTGTCAATTAACGTTGTGATTTTGAACCAAGGTTAAGAAAAGAAGATGGCACTTCAGCTAGTGAGTCACTCTCCAAACTTCTACAGCATGAGAGCTTTGAATCTCGACCGATTAAAAGTGTATTGAATTCTCTGCGCAGTGGTCTTTTGTGACATCAGGACTTTAACACGTGACTCTACACAAATAACACGGGAAACGAGTTCGCGGACAGGACCACCTGTCTTCCATGGCCACTAGAAAAAAAAGAAGGAATAAATTTTTTTAATTTTTTTGACATTGGGATGCCTGGCAGAAAAACCAGTAAATTTTGCCCCCAAAAATCAAAAAAAAAAGCCAAAAAGGAATAAAGCATTTATGTAATTATGTTAATAAATTTGGAGACTCTTTTTTATAGGTGTTGTGGGGAAAATTTTGGGGTAACACCCCCAAAACACAGATGTACTAAGATTCAGAATGAAGGATTTATTACTGCTACCCAATTAAATGCATTACTGTGCTATTTAGCCCAATTTGAGCCATTTTAATTCCAGATACGAAATTTTTTTCCAGATATTCCCCTTTTTATGGGTTTAAAAAATTTTGTATATCTTATATAAATATGAGAAAAACGAAAATTTTCCCCTTTTAAAATTTAACAAATCGGAAAATTTTTCCTTACATATATTTAAGAAATATTTTTTATACACTTCTTGAATTAATTTCTACGTTGGTAACGATTGCCAAGCGATCATGCTAGCGAACTCGGGGCCACGTTGCATCTGTGAGTTCGTAGGTTCCAGAAAGATACCATAGAGCGGGACCCCCCAAAAAGGGGGTGGTTCACGACCCCCAGGGGGCCGCGAAAATTTTTCCCGCTGGTCCCCGAAAATTGTGTGGGAATATATTTACTCATCACGTACTTATTTTTTTAAGATGCATTGAAACATAAACACATAACAAAAACAAAAAAACGTTATAAAAACGCTACTTCATAGAATAACACCACGGTAAATAATGAATGTATCACACTAAGGAATGTATAATGCCAAAAGTTTGATATACTTGAACCATGTTTCATTGTTGTTGTTTTTTACAGTTTTTGTTTATTTTATTATGGTTTATTAATAAAGTTTTCATAATTTAGTTCAAAAATTAATTTCATTTTTTTTAACCGGGGTAATTTTTACGTGTTTTTAGATCCATTTTTTTCTTATAAAATAAAAAACATTTAAAAACCCCTTATTAGTCGTACGTGGGATTTAAATTATGAATTTACTGGTCCGTGAGGTCAAAAGGTTTGGCGACCACTGCCATAGAAGACATGTATAATAAGGACTAATCCATGTTAAATTTGTCGAGTTTAAATGGTTAAATTGTTAAATTCAAGTTGGCGTACTGCAGAAAATTGAAATATAAAGTGCCAGCTCAGGACTCGGTTTCGTCTTTCGATTGCGAGTGGGTGTATATTAACGTTGCCCTATTCAACTGCACAATGGTTTTTGGCCACGGACCTCGTTGTTTTGAACCATGGTCAAAAGACCAGAACGATACCTGAGCTCGCACCCCCACACCACACCAACAGTAAGATGTTTGAGCCCCGACAGATGTAAAGTGCATCAGACCATTTACACGGCGAGTCTTCAGCTTCAACCAACCCCGGGAAATCATTGCATGCCGGCCATGTCTGGGAGTTTTACCACTGGGGGTCCACGGCCAACCCTCTTTTTATTTGTATCTTGAAACTACTAGGTCCGTTGTCGGCAGCATTTGTGTAGTTTCGTAATATGACGTTGAAAAACTATCACACAATCAGCAGTGATAAAATTATAACAGCCACGATTTAAAAAAAACAGCGGTCATTAAATCATTTTTTTTTTATATTTTTTGAAAAAAAAAAAGGGAAAAAAGTTTCAATTTTTAAAAGGGTAGGGGAACCTTTATGTAAGTTTAAAAAGATGAAAGGTTTTTAAAATATGTTTATAATTTTTAAATGGATGGCTTTGAAAAAATATTTAGAATTTTCAGTCATGCATTAAAATAGGAAAATTTAATAATTAAATACTTATGAATCATTAATAAAAGAGAAACAAAAATGTAGAACAGAATGCAATTTTTCTTTTAACAAGTAATTAAAAAGAATGTAAGTCAATTCCTACTTAAATCAACAAAGAAAAACTTTTTTTTTTTAGCTTTCTTTTTTTTAAATAAAACCAAATAATATAAATATGTAAAGATAGGGAAGGGGAAACATACATTAAGTCAATTCATTTTTTTAATTATAAATTAAAAATATCAAATTTTTTTTTATTTCCAAGGTAGGGTTACAGAAACCCCTACACCACAAGGGGTTAGGAAAAAAAAATAAAAAAAAGACAAAAAAAAAAACAAAAATAAAAAAAAAAAAATAAAATAAAAAGGGGGAAAAGACTATTAACCCAAAAAATTTCCCAGTTTTTCAATAAAGGGCCCCACAAAAAAAACCCCTTTTTAGTGCTGGGCAGCGGCGAATGTGATCAGCACTCATGTCCTTCCAAAAATCGCTGAGCGTGCAAGTGGGGCACCTGTGCAACAAGTATCATATTGTCATCGAAAACAATCGTGTGTATAAAATTTCAGTTCAAATGAGTGCTTTAAAACGTGAGGAGAAAAAAATCTCTTAAAGAGTTTTGACCCAAATCGCTAAAAATGTAACCAACGTGGCTGTATCTGTGATTCTTTAAATGATTAATTTCAGTCAATTAATTTTAATTAATTATAATTAAATTATCGTATTTTTATCCGAAACAATAGTGTATAGAAAATTTCAGCTCAAACGAGCGCTTTAAAATGTGAGAAAAAAAAACCCTTTCATGTTTGATACAAGTCGCCAAAAGGGTCGCTAAGTCACCAAAAATGATGCCAACATGGCTGTATTTGTAATTCTTTGAATAATTAGTTTTAATCAATTAAATTTATTAATTATAATTATATTACTGCATTTTTTTCTATTGAAAACAATTATAAAATCCCCATGCACCACAAAGTATCACACGGGGCTTACAGAAGTACGTAATAAACACACATTCAGGTGAAACAAAAAATAAAAAAAAATATTGAGTCTAAGAAGAAATAAAAATATTAACAACACAAATTCACAGAAATATTTGAAAGCATTTCTAGTAGAAAGAAGTTGTTGAAAATTCGGAGGCCAATTTATATGAAGTCCCTTGAAAGCCAGTCCTAGGATTTTTCTTTCTCTGGCAAACTTGGAACACAGAAGGAGCACATGTTCTACAATTTCCTCGCCTCCAATATTACAATCACGGGAAGATGTCGGAACTAAAAAATTTTTTCAAGAAAGTTTTTAAAATTCCCATGACCAGTAAATTTTTGGGGTTTAATTTTGGGGATGTAAAAAAAATGGCGTGACAATCTTTTTAAAATGGTTGGAAAAATTTCTTTGTTATGCTCCTTTATTAGAAATGAAATATTTTTGGGGGTTCCAAGATTTCTCGATTTTTTCTTTCGTGATCCTCTAGTAAAACGATTTGGAATTTAACGTCAATGTCAATTTTGCGCTTGGTTGCACCCTTTTGAAAACCAATCGGCTCACTCTTTCCCCAAGAATGCCCAGTGTCCGGAACAAATAAAAATTATTGAGATTTTTTTTTATCTTTTAGGTTTTTGGTTTTTTGGATCTAAAGGGGTTAAGGTTTTATTAGATGAAGAAATACTTTTAAAAAATCCAAGGGAAAAGAGAGTCAGTACAGATGAGATATTCTGAGATGACATTTGTATTACTGCATTGTCAAAAAAACCCCAATTATAAAAAATTTTCCCCAGCTCAATTGAGCTTTTTAAAATGTATTTTATTAACGATTAAAAATTTTCCAAAGGTAAAAAAAATAAATATATTGAAAACTAATATAGTAGGAATTAAAAAATAAACCTCAAAGGGAGGGCAAGGTTTTGAATTTTTTTAAAAAGGTATCGCGAAATAATCCACACCTCTTGTTTTGGGAAAATTTGCTAAAAAAAACAATTTGGGAATTTTAAATATTTACTTTTTTTTAAAGTAATATTCGATTTTAAAAAAGGAATATTTCGATTTTAAAAAAAATTTGTTTTGGGGAGAAATATCAAAAGTTTTGAAAAAAGTTGAAAAAAAAGTATCATTGAATCAGAAAACTTCAATTATGACGTATCAGAAAACTATTCCTTCTTCAATGCAAAACCACCATTTCGCTGAAAAATAATTCGAATTCGATATTTTTATTTCTAATTTTATCTAACTTTGAGCAATTCAAAAATTAAAAAATCCTCGTGTTCTGGTTTTGGGAAATTTTGGAGGGGATGTGTAACAATTTTGCCCTTTTTTTAAAATTGACATTGGTTCAAAAAAATTTCGAGATTTGTTTACCAAAGTTGCCTCGTTAATGAAATGGTATCAACCCAAAGAATCAATGAATCAATATCCAAAATTTCATTTTATTTAATATCTTATTTTTCAAATGCCACACACTACAATAGCACCTATGTCATTAGTGCACGTGCTCTCCAATATTTTTCGAAAATAGAATTAAGACTTACTAGTGCAGGGCACACGTCCAAATGTTCAGTGGTCATCGGCTGACCAGAGTACAGTCCAGAGATTCGGCGATACTAATACTGTAGAAATGAGATCACAGGCAGTCACGCCCTCTCAAAATTCTAAAATAAGCTACATCAGCTTTTCTAGGAGCTTCAGGAGCACAGGACATGCTCTCGTACAAGATTGCTCAGTTTTTGGCCTTCGACATTTCCGCAACTTCCTTAAAATTAAAGGTCATATTAGTAAAAAACCTTAAAGAATTAAAGGTTAAGGAGTTCTCGTCGGTTTTTGGATCAGAAAGGCTCCTTTCTTAGCAAGAAAGTCAGTATGATCATTCCCAGCAATGTAACAATGATCCGGTATCCACTGAAAATAAATTTTATGAGGAAAATCTTTTAAGAACAATTTACATTTTAAAATTCTTTGTGATTTACAGAGGTAATTTTTGAAATAAGGCTTGTAATGCCGATTTAGAATCGGAAAAGATTACGGCCCTGTTGAACTCAGGCTTCTTCGTGATAGTGGCTCGACCTCTACAGCAATACCTCCAAACTTGCCATCGAAGGCAGTAGTAAAAATAACTACAGATAGGTAAAAGCTAAACATCTAAAGTTAAGAATATCTAAAATTTTAAGAATGAATAAAATATCCCTTTGTGGGAAATTTTCCACTGATTGATGAATATTTTTGAAATGAAGCACCTTCCTTTGAAGATGCATGATATATCCATTTTTTATGACATGGTCTGACTACCTTTGTGTGGTTGTTTCTTTAACTGAATATGTAGCACCGATATAAATTGGTTTGAAAATTCATTCCATCGAAGCTAGGCATGATGGGAAGCATTGTGTTTCTATTCGCTTCATTTCATTTCTTGCCTAGAAAACATGAAATTTGAAAAGGAAGTCATATCGCGAATTGAACGAAAAAATTGAAAAATGAAAGATATTTGCAGGAGGAAAAAAAAAGTAAAATGGATCCAAAAAACGAATTCGAAAAAAATATTTCTGTTCGTCAAAGAATGATTTTGTAGGTATCGATTTCTGAAACTTATTTTTAAAATTCTTTTATTCTCGATATCTTTAGTTCTTTTATTGTTTGTTGTTAACTTCCTTTGTCATTTTCTTTTACTCTTTATTTTTTATTTATTTTTTAACAGTGTGGCAGATGGTGGATTTTGTGAATAAACTGGACATGCATGTAGTTTTTGTATTCTTAGGAAAATATGTCTAAAATATTTTTATTAGTTATCCTTCCTGCGGATTTATCGTAGCTTTGAAAAATCTTCAAATATTTTGGATTTCTTAATGTCAATCCTGGTTTTTATTTACTTTGAAAGATTATTTATCGAAGAAATTGGGTTGTGTGTACATATAGAGTGTGAAAACTAATAAAAACAAACAAAAATAGAGAAAAAGTTTGCTTCTCACTTCAGGATATTCAAAACTAAATGTGTTGTGGATTTGAAAAAAGTATCTTGAATTTAAAAAAAAGCTATAAAAACATTGAAAATGATTTTTGAATGACTTCTTTTCTACATTTCAAAATATAAATCATTAGAAAATTGAAAGAAACTTATCACAATTATGATGACAGAGATGATACTACTGAAAAAATATTGACGTGCAGAACAAAATTTCCAAGGGGACTACCCGCCAAAATTTTCCCATTTTCAAGATATCGGGAAACGTCTATGGCCTAAAAAAGCCTGTCTGTCCCCTGATCTAAATTTTTTCTATTTCATACATAGATATAACAAATAATTATTGTTGGCTATTTCTATCGGCTAGTCACGATCCATTTCTTTTTTCATAGTCTTTCTCCTTTCAAAGATGTTCCTAAACCAAAGATTTATTGTTTCATCCGTATTGGATAAGAATAACCCTCTTAACATCCTGCTAATTTATTTAAATTACTTTCTCTTTACCTTTAAATTATTAAATTTTAATTTCAAAATTTTGAATCTTACAGTTATTCTTCAAATTTTTTTTCTTAATATCTTAAAAACATGGTAGAAGGAGCATAAGCATTACTGTAATTGATTGGATATTAGAGTCCGAACAGGGTAAGTGCTCTGCTGTTTATCCCAACGACATTTTCCATCGCCGTAGGGAATAATCGTAGGATGATTTATTTTTTCCATATCAGTGGCTTCCCAAGCAACTAGTGACTCCCCAAAAAGGAGGGAACAAGTAACCAGACACAGACATAGTGATTGTTCTGCCGAAAATTGCATTACAGCATCAGAGCTCATTGACAACTCCCTCTCCCTCCCCCGTTAACTGTAGCTGCTTCACTTGTCACAAGAAGCCATGTTCTGAACCCTTGTGTTTGGCCCTGAGACTTGAGTTTCTCTCGAGTAGTGTAGAAGTTTGGAGAATGATGTGCACCGAATATACTTTTTATCCTTACAATTTGAGTGATTTAAAAATTATGATAACCGTCGACAATTATCTTTGTACCGTTCGAGAGCAACATAGATTCAAAAGAGGAGAATGCTCACAAGATCTTGGATTCGATATCTTCAAAGATTAACACGTAGAAGAACAGTCACTTCTGTAAGAAAGTCAGATCAGCACTTCAAAATACCATTTACCAATTACTCATCATTAACCCTTCTTCCCCACCCAATAACCTCGTGAAACCCTCAGTTGCTGCATTTATTCTTGAAGGAAAGAAAGGGGAGAAAAGAATTGATTTTGCACCCTCACAAACATCCTAAACTTCCACATCACGACAATGTGGATATTCTGTGCCGCGGCAGCTTTAACATGCATTGTTTGTTCTTTACAAGGCAGATCATTAGTGGCCTCAGGAATCTGAATTAATAGGAAATTATTCAGATTAAGAGAAGTGGTATTTGCCCCTTATTTCTTGTGTCCTTATTTCCTACGGTGATTGTGTGTGTGTGGAAAGGGTTGAACTTCTTTCTACGATATTCATTAATGATGATATGGAATATATGGAATGTGTGTGTGTACACACCATTGGAATCACCAATACAAATAATAACGTGCATAGGCAAGGGTGAAAAAAATAATCCTTCCATGAGTAGAGGCAAACATAGGCAGTAAAAAATCTTGTGCCCATATATATGTAAAATCATATCAAATGTAACAGAATGGGATGCTTTGAATCTTTAATTTAGTAGCATCTGTATAGATTTTTACCGTAATGTGAAAGTTAGGAGAATATATTAAGTAAGATGCTGTTGTCCTCAATGAAATTAGATTTAAAGGACAATTTTTTTTTCGCCAATAACTTATTTGAATTAGCCACACATTATTAAAATACAAAAAGTGAAAACATTAGAAGATTGTACATGTACTAGGCAAATTTAAACTATTGAACGTAATATATTTAATTGTACGGAATTACTAAATTTTTCTCCTCGAATCTAGGCAATCATAGTCATTTCAATACAATAAAATGCATTCAAAAGAGTAAAGCACATTTTTTAGTTTTATTTTGATCATTGGTTTGAATACTGGTGCCACTAAAGGTACACCGTGTAGGTAGGTAGATGTACGTTAAATCTGTCGAGGCTCAAAATGTCCATATTGTTATAAGTGGAAGTTTGAAGAGTTATGAGCCACATATGTAGCTCAGATATCATTTTGTGTGATTTCAGCTAGATTCAAAAGATATATTACTTGGTCAGTCTCCCATAAGCTTGAGTAGCCTCAGAGAGTGATATTAATAAGTAATTAATCAATAAGGTCCTTTTTCATTTGGCGAAAACAAACTTAAATCCTTATGTGGGGATGTACAGATGTTAGAAGTCTGGAGTGACAGCTCAAGTTTTGTCTTCATTATGTAATAGAAGTTAAAAATTATGAGGTCGGTTACCAGTAGCCCATTTGTAATTTCAAGGCACAACCCAATTAATAGTCAATCTCTATTTCTTTGTCGCATTTCAGCTTAAGAAATATCCACTTTATCCGTTAAACTTAATTTAGCTTGAAGTAGAAACCTCGTTAGGAAATTCAATACTACAAACTAACGGGAGAAATATGCATCACTCATAAAATTCGAAATAGTTTCCACACTAACCTAAATTATATGACTGAAGAAGGGAATAAGGTTCTATACAAGTATCAATGGGGAAGTGTGCTCGTTATCTAATCCTGATCCAAAATTGCAATCTCCAGCAACAGTCATCATCCAATTAGATAAATAATTCAAACTAAGCAGCCAACGATCTTGAATGCAGATTCGTTATTCGTTTTCTATTAAAAGCTTCTATGTAGGGGGTTAGGTAATAGGGTTAAGGCAATAGGGTTAGTTTATTTCAGTAATACATCATTTGAAATTATTCAATGGCAATCGGTGGAGAGGCTTGTTATATTTTAAACCACGATCCAGCGGCGGGGACAGTACTTGAACTGTTTCCACCACTTTTCTTTCCTTATTTCCATACTATAGCAAGGAAATATAATTTCAAACACTTTCATTTAACTTACAGTAACCCATTGTTTTTCCAATGAATTTTTGAAAAAAATTTGGTATCCCCAGGGGGCGACACGTTCGAACCGGATTTGCAAACGCATATAAATGGATAATATTTATGATATTTAGTTCACTTAGATTAGAAAATGTATAAAAAATTTGTTTTAAGAATAGCATTACAATAAAAATTATTTAAGTACAATATTTTGACAAAATGAACATAGAATGACCCAATTTTCAAAATATTCTCCTTTTGAAAAATGTTTCCCTATTATAACAATATTTTGCCTGTATATAGCTCAGACCTCTGAAAAAGGGGCCCCAACTAGAATTTTTGAAATATATAACTTAGAAGTGGGTTTATCCATGTTTTACGACACAGAGGGGAGAAATTTTTAGAAAAAAACGCCGATAATTGTTTCAATTAGTTGTAACTCTGAAAATAATGTGAATGTTTCAAAATTCATAGTTGAGCCTCTGTAGAGAGGTCTGAGCTATACACAGGTAAAATATTATTATAATAGAAGCATTTTTCGCAAAAGGAGAACATTTTGAAAAAAGGTTATTCTAAGTTAATTTTTTGCCGAAATATTGTATTTAAATATTTTATTGTTCAAAATGTCCCTAAAATATTTTTATACAAGTATTCTAATCTAATTGAGACTAAATATCATGGAAATTATCCATTTATGCGCTTTTAAAATCACGGTTCCGAACGTAGTCGGATACCTTAAACACACACTTCTATTTTTAAGTTGCATGTCCTGTAACTCATAACTATGGTCATCGGGTTACCGCTACAAGAGGAAGAAGGGAACAGTGGACGGAATCCAGCTCATAGATTCCAAACATCATTTACAAGGAAAGAGCCTTCCCACTTTTCCGTCTCTTTCCCAAACAATCCTAAGCAAATCAATCATTGTAGTTATCCTCGGGAAAGAAGGGTGAATCAAAATGGTCATTTTTTTCTTCCGGAATCCTATCCCATCCCCATATTATTTGAATTCATGGAAAACATCTAATAAATCAGGGGTGAGATCGACCCCCTACTGTCATTTCCCTCTGGTGTTGAAAGAGTTACAGCCTCTCGACCCTTTCGTTAATGATTATAGGAGAATATGTGCGATATCCCACTGGGAGAACGTAATTTAAAATTGTGAGGGGCTGGCAAAATATATTTGGAGGGATTTTAAGAGAATTATAGGGTAATTTCACGCTGATTCGTTTTTGATTGTCAATGTGTCATGACTGGTGGAATTTTATTTTCACTAGATTTTTTATGTGAAATAATGAAATCTGATGTGATTTTAAATATTGAATGTTGGGTCATAATCTTGAGTATGAGACTGACGATGCTCCAGTCGAATCACAAGTAAGTCAGTAAAAACTAATTTTTGTTGAGCACATTTAAGTAAAATTTTGTATTTTCACACTCCTGAACAAACCACAAAGTACAACTGACTCATGTGAGCCTTAGGCGTGCGTTAAAAGTCACGAGCCTTACCATGTGATATTCGAAAGGAATCGGAGAATAATTTCCTTCTTCACCAGTTTCTCATTTGGCATTCAATAGAATGTCTTGGGTGAATGAGTGAGTGAATATTAACGCCGCACTGTTCAGCTACACCAGAGCTTTTGGTGATGGACCTTGTAATTTTGAACTATGTTCAAGTGACGTGGATGACACCTGAGCTGGCATCCTCCTCTCCTAACTACCCCACCACACCAATGGGAGGACGTTTGAGCTCTGACAGATTTTACTTGCATCGCTCCCCTACACGGCGGGTCTTCAGTGGCACTAGGGTCGAACTCGTTACATGCCTGCCAAGAGTCATTCACCTTGACCGCTAGGCTACCGCGGCCTTAGAATGTCTTGGAAATGTGTGAAATATGAATTGCCGGAAAGTTTTAGACCTTATGTACAATGTCTAGGTATTCTATAGAATGTCGATTTCCAAACTTTGTGGGTAACATACACGTACAAATTAGATTTTGCAAAGAAATCTCACCAACAAGCGAATGTACAACAGCCATTACCAACCAAAATAAAATTAAACTATATTCTAACCCTTTTTTACAAAAATATAAGTTCTTTATAAATTGTGTATTTACAACAATATAAAATTCAATGTATACATATGTACAACCAGTGGCGCACACAAGGGGGGGGGTTCCTGGGTTCCGGTTCCCCAAAGTCCTTGATTTTTTTTCCGACTGATTATAATGCTAAGTATATGGTACGTAAAATTTAATTAGTATTTGTTATTAATGATTAATTTTATTAATTAATGCTACTTATTTATTCAATAATTAGGTTTTTACTATGTTTTGTTCCCGAAAATTGACAAAATCAAAAGAAGCATGATACAAAAATGGTGAATTTTCAACCCCGGACCCTCACCTCACCCTCTTGAAAAATTCCTGTGTGCGCTACTGTGTACAACACATTACATATTTTTTGTGATTTATCAAAAAACCATTATTCTGGGTAGTTGGAAAGCTAAAACCTTATTTTTTTGACAATTTGAGATTTTTGCATTTTGAAATTGTATAGATTTTAACCTTTCTAAAAATACCTTAGTTTAACCTCTAGGGTAATTAAAAGCCCTTAAACCATATTTTTAATTAATCGTTGAAACTGGGCCACGCCCATTTGAATGGCGCGTGAAAAATGTAAGTAAAGTACTTCGTTTTTGCTTAAAAGTTGAACGTTTAATATAAACAAAAACATGTATCTTTTACTGTAAATTGAGCATTTTATTTCTTTATTTACTAGCCTCACTGTATACATTAAAATCAATTTATCTCAAAATGTAAATTTTGATGTTCGATGTACCTTTTCTGAGAAACTACTGTTCACAGGTATGTAATTTTTAAAAATTCTAGTAAAAAACTAAAAATTTATTTTTTACACATTTTTTATGTGAAAAATGGTTCAAATTTTTCAATGTTGGATAAAATATTTCATAATTTATTAAAAAATTCAAAATTAGCTAAAAGCTCATTATAGTATAATGACAAAGGTATACTTTAATTGTATGAAAAATATACATATTACAGATTGTAAAAAAAAGGTATATCGAAAACAGCCAATTTAACATTGTCAGTCTATAGAGAGAGTGAGGTTTCCAACACACACCTTAAAAATTAACTAAAACAATTTTCGCCGTGGCCAATCAACATCAGATGCGAAGCTAACCTTGGCGTCCACAATTATAATAATCTGACCCAAAATGAAATAATCCCTTTTAAAACTTTAATATCCTGGAAAAGTCCCATGAAAAATATTTGTCATCAAATATACATATATTTTGTTATAATTTTCGGGATTTCCGTTTTGGGGTTAAATTTTACCGTTTTGTTGTAAATTTTTGTCATTTTAAAGGTAGTTTCCCAAATTGCTCTCAAAGTTTTGGGCCCTTTTTTATTTAAAACTCAGAACATTTTCCTTTTCTTTTTCCCAATTTCTTATCCCCCAGGAAGTTTTTCAATGCAAAAAAGGGGGAATAGTTTGGTACCAGGCCCGGACTTTTGGTGGATCTTTTCCCCAACCCAGGCCCCCCAGAGTTTCTGGCGAGTCACTACAGAGTGTGGCCTGGCGTTGCAAAAAAAATTTAAATCTTCGGGGCCAACTCCGTTTCCCCTCAGTCCTAGCCCCAAACGGCCCAGTTGTTGACGTAGAGACCAATTTAGTTTTGGTCTACCGAAGAAACTCATAAAAAATTATTCCTTTCTAGCCCCCCTTATACATTAGAACCTTCCTGGGGGTTAATCCTGGTTTGGCCACCGTTTCACTGCTTCCCCCGCTTTGAACCCCTTTTTTTCGCACAATATTGTGTTATGTGACCCTTTTTTCCCCTCAAGTGGTTTAAAAAAGGTTCAATTTTATTCTTTTGGGCAAGGGAGGGAAAATTTAATCCCTCATGTTTTTTTGTTAATTTGGGGTGGCACCCAAACATTAAACCTTTTTTAAACAACTTGGGTTAAATGGCCTGTTTTATGGTTGACCTTTCTCCTGGGGATGCTAAAGCTACAACATGCCGGTCAACTTCATTTTTCCCGGGGATTTTAACGATATTTTCGACGCGGGGCCCGCCTGTGCGAGGTGCATATTTAACAACAAAAAAAGCCTGAACGGAACACGAAACCAAAATTTCATTAATTGTTGTTACAGTATCGGCACCATAAACACTATTACAATTTCCCCCCCGGCTTTCATTTTTTGTGTTTATCAAAGAAAAAATTTTAAAAAGTACCAATTTTTTTTTTGTTGAATTTCATTTTTTAAAACCCCCTAACCACAACGAATGGATCAAACAAAACACAGCAAAATAATTTTTAGTGTGAAATGTCACCTGACCGAACATAAAATTTTAAATTGTTTGATCGATACTTTGAATATAGACACTACGTCATCCACCAAAAATAATGGTTTTTTTTCCCCCAACCTAATATATATATTAAAACCTGTTTTCATATTTTAAAATTGCAATATCACAGTATACATTTAACATTCTGTCATACGCTACTAATTTGGCGTAAGTGTTTTATAATCCATGTACAATCCCCTGAACTTTGGCGCCAACACCTAATTTCGGCATTCGTCCTCCCAGTGGGATATCACACAATTGCGATCCCTAGCATCGATGAATGGGGTCGAAAAGGGGGGGGGAGGAAAAAAGAAAAAAAATATTCCC
>BMAV01025161.1:139708-164400 GCA_019973955.1 Trichonephila inaurata madagascariensis | reverse complement strand
CCGTCAATTAAATTTCCTGGCTGGTTGCAGCCGAAGAAGCCATGGGGAAGGCACTGCGAGGGGAATGAAAGCTCACGCTTAAGAGCGCTCGCTGCCAGAAACGCCGAAGCGACTTCTCCGCCCGACTGCCTCTCATTGGTCGGCCATGACTGAGGGGTGGGGTCGGCAGATAACTGAGATGGAACACGAAATACGGTATGCCCGTGTAAAATTCTAAGCCGTCGAGGACAGAGAGCTTTAACCGCAGCCTCAGTCTTAAAAAGTCGGTCAGGATTTTTCAATTTTGTGTGAAGAGCTGGAGGGGGTTTAGAACGCGCTCGCGCCCTCCCCGTTTGGTTTTCGTGATCTCGGTTGCTTCCTTCTCTCGCTCTCTTCGTCTGAACCAGCCTACCCCCATCTCCTTTCCCACTTTTCTTCTTTTTTTTTCTTTTCATTTTGCTCTTTTACGTTGTGTTGGGGTGTCCTTACGCTCTTTCCTTAGAACTCGTCAGTCGTGTGGCAAGGCAACGCATGAACGGGCACATATGCGGCGTGCAGCGGCTTTCGATTTTTGGTTATGTGCCAACTCGCTTTTCTGCGCCGAAGTGAATTCTTTTTTGCACCGGCCTCAGAACATCTCTCACTCCGCGTAAAAATTCGCTTTTCGGGAGAAAAAAGAAAAGAGAGAGAAAGAAGAGGGGATAAAAACAACAACAGCATCTCCTGTGTAGTTTGTTTATTTCCTGCTCCGTGAGTGAGTTTTGAATATTTTTTTCGCCCAGAAGCAATGCACCCTTTGTACGGTGAACACCACAGTTATTACCGGTACGACTCGTACCCGGGTATGGGCATGAACTCTGCGGGTAATGGAGTGATGCCGGCGGCGTACACAGCGGGACAACATCAGCAACAAACAGTAGAACGATATGGAGCGACGGCTGTGGTGAGACCTTCCCCATACGCTTCACCTTACGCAGCTGCAGCTAGCGGTATGCATCAGACCACAGCTACTCAGCAGTCAAAAGACATGGTAAAGCCGCCGTATTCCTACATCGCCCTGATCACCATGGCGATTCAGAATTCCCCAGAGAAAAAAATCACCCTCAATGGTATTTATCAGTTCATCATCGAGCGTTTCCCGTTTTATCGCGAGAACAAACAAGGATGGCAAAACTCTATTCGGCACAATCTTAGCTTGAACGACTGTTTTGTGAAAGTACCTCGAGACGATAAGAAACCTGGAAAGGGAAGTTACTGGACTCTCGATCCCGACAGCGCTAACATGTTCGATAATGGAAGTTACCTTCGAAGAAGACGTCGCTTCAAAAAGAAAGACGCCCTCCGAGAAAAGGAAGAAAATTCCTTAAAAAAACAACAGCCTCCCAAGCGAGAGGAACAGGGTAAGGAGAGCGTTCAGGCGGAACAGACCGGCAGTAATCTCGCAATGAAAACAAACTCCGTCGTCCCTAACAACAACATAGAAGCATCATCCGCCGGATCGAGTCGTGGTGATCGTCATTCTGTGTCTCCCCATCATCGAAGTAACCATCACCTTCACTTACCCTGCACTGTGACTCCAAAGGTAGAACCAGTGGATGAAGATCTAGTTGACCATCGCCATAATAATATCTTATTCAACCCATCCTGTATGCAGAGGCTAGTAATTGGTGGTGATTGTAAGTACGAACGAATGAAAGCAAGTCCATCGATCCCCAACAACGTGAGTCCTGCAACAACATCATCTTATATGGACGCTTCTGTTGTTGATGGAACTTCACTATCGAGCTTTTCAGTTGACTTGTTGGTGAGAGATCCTAGAGTCCATTCACCTGGGAATCATATGTCAGATGCAATCATCAACAGCCTACCCTCCCGACCTGGGATCAATTCCAGTCTGAGATCATGCTCTAGTACCAATGGCTTGAACACTTTATCGTATGCTTCAAGAAATAGTGGATTCAATTGTGCTGGACTTACTATGCCACCTTGCTCAGCATCACCAACTTCATCCAGCCTCAATTATAACTGTTCTGTTTCGCCGAATTGTGGATACGAACGTGAAACTAGCGGTAGAAGTAGCGTGGTGTCTAGATCGGGTGTCCGTGCCGGTTCGAGCAATAGCAATAGCAGTGGTCTCATGCCCACAGGGTTGGATGATGCTGGACAGTACAATATGCCGACAGGACATATTTCTCTGAGTATGCCAGGATCTCCTCAACAAGCACCGTACATGAACAGAAGTGCTGCTGCAACATCCAATTCTATAACTCCGAGTTGGAATTATCCATTACAGAACACTGCTTCAGACTGTTCGTTGTACACAGACTCGAATGGAAATTTCGTTAGAGATATGTTTGACAGTCAACGCATTGTATCTTCATCGTCTTCAACGGGAATGGTCAATCCGAGCTGCCAAATGAATTTCGGCGTCGGTACCTCTTCCACTTATAATCATAGGACAGGGTCCAGCGTGTATAGCTATGATTATTCAAGATTTTAGCTTGGGACTTCTGCACATATCACAAAGCTCACATCTGAAGTGGCATCTTATGATGGTAAGATATTTGTCCTACTTTTAAAGAGTTAATATATCCTATGTCAGAAATTTATTATATTCCTGTGAAAATAGTTCACACCAAATTATTGTGTTTTAAGTTTATCACATGGTGCTGTATAGTTAGGAATTGTGCAATATAATTTGTAAATTACACGAGGTTTAATCGTTTTTTAAGGCACACACTCTTTTTTTTGTAGGCAAAAAAATGTTGACATAAATATTTAAGAAAAAATTTCAAATATGCAATTCATGATTTTTGTATCATTTCATTTGATGCTATTTATTTCGTTTTCGGATATAATTTATTTATTTATTTTATTAACACATGGTTTTGAAATTTGTTGATTTCCAACTGCTTTATCAAATGTTTTAAAATTACTCGCCTCTAATTGAGGACAAAATATGAAATCATTTCTAAGACTGGTTTTCGTACAAATGTCACCAAATTATAGTTTGTTAATTAAAGTATGCAGTATTAATTTTAAGTTATAATTCATAATGTTCATGTGTTTTCTAATTGAAATCTACCTTGTTCTGTAACCATTCACCTAATCTGGATTTGAAATTATTAAATTAAAAAAAAAAAAGATTTCGCTTTATTTTCTTACTTTTCTGTTTTAAGATTACGAAATAATTGTACAAATTTTAATATTTAATCATAAAGTTTGAGACGTATTTCAGTATAAATAATTTGGGTAAATAATAACTGAAGTTAAAAAAATTGTGCTCATGTCAAAAGCATGACGTTGATTATGTGAAGATTTGTAGCACATAATTAAATTTTTATAAATCAGCATTTTCGTATGCCTCTCTCTTTCCCTTAACTTATAATTTCATACAAAATGATTTTAGTGAATTATTGCAGAACGGTAGTGATATAATTTTGGAAAATTTTTACTAATTTCAATTTTGTGACAGTGAAGAATGTTTTGTGATAAAATGAAGTTTATCAAAAAGCTCGTATGTCAGTGTCAAATGTTTGACTATGTATTGGAAATTCCTAATATTTTTATTTATACCATAAATTTAGACTTTATCAAATTATAATTTTTATTAACAACTCTGAAAATCAGTTGCCATTCCTTTTTTTCTGTGATATAATACAAGTATGCTTTGATTTGGAAAATATGACACATTTGTACATTTTGTAAATATCACCAGAATTCTGCTAATATGAAAGTGTAAATAAACAATTTTAAGAATTTTGAATATTAGTTTCAGTTTCATTAATTTCAGGTACTGAAGTTATTTTTAAAATATATTTTAACTATTTTCAACATGAAAATCTATCTGTGTGTATACATATATGTTATCTCTCATGAGGTTTATACAACACATCGATTGATAACAAAAAAATTGTTTGTTGATAATTTCTGCGAAATTTATTTTTAGTTATGATTCAGCAGTTCTATTAGACATAAGATCAGGATCGAATCGAATGTTGATATCGAAGGATTGAACAAAAAAATTAAAATAAAATAATCAAATAGTAACTCGATCTTAATAAACTAAGTCATTTGGACGACGCTAGCAGATGCTTTTAGATGATAAAGAACTCGAAATCCTCTTAAAAGATTCTTTATCGGAATAAATCCGTTCTTTTAATGACTTATATGTCAGTAACATTCGAATTCTCTCATTTCGCTGGAAGTAGACGGTTCAGAAGTTATCGAGTATCCATATGCCTCCCCGTGAAGATGCGGAGGAGTTGCTGACACAATCTTAGATAAGAGTTGCAACAACGATAGCAGACTGATAAATATTGTCAGTTTTCCTTGAAAAATTGATCAATTACACACACACAGCTGCTCTTGAAAAGGACACGCTTTGATAGTTATTTGAGATCGAATTGTATATAATGATAGATAGATCATTTAGAAATATTTCCAACTTATATTTTCGCACTAGAATTTGATAAAATGAATGGAAAGGTAAATATGTTTGAAGGAAGGTACTACACTCCCTCTGTAGTGTATAACGCTATTCATTTTTTTCAAATATGTAGAACTTATTTATTATGCTTTAAATAATGCTAAAAGAAATGAAATTATTCAAAAGTAAGTTTTCAAAATATTCATGTAAGGGAAACAGACTGTATTTAAGGGCAAACATTAGACATTAAAGAGCTTAATAAAACTAATACAATTTTTAAAGGACAATTAATTATATTTTTGTTAAATATGAAAATTAAAAGACGTTTTAAAACTATTTCTAAAAAATTCGAACGTTTTTATTATACTGATTATTAAAACAAATAAGTGATTGGTTTGAAATTAATTAATGATAATAATAAATGGCTGAGATAAAACATATAAAACATCAGAGCAAAACAAATGTAATAAAAAGTAGTGCTTTTTGAATTTTGCAAAAATATGTTTTACAAACTAATATTGCCAACACTGAATATTCAAAATTCTGCGATTAATTTAATATTCCTAATTTTCGTTTTTAAAATAATTTCTAATTGTAAGAAATTTATTGTCATTTTGAATGGTTTTAATATATCGAGAAAAAAAATTCAAAATTTTTTTTTGTGATGGCATAACTTTAAAAATATGTTTTTTTAGAAAAAAAAAAGATCATATATCGTAACCCACCTAAGGCGATATTTTAATAAAAAAAGGAATAATTTTTAAACTTTTCAAATATTGTGACGTTCATTTTTTAAAATAATGAATTAAAATTATTTTGCAAATTCTGGCATAGTTTATTCCACATATCATACGTACTGCTAAATTTCAAATTTTTTATAAGAAATTTAGCTTTTTTGCATAGTAACTTAAAAAATAGTCAACATACCATACTTAAAAATATATTTATTGAAAATCTTAGTTAAAATTCCACTTCGTTTATGTTTAATACATTAACTTCATAATAAAACTTAAACCTATAGCTTAGAGCTTATCTTATTTTATTATTCGTATTTCAGCGGTTTAATTTCAAATGTTTAGAAACAATGTTTGATATATGAATTCCTTACTTGAGCAAAGGTCAACTTTCAAGATTACGTTCACTGTGTGTGTGTGTGAAATTATATAAATATTCATATTAAATATTCACACAGAAAATAAACGTTAATGTTTTCGTAACTATACATGAAGGAATTGAAAACGTGGCTTTAGAACGACAATTTCTAAATGATCTTTTTCATAATGCTCAAATCTAGAATAATTCTAAAACCACATGCAACTTATATATTTAGTAATTGATTATACAGTTTATTATTCAACAATTAAACTACATTTAAGGTTTTACGTTTTAAAAAGAAATATTAGATTTAAAGACAAATTATATTTTTTCCTCCCTTTTATCTTTTCAATTATTCATTCACCACAATAATGAAATTATTTTTTTTTTGTTTTTGCATGCTAATTTCAAAATAAATAAAATTACTATTTTTCTTGTTTCAGCTGTATGTTTCTGAATGAGACTACGTTTATTTAAAAACGTTAAATATTTTGTAGAAATCAAATATCAACTATGTTAAATGACATTTTTTAATTATAAAATTATAATTATTATTTTTTTAGGGGGGGAAACTTTGATAGTGACTGTGATAAGAAATTTAAATCCAAAGAATTAGAAAAATATGAAATTATAAATAATTTTTGATGATACACTTTTTCAGAATTAAAGAAAAGAAAAATGCATTTTGTGGTAAAAATTTTAAAGCAATTTTTTTAAAAAAAATCAGTTTTATATGTAAAAAGAATGACATTATAATATAAATAAACTAAATTATTTTAGTGAAATCGTATATGAACGTAAACATATATTGTTCTAATAAATGTGTTTACAATTATTGAATTATTTTATGATTCATCTGACATCATCTTTAATTTGTTAATAAACAAATTTTGCATTAGGCTATCAAAGATGGTTAAACTGTTAAGTAATATCAATTTTTGATAGTAAAAAGTTAATATTTATCTGGTTAAATTGCAGGTTTAAGTCACATTTGTAAAATAAAAACACACAGTTTTCTCCTTTTGTGCACTGCTAAAGCTTTGTTGTGAAATACTTTATAAATCTGAATTTAAAAGTGGAAAGTTACTAAGAAAAATAAGTCGTAGTTTTAAGCAGATAGTGAACACAAATAATGTCATTTGTCAGGGTGTGGCTCTAGGTATACGTAAGTTACGAAATTATGAAAGGATGTACTATTTTAAACGTTTACGAAAAAAAAATAAAAATTCCAAACAAGGCTTATTGTAAGTATCCGGAATTCATAAAAAGATGTACAATTTTGTACTTTTACAAAAAGGGAAAGAAAAGAAAGAGAGCTCTCCAAAGGAGAACAAACTGACAAAAAAATTTTAGCCGACTATTAGGGAAACTATTAACTATACTTAAAAGCTTATCAATTTATAATTGTTAACTCGAAGTGGCCTTGGTAATCAACTGATCATAGTCCGATGTTTATTTCAAACAAGAGTCTCAAGTTCTAGTCCCAGTTTCATTAAAAAGTCAGGAAAAATCTTTATATTAGCTGATGCTCGCTAAATCTATCGAGATTCTCAAGTTCTCATATTTGCATCGTGTAGAATTTATGTTTGAGGGGGGGTGTTAGCTCAAAGGTGTCGTGCTCTCCTCACGTGCTAGGAGGCCAAAATTATGAGGTCCATTCAGTAGCGCACTCAAAAATTTTCCCGCCGCCCCCCCCCCAAGGTCGAAAGTCCACCATTTTGGTATTATGCTCCAATACGCCGCCGAATATATTCTTTTAATTTTGTCGATTTTTGGGAACAAAATCAATAAAAAATTAATTATTGAATAAATATTTAGCATAATTAATACAATTATTATTAATAACAATTACATAATTAAATTTTACGTAATATATACATAGGATTATAACCAATCGAAAATAATTTCAAGGGCTATGGGGGGGGTCTGGACCCGAGGACTCCCCTCCCTTCCTAGTGTGTGCCACTAGGTCTGTTGTTTTGCTTATAGAGCAAAGGTGTCAAACTCAAAGGCTATCGTGGGCCAAATAAATAAGGTTTAACTTAAGGTAGGCCACACACACAAAAAAAAATATTTATAGAAACTTAGGTTCATTTCGAATAACATATTATAATAAACATATAAAAAAGAACAACTGTATGTTTACGTCTTGACTCTTCACATCTCTTCTGTGCTGGTATCTTTCCTATTTCGAAAGAAATTTTTTTATTGTATTATATATTATCGTGAGCCGATATATTCGCTGGGTCACAAAAATGTTCGCTGCTGGCTGCGAGTTTGGCACCCCTGTTCTAGAGCGTAGTTGAAAAACATTCAACACAAAATGATTAATGATAAACTCGTATAAACAGTTGCCTTCAGATGGATAAACGTCAACTTATTTTATTTTATAGTTGAAAATGTGTGAATTTCAATAAAACTGCTGCGAGTATTATAATAAAAAAATGAATTTAATAAACATTATATTTAAAAATGAAGGCGCTGTTAAGTTTACAAGGTCAGACAGTTATATGATCCTAACGCTGTATTCCGTTTAATCTTTAAAGATTGTCTTAACTCGATTTTTTTTTTTTTTTTTTTTTTTGGTAGAGAGAAATATTTTTTTATTAATCCAAATAGTATGGTTGTATAATGTGCCCTTTAAAATATCAAAACATTTAATAATTACATATTTCATTTCTTCAGCCGGGAATTAAAAACTCATGTAGCAATAACAAGGAAATGTAAATGTAGGAGACAAAATATAAAACATGTCTTACGCGTAAAAATTTGAATATATTTTAAAGAATTTTATTTTACTGTTGATCAAATTGGCCATTCAATTGTAAAGAAAAGTATTCCACTTATTTAGTTATATGAATGTCGCACACACTCTTATTTATTTTACTATATACTTGTTTAATATTTTCTTTCTTTTGGTATACTTTTGTATCACCATTCCAGAGAATTTTTCAATTCTCTCATTTAAAGCTGAAACAAATTATAATAAGTAGCAGGCGCAAAGAAAAAAAAAAAATTCAAGGCAGAGGTCCAGGGTCGAAAGTCCATCATTCTCGTATCATACCTCAGTACACCACCCGACGTATTGTTTTGATTTTCTCGATTTTGGAAACAAAAAACAGTAAAAAATAAATTTTTGAATTAATAATTAGCATTCATTAATAAAATAAATTGTTAATAACAAATACTTAGTTAAATTTTACGCACTATATACATAGGACTATCATCAATAAAAAAAAAATCAAAGGCTATGGGGGGGGGAGCTGATCTGTGGATCTCCCCAACTTTTGCGTGCCACTGATAAATAATATTTTTAATTTTATCAGTAATTCGAATTTTTAACTAAAACGTGAAGTTAATAAAATCGATACGATATTTTTTAAGCGTAAATTAAGTAAGATGTGCAACAACAGAAGTATTTATTTAAAGAAAAAAAATTCGGAAGTTTGAAAGTTTCCAGTTAATTGATTTTGAAAGCGGTACAGTTATTTTAATTATTCAAAAATATATACTACAAGTATTATGGAACAAAATCTGGAAATATAAAATTTTGGGCTAAATACTTAAGTTCGCTGCTTTGATTTCTCTCTTTTTATCTTTTCTTCCTGATTTAAGTCACAGTTTCATTTGGATATTTGTGTATCAGAAAAAAAAAAGGATCTTAAGCATCCGATTTCATTTTTGAGTTTTAGTTAAACATTAATCATGATGTTCAACTATGCTGTTATCTGTCGGTTGCTTCATCATGTTGCGAAATGAAATCAAATGACCCATGCGCTTGCGGAACTGGCATTATCGCAATTTTTTTGCTTGTCTGCACAGCTTTTTCCCCCAAGATACTCATTATTATTGATAATGGAATGAGACATCTGATGTTTATAAGTAATTTGAGATTGACTTCCATTAAATTTCGACATGTAAATAAATAGTTTAAATTTAATTACACAGATTCTGATTAAAAAGTCGGTTCATCATCAGAATTCCACTTAATGACAATAATAGTAACTAGTCTTGATTTTTTTGTATATATATGTCATTTGATCTGAGTGTTGCTACTGAAAGAGAAGTACCATAAAAAAATATTAAAAAGATTACATATAATTTAAAGTAATAGTGAAGGGCACTTTTTCTTGTGTGATTAAATTTTTTCCTCTCTCCATTATTAAAATATTTCTAGACCCTTTGTATGATGAAATCATTTGAAATAATTAGACGTGGATTACAGTGTAAAGAAAATACGCAAGAAGGGGTGGGGTTTCTGGTACATTTTAAAGTTGCGTGGTGTATTATGGGAGAAAACATTTTTTTTAAAACAAAAAACTATTTTAATATGAGGACTGATCATAAAAATTGTTTTAAAAAATTTATGTTTAAAACTATCTGTTGGCTTAAACTACGAAAATATCATTAAAATTGTAAGTACAGTATATTTCTGTTTCACAGTATATTTTAAATTTTGTTTGTAGTTTTTAAAGTGTATGGAAAGATGAATTTCTATTTAACGAACTTTCTACATAACGAATTCTTTTTCGTGATTTAGCGACAGCGTTTGATGGAAGTTCAACTGTATATAGTATATATATTGAAATATTTTATTTACCAATTTAGCTATGGAATCTGGAACACATAGTTGAAATACATCGAACATGCAACTATTTTAATATAAGAACGCAATCTATCTATATATATTTGATTAAAGTATATACTATAATCAAAAACTAATTATAATCAAATTTTACATAAATTAATTGTATAATTATTAAAAGATCCATTTAATTTTAATGTAATTGTTTTTTCACGTTATTTGTAATGTAACTTTTATATAATTTCCCACATATGGTTATTTTAAAATGATTTTCTTATCTGAATATTCAGCATGTTGAAAAATCATTAAAAATACCTACATTTAAATTCAAGTATCTTATATAATACGTTTATAATATTTGATTTTTAATTAAACTCTAAAAATAACAGTTTATGTAAATGTCTTACAGTTTAATTTTTGCTGAATGTATATCGCACTTGCAATTCTTTAAATAATAATACATTTATTGAAAAATTTGATAATATATATTTCTCTCTGGAATGTAATTTTTCATTCCTCTATGTAAGAGTAAAAGCTTTATATTTTTATTTTTTATTATCACACCTTTCATTATGTTACATAGTAATTTCCCCCAACTCTATATTTTATGTAAAAGCTCGCCTCATTTAATTTTAATGCTTTGGTCATGTTACCATTAGATGAAAATTCAATTCCTTTAGTCGCTATCTCTAAAAGCGAAAATTCATTTCATAAAAACAGATTAAAATTCTATATTAAAAGTTATTACTTCGTAAACTTTTTTTCCTGCTAAATATCTGTTTATGCATGTCACTCTGTTTAAGCTTGCATTGTTTTTCTATATTTCTTTACACTGTAAACATGATATTATATCGCAGAAATCTGTAGATTCCAGTTAAATTTTGATCATAAAAATTTCCTGTTAAAATACCAAATTCCTGTATAATATTGAATAAAAAAATTTCTTGGTACTTTTCCCGTTAAATACTGATTACGAAAATTTCATAAGTGCTTAAATACTAACGTTAGATGTTAACTTACAACTATAAATGAAATTTTATTCGAAAGTCGTTAATGCTGGGTTATTTTTCTGCATCCTAATTTTTAGTTAAAGAACTCTAAATGCTCAGTTATTTCTTTTGTATGAACTGTTAAAAAAATATATTGTGTTAACTTATTTTATGCAGTAAGTAAGATTTTTTTATTCAAGTCTCTGCAGCAATAAAATTCCAACAGTTCTTCAACATTCATCATTTTAATCGCTTTCAAATCGCAAGTAAAATTATTTACATAATACAGCCATTTTTGTAAGGTCGCAAGCAAAGAAAAAAAAATCTGGCGTATGACGCGCACCGGATTAACATGCACCTATACTTTCCAAGCTACATTTCTTAATTTTTAGGTACATTAGCTATATAATGCACATCCCCTTTTTACGAAGCTTGGAATTTACGTATGCAATTATCTTATGTTTTGAAGTAATTTATTCAAGGTATTATCCTAGGATTTTGAAAATATAGTATACTTCTAGAACTACTACTCTTTAAGTCATTGCTTCTCAAACTATCAATATTTGCGACCCAATTTTTAATCAGAATTTCCCTCGGCGGGCCCCCCCTTTACAATAAAAATATATTGAATTCAATAACAAGGTACTTTGACGCTAACGCTATTACACGTCCTTAATTATAATACAAATTTTCCAAAAAAGAATTAAATTTTGTATATATTATTTTTAAGTAGTATATATTTTAAGTACTAGGATAATAATTATGTTATACTTTTCCTTTCTACATTTATAAGTATGTTTTTTCAGTGTAAATTTTATTTTTTATTACATCAGAATGTATATATATGTATGCATATGTATATATGTATTTGTACTTCCTTTCAGTAAGTTAATACATTTTTTTAAAACAATCTTTTATTTTTGAATTTTTTGATATGCTCGCGCCCCTCACTTAGGGTTATAGAGAGGAGCGCCCCGCAATTTGAGAATCACTGCTTTAAGTCATAAGGTACGTCATTTCTTTTAAATACCTCGACATGTGCAGAAGTCTAATTTTCTTTAATTCTTGTCACTTTTTTTTTTATTTTTAAAGCTGTGGTGTTTATACCTGGCGTATAACGCGCGCCCGTCAATTTCAGTCATATTTTTTGTGTTAAAAATGCGCGTTATACGCAGGATATTTTTAAGTATATTTTCTCTGAGATGAATAAAAAAAGTGTTCAAATTATTCTTTCAAATACAACTGATGCCATAAGCTGTCTGTCTTGACTCCGTAATTCAATCTTCACAGCAGTCTCGACTAATTATTTACTTAGGCATCTGTTTGTTCAAAAGCGACCACGCCACTCTTATCAGCATCGGTATCTCAGTTTGACCACAAAGACCCTGTAAGCGATCTTCTTTCTTCAAAACTGAGCTATTTCCAAAGAAAACAAAAATGTCTCCAAAAGTGACGGGAGATGCTGCCCCAGGATCGGCCACACCCCGGGATAAACTCCGGGACCCTCCCTTGCTTGAAGCATCCATATCAATTTACTGGGGTGGAGCCATATTCCCGTGAGAAAAAATGGATGTGAAAGGGGTGAATATACGTTGAGGGTATTTTCTTACACACTAAAACTATGCGGGAGTTTATTTTTTTGCTGTAAACTTATACAAACACCTCGTGTTTTCCTTCAATTTTTTTCTGTCGTTTAGATACACATTAACAAAAATTGACGCCGGACACAAGCACCAAAGAGATTTTAGACTGAAGAAAAAGTGCTATGTGTAATTTTCTATCATTAGTAGCAAAAAATATTTAAATTAAGTTATTTTTCGCACATGTAGTCCTTATTTTTGTTTTAAGGGACTTGGTATAGTTACATTTATTTATTTTTTTCAAAATAAAATTGTGTTCAAACTATTGTTTACAGTTCATCTTTTGCTTGAAAGTCGTAATGTTTTAAAATAATATTTTTAATTGCATATATAAAAAGGAAAACATAAGAATTTTTTTTTGAAAATTTCACAACTTAACGAAAAATATACTGCACAAAGTATAATTCCCCCCTCCTCTCCTGTTGTATCACTGATTGAGCTCAAACACGATTGCCTTAAATTCTTTATTTTGTAATTAAAAAAAAAATTTCGTTAGGAATTACTTCCAGTTATACATAACTTAGAAATCAATTTAATATATATGAAAAACGACGAAGAATTTTAATAATTCAACAAGTTATAAATATTACATATTATACAAATACGAATTTAAACCCTTTGAATCTCATGAAAATTGAAAGAAAATCAAACTGTAGTACCTAAACTCGGGGCTTTTTTTTTTAGACAAAAAGCTGCTTCAATATTATTAAACTATTCTGATTTAATAATTTCAATGTAATAACCGTGTTTGTTTAAATCAATTTGTTTTTACACTTATGTTATATATATATATATATATATTCCGCGTATTCCGTTTCTCTCTCTCTCTCTCCCCTTTATTTTAATATCTAAAGATAGCAATCCGTCCTGTATTAATTTTATTGAGTGCTTTTAAATATTAAAGGCACAATATTATTAGTAAGTATATAAGTAAAAAATAATAAATGTTTTACTTTCATAATTTATTTATTTATGAAAGTGTTTATTGTTTGAAGCGTCGCTTGTAGATGACATGCCTTTAAATTATTTTCGTATTTACTTTTTAATCATCAGCTTCAGCATTTTTCAAGCAATAATGGAAAATACATTTAGAAATTCGCGTTATATAAAACTATTTTTAAAACTTTGCAAGAAATTTTTATCTAATTTTAAACTTTTTTAAATGTTTAATATAAAGATTATTTTATTTTTTAAAAATAAATTGCTGCAACACATTTTTCAAATTTATTTTGCATGATCGCGAGTTAAACACTTAATATAATTTCAACTGTATCTAAAAGTATAACCAATCGAAACCGCAAACTATGAATTTTTGACAATTTTTCAACTCTTTTAGAAGAAACTACAATTATAACTTTACTAATATCATTCAATTTTATGGATAATACAATTATAAACATTACATGGAATTAATTGCTTGTATCTATTGATTCTTGAGATTTTAATTCAAAATACATTTGAAAAAAGGAAAAAGAACTTTGTTATGAAATTATGAAATGTTTGTTTGTGTGGATATAGTAGTATTTTACCCAACTAAAACATTATTTTCTAATTTTTAAACTAAAAGCAGACATACAAAGCTAATTATTTGAATTTTAAAATGGGGACGTTTAAGAAAGTATGGTATTTTTAGTCGGATACCTTAAATTCAATAATTATAATAAGGAGTTAAATATCTTAGAAATTTTGGAATTTGTGAATGCACTTTCGCATTATAAACATAAACCTTAACGTAAACAATATCGAATTGGAACATACTGAATTTTTGGAATCTTGCCGAATATAACGATATAAATAACAGAAATAACGATCTTTTTGTATATGAAAAATAAATGTTGCGTAAAAATATATTTTACTAATGAAACTACACTATAATTTGTTTCCCTTTCAAAATATATTAAGTTAAAATTTATTCTTAGTCGGTTGAATCTATCTGTGACCACGTTTGATTCATAAAACGGAGATCTTCAAAATCATCAGTCATTAAAAATAGTCTTAGTGATAGATGAAAACAACATTATTAATTTGTGTATTTTATTATATCCCTCTTTTCTAAATCTGTTGGGCATAAGATATTAAAAGACTTTTTATTAATTGCAAAAAGTTTCTAAAATCGCACAGTAAGTCTCTCTATATACGTAGGTACGTATTATTCTTATGTACTTCTTCCCACATAAATATTTTCAATTATTATCTATACCATGCAGAAAAAATTCAAAATTATAAGCTCATGTGATTTACATTATAAAGCTCTAACATGCTTTCATAAATCTATTTTCTTTATTTAATTTATAATATTCATTAATCATGCATAAATACAATTTACGCTCCACATATTTGTTGATAACAAAAAGTAATAAAGACTAATATTTTTTTTCCGCATTTCTGCTTAGTTATGATATAATATTTATGAAGAGAGTTATCTTTTTTTATTTTTCGATTTCCATGTACTCCGATATTAGAACAAAATGCATAGATTTAGTTGAAATCTAATTTTTTTTTTCACTAATAAGAATCTAACGTTTAATCGAAAAATTATGGAACTATAGTTCCACAATCAATTTTTTGCTTGCCATTTCTTAAAAAACTGCGTTTGTTAAAAGTTCGCTTCATAAGAATAGTTTTCTTAAGAATGTAATAGTTTTAATAGTTAATAAAATAATCGAAATTTGGAGAGACTTGAAAAATAAGTATAAGAAAACAAATAATATTGTTAATTTCTTGTTGCATATGTGTGGTGTACAATTGAGTAACACGTTATAGATATAATTTGGTTACATTATGTAAGGATAAGAAATTTTTGTATGTTTGTAAGCTACTTTGAACAATGAGTACGGCTTTAACTGCAAATATATATGAAAAACGTTTTTAACTGTAGAAATACCAATTTCAGTTTTAAACTTTATCGATATTAGCCAGCCTAAAATGGCTATAATACATAGAAATCGAGGAAATTTATTCTTTGATCCCACTGGAAATATCATAAATGTTTAAAAACTATTATAAGAGTCAGAAGCAATTTCAATGTATATTTATAATTTACTTTAGTTTACGACCGAGTAGCAGTATCTAACAGTCAAATTTAGAAAGAGTAATTTGTAAAAAAGAAAATTTTGTGAGTTTGTTGATGTTGCTGTTTTTGCCTGCTTTCAACAGTTTTGAGTTTAAAAAAAATATATAACAAATAATAAAAAAAAAATCTTTTAAAATTCTTACTGAAGAAATTTTTTTTAAATGTATGCATATTTTTATCTGTTGTTTGATGTATTATCTTAATTTTTATGTAGTTAGGAATGGTTGAAAAGTAAAATTAAATTATTGACTTGACGCATTCAAACTGTTTCTTTCTAACATGGTTTGTTTACTGGTATGCTTTAAAAACAAATTATTTTGCTACACAGTGAATTTCCATTACTTTGTGCGTCTTTCTTTTTCTTTTTTTATTTCTTTTAATTATTCTTTATATTCCTTATATAACTTTATCATACCACTAAATATACGATAGAAGTCCGAAAATTTTTTTTCACTGCTAAATAAATTTAATATTAATCTTAATTACACATCTTAAGTTCTGTGATTTATATCTTAATTGCACACAGAATAAGCCTTTATTTAAAAAAAAAGGAGATATTCTTGCGTATCGTTAGGTATTGTAACTCATAAAAATTAATGAAAATAGAAGATTTTTTTCTTTCTGCAAAATATAATTTTCTAGATGACCCAAGAAACAGTAGTTTCGTTACTCATGACGTCAGAGTTCACCGTTACATTTTAGATAGTTTATTTTAAGTGAATGTCTAAATGCTGAATTAAAATGCTGAAAAAGCCATAATTAGTCTATCTTTGTTTCTTCTGAATTACACTTTGGCAAGCACATTTTGTATTAAGAATCAGTACAGCATTAAATTGCATGAATAATAATGGAATGTATTCAAATTTATATAAAATCGCTAGAAAATTAGCCTTTCAATAATTGGGTTTTTAAGAAAAACTGCGTTATCATTAATGCATCATTAATTTCTTTTAACTATTATCATATTGTTAATTTTTAGAATTTCTTTTAAATATGTGTATGTGTCACTAAACATTTTATAAAAAAGTACAAGTTGAAAGAAAAAAAAAAGAATTCGTTATTAGTATTTTTTCCCCCTCTTAATTTTATATTGTTGCTTTGTTATGCGAATATTTTCGTTCTATTTCAATGAATACCTTTTGAAAATAAGTTGCATCTCATGACTTTTCTTCAAACAAAATAACTCAAGAGTTCATTTTAAATGGCCGTTTTATTTTGTTTCGAAGAAATATTTCCACTTTTTACTTTCATCAACGAAATGAAACTTCTAATAGCGTCTTAGAAACATGCATTAAAATAAACCGGATTTTTGTTTTTGTTTGAATAGATATTTATGATTTGGTATTAGTGATTTTTTTAATGAAAAAGAAAGATTTGAACGTTATTTCAAAAAAATAACTTTTTTACAATCAGTGAAAATTTCTAAGCCATTTACTTAAGATAATCTAAGTAAAAGTTCTTAATCTTATAAATGATTTAAGAATATTAAATTTAAATTTTCTGTGATCTAATTAACTTGTTTTTTAAATATCCCAAATGATCATTTTTATTAATTCGTACGTGGTTAGCGAATACGTTGCATTTTGTTAGGTGGTTTACCTTTTTTTCTTTTCTTTTTTCTTCTTTCCTTTTTTGAAAATCGGCCAAAATATATAAATAATTTTTTCGAAATTACATCTTTTCATCTTTTTAGATATTTACAGTTTCCTATACAATTTTAAATTAAATTGGAGACTGGATGAAAATTAAATTAACTTCTTTTTCATCAATATTCTAATACTCACATCGTTCTAAGTTTTCTTTTAATGTCATAATACCATATTATATAATATAAAACTGATAGAATAATTAATTAAGGTAAATAATTTTTTGTCAGAAACAATTTAAAAATTGAATGTCGGCACAGAGCTTAGAAATTTACTTGATGTCAATTGTTCTACCTATTCTTCAAGAATAATTAAATGAAATAACATTCAGTTTTCCTCTATTTATTAAATAGCTCATGTATAGTTAATTAGATAGTTATTTTATATTTTTCCATTATTTAAGTAATTATTAAAATTGTTGTCAAAATTACCTAAAAAATTAGCTGGTTGGGTAAGGTTTGAAAAGTTTTATTTTGGATTTCTTTAGGATGCATCTATCTGATGCCAAAGTGTTGTATAAAATTCAGTGCATATTTTTCGAAAATAGTTCTAATATTGATATAAATGCATTCATTTATACTGTATACCCATTCATTTTACACAGTGTCGTTTAATATTATTTATATAAAAGTAAAACAAATACTAAATTACATATAATGTGGAGAAAATCCGTTTACTATAACAAATGTAGGAAACAAAATATTTTGCAAATAAAAGAAAGGATTGAGCGTATTAAAAATATGCTTCTGTCAATGCTAAATCAAAAGTTTTCTGACTGCTATTCTATTTGGAAAAGAAAAGAAGAAAAAAACTGTCCTGAAAATAGACAAATGTAAGAAAAATATTTTCTCTTGCATCCTACCTTGAGAAATTGTACCTTTGTTGTCCTTTGTTCATACCATAGATTTTTAATCAAAGAGAAAAATTCCGCTTGTCAGTTCTCTGAACCTTTGCTTTCTAAATTCAGTTTTCAGTGTTTCTTCTTCGCTGATCTTAGGTCCAAATCCTTTTTTAAAATACAAAGAGCAGGCTTATTCCTGCTCTAAAACAAAAGACCTTTCCTGCGAACAGGTGTTTCAAATTTTCTTCATTGCTTATTTAGAGCTTTGAGCGTTTTGGTTTACACTCCGTGCATCTTGCAGCTGTCATTTTAGGGTTTGTAACTTGCAGTTGTTGCGACCAAGTGGTAATCACACTGTAAAGTTGCCAGCCATAATAAAACCGTGTGACTGTATTTCTGCTCGTCTCATCCCCATCTCTTGAATAGAAGACATATGTTTTGACTTTAAAAAAAAAGTGTCATAAAGTAAATATTGTGTCTGCCATTTTAAGATATCCAAACAAATAATATTTCTCTTAAGATTTAGAAATAGTTACAATTCGGTAGCTTTCTCACCTACTGCTGTTCAAATAGGTGTTTAAAAGTGCAATGGAATTACACATAGTTTTAAAGTTCTCATTTTAAAAGTTTAACATTGAATACCTTTTACACAATCACACTTTTAACACGCTTTTATAAGCTTCCCTTGTACGCAACGGAATCTTTGAATTCGATTTTTACCCACTTTAAGAGAGGTCAGATTAATTAGAAATTTTACACACTTGTCAAGGGCCGATGACAGCACAATATTTTTGTTCCATTGTCCTGATCAGAATCATCAGGATGAACTATTTCCAGATTTAGAAACTAATTCCAGATCCTATTTCCAGATTTGGCGACTGAAAGATTAAATTACAACCCTAAAGAGATAACGCTCATGGTTAATACAAATACAACAAACAAAATAAATGAGAGTCTAAAAAACACGCTTTTATTGTAAATCTAACTAAAAAAAATGAAAAATAAATTATAGTTTAAAAAACACGCTTTTATTGGTTAATCGAACCGAAAAGTAAAAAATAGTTCTTAATATAAGAATAAAATGATTAACGAGAAAATTAATGTCATTGTGGTAAAAGCGTGGGGTGCTCGATATCAATTCTTATAATTTCTTACCAGTTCTATTCTGAAATGCAGAGTTTGTGTAAAAATATAGTACAAATCACTCCACACACTTTCACCACAATAACATTAATTTTCTTGTTAATCATTTTATTCTTTCATTAAGAACGATTTTTTTGTTTACTTTTCAGTTTGATTAACTATATAAGAGTGTTCTTTAGTTGTTTTTTTTTAAACAATAATTTATTTAGAGAATTTTTTTTCAAAAAAATAAGATTACTGTTTCTTGTTAACGGAGAAATAAATATTAGTTATTTATCATCAAAAACACCTTTATTAAATTTTATTTGCCTTTATTGAACTATTTTCCATTTTATGGTCATTTATACACACGTAGAACTTATATAGAATTTTATAGCCATCCCTTTATAACTTTTTTTTATCATTATTTATCTATATTTCATTGATAGATTGTTGCATAAACTGTGTCTTATTTCTCAAAAGTATTTAAAAGAAATTATGCTTTATAAAAGCAGTTATTCCGCTCTTGCAATAAGTGACGACTCAAATAAAAAGAGAATTTTAATTATTATCATTAACCTATAAAATTACATTTTGGTATTGAATTTTTTGCTTTCCCTCGCTGTTAAACTTCTCCCTATTAGAAAACATCAGTATCGAATTTTTTTTTTTAGTTTAAATTTAGATTTGCTTATATAATGAATTCAATTTAGATTTTAAAATACTTTTTGAGTTAAATCACTACCTATTCTCCTGTGTGCTTCGGTATCTTAGTATATTACGGTATTGTTTTTAAAAGCATTTTATATGCAATATATGGTTGAGAATTAATTTTTAAATTTATAATGAACTTGCTTTGAAATGTGAATAGCATCATGAAACAATAGGTATTTTCATTTAAATATTTTCAAAAGTGCTCTAATTTTGTAAAATTTGTAAATTGTGTGAGAGTCGTATTTTTTTTTTTAAAAAAAATGATTCTTATTAAGTATTAGACATTTTCGAAAATTTAAATTATTCTGTCAAATATTTCTAAAAAATATCTTAAATAATTTCATTTACAAAACTTTTATTGAAACTTTTTACAAATATATGTATTCAAAGCATGCATTAGAAGAATTTGAGAGTAAATAAAATCATAAAATTTGCTAATACAATCGGAATTTTTTTAATGTAAAATTAACACGTCGATTATAAAGCACTTACAGTGTAATAAAGTTTGTTTGTAATTCGAAAAGAGATTTAATTTTATAATTGAAAATTTTAGGGACGGTTTTATATTTGGTGAAAAATAATTATTGTGTTTATTTTAAAATAAAAAAAAATGCTGACGTTATTGATATGTTTTAATTCTATGTCATCCTACAGATTGAAAATTCAAACCATATTTATAAATAGGAAAATTTGCTGAAATTCCCCCTTTAAAGAAAGAGTAAATTAAAAGATTTGTTTTTTAGTTGTTATTTTTGAAATAATCAGACGTAATTCTTCTGAATTATTTATATTTGATAATTTTATTACATGCATCGTATTTCTTAAAATACAGGAAAAAAAGGCTTTTATATTAAAAATAGAAGTATTTATAATATCATCAGTTAAGTTCCTTGTAAATATGCAGAAAACAGGACTGTTTACCTTTTTTTCTTTACTCACGTTAGCAATTTATTTATAATTTTCTCTGGAAATTGTTAATTTGTGTACATAAAAACGAGAACATTGAAGAAAGTAATTTTCATGTGTTATTTATCATTATTCATTGTGAATCTTATTTCTATAAAAGAGTTAAATAGAGCTTTTCATACGTCGGTATTGCAATAATAATTCGTTCACTAAAATTTTTTTTACTTTATCTGTATGACAATAACTCGTTGTTGAACTATTTTCGATATATAGATCCTACATAAAATATATCAGTATCTTAAACTTCAAAAAAAAAAAAAAATGTATATTATATGTTTGTTTTTTTTGTTACAGAATATGAAATTCATATAAATTTTCTATTAAAAAAAAGTTTATTTCATTTTTAGTAACTTATGCCTTAATTTATCATTTTAGCAACGTATTTTTTAGCAATACTATACATTTCTGTGATTAGTCCTCTATAAAAGAATCATATGAAAATGAGTTAATAGGAAATTGTAAGATGATATTAATTTTAAATTTTTTTTCTACACGTGTTCAGACTCTGATGAAATTTTGAAAAATAAATTTCTTTTTTTTATTCTGTGCTTCATTTTCTAAATAATTACATTCATTCTTCATAATAATATTCTCTCAAACTCTCTTTGTATTAGTTCATATATAAGTGACATAAATTTGAATATAATTTTCAGTTCCTTTCTATTTCTTGAAAAAAATTTATAGCTAATTTTTTAAACTGAATGGAAGAAAAAAAAGAATATTTTTTTATTCAATCTTACAAAAAGGATAATAGGTTTTATTAATTCTATGAGGAAATTCTATTATTACGTTAGATTTAAAGAATAAGTATAAAAAGTATTCATTTCTTTAAGAAACTGCTTCGGAAGGTCGATATAAAATAAGAATGGTTATTACAATTTTTTTTAACAAGGCAGATTCTTGGATTATTTTTTCATAACAATGCCATTCTCACATGATTTAAATAATTAATTTCCTTGGTAATGCACTTCTTTGAAGAACGAAGTTTCATCAATGGAAAAAAAAAGAAAGAAAATGTATAATTAAGAAGAAGAAAAAATAGCAGATTTTTTTTTTTTGCCTTACTATTTTTAAGGTGGAAATCTGTCTCAAAAAAAAAAATTCTATGTCTAACCCGTGATGCAATTAAAAAAATAAATCTTTAGAAAATGGTGAGATAAAAAAACAATGAACTGAAGTGAAAAAGGACGGGTCATCATTTTTTCGCGCTTTGTTTGAAAAACCTTCGCTTCTTTTTGTCCCGATTTTTTTTTATTTGCGATTTTTTTTAATCCTATTACTCTAAGATCGTGTCTCAGAACACGTGTCGAAATTTGTAATCCCGTTTTATTTAGCAAACTCAAATTTAATGGGATAGGTGTAAATTCAATTGAGTGTAAGAGAAAAGAGTTTTATATTCTTTTAAAAGAAAATTCTTTTTTTCTCTTCTTATTTGTAATACGGAGTAAAGTGTGTGGGCTCAAGCATTCATTAATTTCGCACCGATAATTTAATCGAATACTCTCCGATTTATGATGATTTTAATCATTTAAATGTCTTTAATGCTTTCTTTTTCGTATTATTTAGACCGAGTGAAACATTTGAATGTGACATTTTTGTAATTGAATTAAAATATTTTAAACATAGTCAAATAAAGTAAGAGGTTTATATTATGCACTAATTATAAATTACATAATTTTTTAAAGTAATAGGCCTTCTCTCTTAGTAAAGTAATGGCTTTACGTTATAAAGTAAATAAGTATTAACTTAAATCCAAAAAAAAAGTAAAATTATAAAAAAAATATGTTTGCAATATTTGTATAAGTTATTCGATTAGAAAGATTCAACCACAAGAAGAGAGCATATAAATTCAGTCGTTAAAAAACTTACTTTCTCTGTTAGATATTATTTTTAAAAATGAAGCCTACTATTCACAGAAACTTTATTATTTTATATAATTTATGTGAATCAATATTATCTTTAGAAGTTCTTTAATCTATTTTAATCTCTTCCTTCCCAATAATTATTATTTTCGATTTAAAAAAAAACACAGTAGCATACTTCTTCGAAAAACATATAATTTGATCCTATAATATAAATTTTTATTTTTTTAATAATCCAAATTAACAGGAGTTCCCAAGGTTTTTTGTTTTGTTTTTGTTTATCTGTTAGAATCCTTGTTTTTTCATTCAGTACTTCTAAAGAAATGAAACATATTTAATTTGCTTGGATACATCTTTTTATGCCTATTCATTTATATATTTCGATTAATCATTTAACTCATTGATTCCCAAAGAGGTCTATATCGACAGTCAAAGGCCTATGATGACCTGCAAGGGGTCCACTTCATCAAAAAAATATGGTGGTCCATGAGCTGTAAATTGGGATCTACGGTAGTGGCTTTCATTAAACCAAATCATGTGACTAATTTTAAAAGAAAATTTAATCAGCTGGAAACCAGATTTTCCCTATTTAACAGATTTATTTACAAAATTTATTGAGATTTATTTGCAATTACAAGGTAACACAGCATAAATTTTATTAAAATAAGAACCATCTTTCCAGCGTTTTTATTTTTTTTTTTCGAAAATTAAGCTAAAGGAGTAAAATATTGGACTTCACGAATTTTTTCAGTTTCTCAATTTGTCACTGACTATCTGCTAGAAAATTGACATTTTAACCTACTTTGAACATTTAAATGCCCTTTATTCAGATTTTAAAACTAAGTTTGAGAATGCTTTGACTATGGTATTACCATGGTAGGAAAAAATAAAATAAAGACTGGATACACTACTAATCGAGGAGATTTAGCTTTAAACCTGGCAAGATTGATGCCATAAGTTGAAAGTTTGTTATTGACGCACCAGATTCCTCCCTTCCATTAAAAGCATTTGTTTGTTGCTCAGTTATTTTATTTAACAGTTATTTTACGTATTAATTATTTTTTAAATTTAATAACATACGTTTCTTAAGTTTTAAACACAGTACTTCACTACAGATAGAAATTTAAATCTTTAAAAGTTAATAGTACAACTAACTGTGAAAAAGACATTTAAGTTCATAAATTTGCAAAAATTAAATATTAGGTCAGCAGGGGTCAACCCCAAACATAAAAACATGACAAGGGATCTATGAGACAATTAATATTAGTTATATTTTTGCCGAATGCTAATTCATTAAAATATTTTTTTTGTTTGCAGATTGATGTGTATAATACATTCTTAATTATGTACAGCCGTGACTTACTTACTTTGATTTTTTGTATAAATATTTCGAAGGATCAACAAAATAAAGTAAAGATCTGAGTTAGTAAAGATTCAATGGAAAAAATATTTAATCCCTAGAAAAATATTTGAAAAAGGAAAGGGGGAGGGGGGAACATTGAGATTTTGAACAACTAGTATTATATAAAAGAAGTTCTAGCAAGAACACGAAAAAAATGGTACGAATTATGATGGAAAAATGACAAATTTTGCTGAAGTTTATACAAAAATTATTGATTTATTAAAACAATTGAATATCTGCTAAACTTCTTACCTAAGCTTCATTTAACTATACACTTTTTGTTACCAATGTGTGATATAGTTTGACTCAATATTCAAAACATATCGTGAAATCAAATGAAAATATACGG
>BMAV01025161.1:128117-139308 GCA_019973955.1 Trichonephila inaurata madagascariensis | reverse complement strand
TTCTACGTTAAATCTAAATTCTTATGTAATAAATATTCACATACATTTTGGAAAATAAATTTAAAAACAAACAGTTCATCTCTCTCTTTTATTGAAAAGGGATAAAAAATTAATCTTTCTACTCGTCATTTTTCCAAATAACTTTGCTATTACGTCGTGCAAAAGTTACAAACTCTGCACGTTGACTTCCTGTTCAAATGTTTAAATAGTGGGGGGAAACCATCCAAACAGTGAATCTGTTTACCTAGTGCTGATGATCCAGCGGCTCCGAACTGTTCCGTAGGGAATTTTTAATTTTTGGAACAGCTTTCGGTTCTGCATCACCTCCTCCGTTTCTTCCCTGTTGCAAAAACTTAACTTTTGTTATTTAGAAAGCTAACAAGGGTCGTGGAAATAACAATTTCTTTTTAAAAAAAAAAATAGAATTAATTGTGATATGAGACAATTAAGCCTTATTAACTCAGTCGATTCTCTGATCGTTAAAAATGATTGATGTTTTGAAACCAATTTGAATAATTAAACATCGAATTTTATTTTGTTATTTGTATGACCAGTAGCGCACACAGGAATTTTTCAAGGGGGGGGGGTCCGGGGGCGAAAGTTCACCATTTTTGTATCATGCTCCTTTTGATTTTGTCGATTTTCGGGAACAAAACACAGTAAAAAAATAATTATTGAATAAATAATTAGCATTAATTAATAAAATTAATCATTAATAACAAATACTTAACTAAATTTTACTTACTATATACTTAGAATTATAATCAATCGGAAAAAAAAATCAAGGGCTTTGGGTCCGGATCCCCAGAACCCTCCTTTTTGTCGCCACTGTGTATGACTAATCAACACTAATCGTGGTCGTTTGGGAAATTTTGAACCACTATAAATCGTTTAGTAGGAGCTTGGCGTTTATCATCAATTTTTTTATTATCTGTGAATGTTTTCTAATTTTGAAATAAAATCGTTGTGAATCATTTGTTTTTAAAACTAAATTTTTGTTATTTGTGTGACTAGGGATAAGATATATATCGCAGAAACACAACAACCGTTTTGAAATCCTTGTCGAAGCTTAAATTAAATTTGTTATTTATATGAATTATACTGATCTTGGAAGCATTAGTTTTTTGAAATTCTTGTTGAATGTAAGTTGTTAATTGTTGTGTGATAATACTAGTTGGGAAAAAAATTAAATGTTTTATGATGATTAACATTCGACAAAGTTAAGTTTTAAAAAATGATTAACATTCGTTAAGATTAAGTTTTTAAAATAATTAATATTCGTTAAGATTAAGTTTTTAAAATAATTAATATTCGTTAAAATTAAGTTTTTTATGAAAAATATTATATGAATTACTTAGAATTTACCTATTGTAGATGTAATGGATATGTATTCGGAAATCAGAATTTTATATAATATTGCTAATTCTAACAAGAAAACTTATTCAGTACAAAGTCGTATGTTATTTAGGAACTGTATTTTATCCCACAATTAACTTAAAATTATTTAAACTGGCATTATCTTCATATAATTATCATTTTTCACTTTTTATATATGACATTACTTAAATGTAATAATTTGGAACAAAATACTATAAACACATAATATTTTCACCACTCTGATATAATCAATAATATTCTTGAAATCAAATGAATACAAGTGACATGTTTTTTTTAAACTTTAGTCAAGCATATGTTTTTTTTCATAAAAGGTGACTTATGAAGACAATTGTCAAAATAATAAAAATAAATTAGTAATATTGTAAAACTGATTGGAAATGTACAAATGTAATTTCCGTATAATGCGATAGTTACAATCTTATTTATGCTATATGAAAAATAGGTTTATTTTACTAACTAATCATCATAATTACGATACATGTTTATTTTCTTTAACTTATAAAATCAGTACTTTTTGTATTCAATATACGTTAGACAGTTTCAATCCTCATAAATCATTTTTACATTAATCGTGTAAGCGCGTATATATTTTCTTTCTGTATTTATATATTACATCATGCCATAATTTTACTGTATAACCAAACATTTTCCATTCTTTAAGGTGTTTTTATTTCAACTTGTTATTGTTTTGTAGTTGATGTTGAATAAATAACTTAATATCAATCATGCAGTTATATAACAATGGACGTGGCAAATATTGGTGGTATTTAATTTCCTGAAACTTCCATCGAACTTTGTCGAAAATGTGGCATGATAATTAAATTTAAAAATTTACGTCATCTATAATTCAATTTTTCTTAAAAAACTATTGCGATGAATAATGCCATAGTGAAAAATATAGTAAATTGGAATAAGTGTTGCAAAATTATTAGGGGCAAAATATCTTTTAAGCAAAACTCGAATGTTTTCCTATTACAGAATTATTGGAACAAAAATTATAGATAACGAATCTTAAAATAAAGGATTTATCTCTCTCTCACTTTTTCTCTTAATTCTTATAAAATACTTTTTAATCTGTTATCATTTCTGTATTTTAATGAATTCATGACTTTTGTGCTGAAGACTTTTTTACTTTCTGATTTAAATTAATTTTAAAATTTCTTTAAAAGGAATATAACACTTTTATTAAACATATTTAAAAGACTTCTTTAACTATTCAACTTAGCCAGGGATTTAAAGTATAAAATTATTCTTTTATATTGATTGCTCTTTGCTCTCTTGATAATTAAATTGCCGAGCCAATTTTTCATCAACTATTAAGTACTATTATTAGTATTTTTAATTTTATAAAGTGTTACTTGGAGCAACAATTTCTTTTAATATTCTTGGCAATATTAAACTTAAGTTTACTTTATTAATTTATTTTTTATAAGCTCATTAAAAAAACAAGAGCTTAAACTTTTCAGATTTTTTTGTGATAAATATTAATATTTTTAGTTGTGATAGTGTTTAAATACACATAAACCAGTATAAAAAGTAATTTTTGATTTTTAAAAAAACCTTTTTTGTTCATATATTATAAAATATATCTTAATATAAAAATAGCTGTCATAATTAAATTTTAATCCTTTCGATATTTTTTATGAGTTTTATCATTACAGTAATTATCATTAATCTTTGCTACAGTTTGTTTTCGATTATGTTTGTATTAATTACATTGATGTAGTATAAAAATATGCAAAATTATTTATTTATTTAATGTTCACATACATAAAAATTCTGTTTTTGCGTAAAACAATATGAATTGATTTTTTATTTAACCTTAAAATAAGAATAAATAATAGACAATTAATTTCAATTTATGTTCCTTAAGGTATCCGACTACGTTCGGAATCGTGATTTTGCAAAATCGTATAAATGGAAAATATTTATGATATTTAGTGTCACTTAGATTCGAAAATGTATATAAAATTGTTCTAAGAATAGTATTTATTACAATAAAAAATTATTTAAGTATAATATTTTGACAAAAAATGAACATAGAATGACCTATTTTCAAAATATTCTCCTTTTGTGAAAAATGCTTCTATTATAATAATAATTTGTCTGTATAATATGTATGCCTATTATATGCCTGTATAATATATATGCCTGTATGCCTATTATAATGATATTTGCTCAGACCTCTGTACAGAGGCTCAACTAGAATTTTTGAAATACATAACTTAGAAGTGGGTTTATCCATGTTTTACGACAACAGAGGGGAGACATTTTAAGAAAAAAAACGCCCATAATTATTTCAAATGGTTGCAACTCTGAAAATAATGTGCATTTTTCAAAAATCATAGTTGAGCCTCTGTACAGAGGTCTGAGCTATATACAGGCAAAATGTTATTATAATAAAAGCATTTTTCAGAAAATGAGAACATTTTGAAAAAAGGTTATTCTAAGTTAATTTTTTGCCGAAATAGGGCATTTAAATAATTTTTTTTGCCAAAATGTCCTTAAAACAATTTTATACATGTATTCTAATCTAAGTGACACTAAATATCATGAAAATTACCCATTTACGCGCTTTTTTAAGATCACGGTTCCGAACGTAGTCGGATACCTTAAAATATATTGGTTTTTCTTTCTTTCACATATACGAATACTCTTTCGTAAAAATGTTCGAATTATATATATATATGTATATAATAATATATATCGGATTCTTGAGTCCGAGGTTGTGGTAGATTTAGATTTACTTCTAAACTCTGAAACTAAGTTTGAATTTTTCTTTATACATATAAAGAATGTGAGTGTTTTTAAGGAATCTACAAAAAATAAACAGATTGCCACATTAATATTTTTTTCCTTTTACGTTTCGGTTATTATAACCCTTTTCGAAAATTATATTACTAAATAAAAAGTTCATAATCATGTAACTTAAATTAACTGACGTTTTTGATCAACTTTTTTGAATTGCTTAAATGTAATTAAAGTATATTTTTAGAAGGATCAAATAAAAAAAGACTATTGAAATAATAATAACAATAATTCTTTATAAATAAATAAAAATAATTCAATTTTTAAAATGTGGGGATGTTATAAATTTGACTTGCGATAGAAATCTGTATCCATGATAGGAACGAGTATAAATTAAAATTATAACAGGATTTGTATATTTTTTATTTGTACGCACATGTATATTTTGAATTTGTATTAAAATAACTTTATAAAACGAACTTGTTGAAATAAATTGAAAAAAAAAAAAAAAACGAAAATTTGAAACCAGATGTTTTTTTATACGAAAATAAGATTAGAAATATTTAATTCCACAGAATCAAGTTGCTAATAATTTTAAAATGTATTAATTGATAAATCTTTTATTCCATCATAAATAAATGCAATAAAACACAATAAAATCAAACTGTGTTATAAACTGTAAAATGTCCAAATTATATAGACTTAAAAATGAACATGTTAATGAGCGATTTTGGTTACACAGATGAAATATTAATTTAAAAACACTAAAACCTTGGGTGTTTCATAAACAGTTGCTCAACTATTTTCAACGGTGAAAAGTGCATTACCAGGCTATTTTTTAAAAAAACTCATTTTCACAATTTAAATATTTGAAAGCGATTGGATCTGATATTGTTGTCTTTAAATGGAAATGATGTTATTGCTTACTTTCCTGGAATCAAAAGATAAAACAAGATGCTGAGAGGACATCGCAGGTTAACATGTTTTTCAACATTCCATGAGTTCCTGATATTTTTTCTTATGAAACATCGGCGACATAACTTTAAATACGGGGGATTTCTCCAGCCCTTCAATATAAATGTATAATATATTTACCTTTTGTGCAATTGTCTCCAACTTAATTTTAAAAATTAGGAAAATGGACTAAAAATTAGCATTTTTTAATTTTATTTTTTGGAAGGGACACAGCTGCACAAATGATCACCTTATAAGTTGTCACCAGGGACGCCTTAAGGCATGGGCCAACTGGGCCCAGGGCCTCTGTCACAATGGGAGCCTCGTTTCGTTCTCGATTCAGCCTTAATAAGATCACTATTCGAATAATTTCCACGGTCAAATTTTATTTCTGGTTATATTCTCTGAAAAACTGGGAATTTCGGACGATATGTCAACTGGCTATATGTGATGGCCGTCGTTCATGTAGAGGCCTAGGCCTACCACCATACACCATCGTTACTCATTCAGTGAAAAGGCGGCAGTCAGTCGAGCCGGTTTGTGCGATTGTAAATCATGCACATTTATTTGTTTCGGGTTTATTTATTTATACGAGTATTTGACAACGTATATTATATACCAGGGGCGCTCAACCTTTTTTTCTGCCGGGCCGCATACATATGTTAGGTATTTCACGCGGGCCGCATACGTATGATGGCTGTTTCACACGAGCGGCAGCATGAAAATTAATGGAGGGGAGGGGTAGAAAAACGATTTAAGACAAAGATAACATAGAAAATTTAAAATGTGGAAATTAATCAAAATATTGATACTCCTATTTTGCTTTTCTTAATTTTTATTTTTGTCACTAAATTTTTTTAAATTGGAAGCATTTAAAAATCACTCTTTTACATTTTCTGCATCAGTAAACGGTTTCATATGATTACCAATAATAAAGCAAATTTCATAGGGTGCATTATAACACTGACACAAAACACTTTGTTGCTGTTGTAAAGATTATTCAAGGAAGCCTATTATCATGTCTTGAAAGAGGTCTTCCAGGAAAATTGTCATTGACTGACTCCTGTTTATTGGTATTTTTTAAATACAGCATTTTCGTGACAAATCAAACAATTACTGAATCATGTTCTTGTTTTTCACTACAAAATAGTCAGCTTTCCAATCGTCTTGGAAATAATCTATTTCCTTTGAAAATTTTTCGCTTGCAAGATATGAAAGATAGTTAAAAATTAATTCCAGTCATAAAAATGGTCGCTACTCTACTGTTGTCTATTATCATTAATCAGAAAAAAAATACATCAATTCGCACCCATATCGACAGCAAAAAGAAAAATTGATATATTTGATTTTTAACAAAGAATTTTCCACCAAATTTTCATAAATAAATGAATTTCCCAAAGCAATGGGCCATGACCGGGTCACTTAAAAAGGCCCGGCGGGCCGCATGTAGCCCGCGGGTCACAGCTTGAGTATCGCTGCTATATACTGTCTACTTTTAAGGGTCATAGGTGGGGCCTACTATTGTGTAGGGGCCCAGGGCCTCAAGAAGTCGTAAGACGTTCCTGGTTGTCTCTGATTGTAGGTACTCAAGGAAAGATAGCTCACTAGAGCAAAAAATGCTCAAAAACTCAAATATAAATAGAAATTATAAATTTATATCTTTAAATTATAATGCAGAGGATAATTTGGTTCGCTCTTATTTCATTCCTTAGTGGGCTTATTGCCCTGTTATATTCAATTATTGAATAAAACTCGATCTTTTTGATCAGCTTTTCTTATATAGTTTGGGTTTTGAACAATGAAATTTCTGTTTGTAGTTTGCATCAAATAGCTGCATGAAAAAAATAACAATGGCTTGTATTGTAATTAATTAATCATATTGTCCATTTATATTGATCTAAAAAGAAAAATTTTCCCCCTCTTTGTTTACATCGAATATTAGTGATCAAATATATATTTGTTAATACTTCATTTACGCTTTTGATGCTATACTAAAATTTAATTTAAATGATCTGTAAACTGGAAAAATACATTGTGTAATCATTGATTGATCGAGAATAAATCAAACTAAAAAGATTTGATTACTTTAGTTTAAAGTATTCGTATGTTTGACTAAATTTTAAAAATGACAGAATTAAGTTTTACTTTCCATTCTGAAAAGGAAACGAAGGCAGCACTGACAAATAAAATTGAAGCCGATTTTAATAGTATAAAATACAACACTGAAGTTTGTGAATTTATAAATTATACTTTATATTAACTTATGATTCGTAACTCTGAAAAATTTTGGAAACTCGTTAAATTTTAGGGTTTTGTTGGATGTACTTTTACATCAGCATGGTTATTTTTGTAACTTTTGCTTAAAGCTCTATGTGTTTTTCATGTATGTGATAAAAGGTAATAGTAGCTCTCAATTACTAGTTTTTAAGATTTCCGTTATCTTTTTTAAATATACATTGAAAATTGGATGTTTTTTTAAATACACTGTCAGTGATCACTTAAGTGTATTTTATTTGCTTGTGCATTATTTTCAAAATATTCTTTAAATTTATTACCATATTTGATTATAAAATTATTGTGTGCTCTACTTTTTATTATTTATTTTCTTATTGCATGGAGTTAAATAAACATTTTGTTGCAAAAGAATATCAGGAAATATTACTGTATTAATAATAATAATAATCATTAATACTAAATATTAAGTTTGATTGTAAGGAGAGCAAAGAAGATTGAAATAAATGAACTATAAGTTTTGAAAATTAAACGTTTTCTTAAATATAATAAAAAGTAATCATAATTTTCTAAATAGGAAATGATATTTTACTGTATTTTAAACTTACGATTTCAAGATAAATTGGGAAACTTTTTACCTTTTTATGGGCTTTATGATGTATTAATATCAGAGTTATACAAAGTTACAATGTTACTATTTCGTTATTAATTTATGTTTTAGAAAAATGATTTCGAAAAACTTGCAAAGAATATGAAAGAAAAAAAGTGACTAATATAAGTGATTAAACTCTTTTGGCTTATTTCGACTTTTTCCTTAATCTGTTTTCCTCTTCTTTACTTTTCTTAATCCGACTAGGTGAAGTTTTATTTTAGTTATTTTTTTTTTATATTCCCCCAGTAAAGAAACAGAAGCCAAAGCTGTTGAAAGAGCGCCCGTAGAACTCTCCGCTTATCTGCGGTACCCAGTGCCGTGTGAATCCGCATGGGCGTGAGATGTAAAGCCGGTGAAACTGTACTCTCTGCCGCTCTTCTTACTTCTTCCAAGTGGAATTTTTTCAAAAAAACTTAATAGTTTCCGAAGTTTTTGTTGCAGATAAAAATCTCTTCTTTTTACGGGTTCTCCTAGTTTATGAAACATAAACAAAGTTTTACGTTATTTCTCCCCCGAACTGTTGTTATAACTCCTTGGGAAAAAAGATTTCGTATGGAAAAAGAAAAAAAAAAGGTTGTGTAGGGAGGTGTTTTGAGTAAATTTTGAAATCACGTTTTTGCCACGGAAGTTTTATGAATGGGATTAAATGTTATGTAATAAAACTTGGAAAAAAAAATTTTTTTTTTTCGGTTGGTTTATTGTTTCACTTCTTTTATGCATTCTTCATTGGATGCTTTAGATAAATCTATAATCAACCAACTTTTAAATTCGAAAAAAAGTTTTAAAATTAATGAATTTCCTTTAAAAAAAACTCTTATAAATTTAAAAACGTTTGATTCATAATTTTAGATAATTTGAACGTTCCCCTTTTATTAATATCTTATGCACTTTACTACAGAATTATAAATTTAATTGAATGAAACACAAAGAAATACATCAATAAATATGATTTTTTTCATCGTAAATATTATTATTTGATAATTTTATTTTGCTTTTATATTGTTTTGTTTTGGCATTATATTCCTGATTACATTGCAATGAATGAAATACTCAAATAGAGTTCCTTAAAGACAGTGGAAAAGTAGAAATTAATTTAGTTTATAAATAAAACACTAGATAGTCTTTTTTAAATACAAGAAATGGCTCTTGTGTGGAAAAAACGTATTTGTTTTTAAAATAAACTGTTCTTTTATAATGTTTGTAATTTTGTAAGACAAATTCATGTAAAGTATTGAAAATATAAGGTTTTATCAGGTTTTCAAAATGAATAAATATTTCTTTTAATTATGAATTCTAATTAAAAGTGTACAGATTAAGGATAGTTAGCCGAGCAATTTTTAAAAAAATTAAACAGGTTGAGAGTTTAATGGATTATGATTTAATATTGTAGTTTTAAGTAATATTTTTATTATTTTTTTATCCTTTATGATTGTTATTAAATAAAAATGTTGATTTATATAATAATATTTTGATGCTAAAAAAAATCTTTTCAAACTTAAAACTGTCGCAAAATTTATTTGAAAAAATTATGTATAATATTAAGTAGAGGGGGGGGGGAGTTAGTGTTTTTATTATAAATAAGCAAAACTACATAAGTATAAAAATTGTCTAAAGAGTTTCAAATGGTTATTTAAAAGGCCTTATATAAGTTTTATCATACCCAACGCTGTAAATATCCTGTCAATGAGAGAAAGGGGGTTTAAAAAGAATTATTGAGCAATAAATAACTACACTGATATATATTTTGATTAGGAAAAAAAAAGCAAAATATTTAATGAAATCGTCTTTTAAGTAGTCGAAGTTATTCATTAGAAAAATATATTGCTTGGTTAAATACGATTTTTGGAGGGCTAAATTTTTCTGTCAATGAATATTAATGAATTTATTCACTATATTTATTTTGCATAGCTTCTTTATTCTGCTTAAAATTAATTGATTCTATGAAGAATTTGGAAGTGATTTATTGACGGTTCCTATTGCGCGTTAATGAAATGTATTAAATGATTCTATTTTAATATAGTGTAACAATGAATATAAATGATATTTTCATTCGATATTGCTCTAATACTAAAGAGAAAAGGATACTATTTAGAATGTAGCTTGAAAATGAATTTGTTTATTCAAGCTACGTTATATGGTACGCCATTTTTATGTAATAAATATGTTTTAGAAAACGTATTTATAAATCATATTATTATTTTTATCAGAGTGTTAAACATTTTTTTTTTCGTTTTGATTTAAAAACTTATTCTAATATGCCCGAGTTTTTTCAATGTTTTTGATTATACTACCTCTCGCTTTCCATTTCTCAGCTGTTGTTTTGGAAAATTCTAATATTTTTTTTCTTTATTTTAACCATCAGGTTTTGAGCATTTTGTAACATCAATGAATTGGTAATGCAAAAATGTTTGTGTGTTACTAATTTAAAAATCTTTATAATTATAAAAAAAGTTTACTGTTTGTATTAAAAGAAATATAGACGAAAACGCAGAGGCGTAATCTTTATGTCAAAAATTAAATATCTCTTGGTATATGGGAGGGGTTTCAACCCCCGAACCCCACCCTTATATACACTATTGGTTATGATCTATTGATCAAACGATTAATTGTTTTGTACAGTTTCAATCCATGATGAAAAGAAAAAATATCGTTCTCATTTTAAAAAAAACTTACGAAGTAGCATGCTATTTGAAAATTATATGTATAAAAAAATCGATAAAACGTTAACATTTCAATTTTCTAAAAAACAGTGTGTTATTTTTCCTGTCATTTATTACTTTTAGGCTTCACTGCCTTTCTTCCCCCTTGATTTTAAGCTTCCCTTTGATGCAAGTGTATTAATAACAAACGCATCTGCAGCCAGATTAAAGGCAATATTCTTTAATGTCGCTAAATTTGGATCATCATTCAATAAATTTTTCATCTATATATTATCAGTAAGTATCAATTATAACTATTTTGGCATAAGTACTCTATAAACTGATTTATCACGTTCTCGGCGGTTCTTCTATTAATAGAATTAAAAGATAGTGGAATGTAGTCTCCAAGAATAGGAGCTCACTATATCCTTTTTAAGTGTTCGGATTTACCTTTGTTCGGTTTTTAACGAAGAAACAATTTTTGCTTTCAAGACGCTTTTCTCGAGATACTTTGGAAGAGTAAATATGTGTAGTTATCTCGACTTGAACGCCAAAGCGCGAGCTATTT
>BMAV01025161.1:91388-104867 GCA_019973955.1 Trichonephila inaurata madagascariensis | reverse complement strand
AAATAAAATTGAAAATCTCAGAAAATGGAATGTAAAACGTTTTACGTAAAAGCATCTTTCAATTTCAAGATTAAGTCATTTAATGACATTCGTCGACATCTGATTGTGCAATTATCCTTTTTCTGAAGACTATTGTTTTTCACATATTTCTATACTCAAAGGTAATGCGTAGATGTCAAATGATTTTGGAAAATGGATTTTTTGAAATGAACAAAATGAATTTTTTTTTAAAAGAAAAGTATTGCATTTTCGCTTGATTTCATATTTTTTAGAGAAGTGTTTGCTATATGGTTTTGAATAAGTTTTTCTCTTATTATACATTTGGGGTTGACTACTAAAAGTGTAGGTGCCGAGAACTTTAAATATACTTGGTAAGCAGTAATTAATAATTCATTTTTAACTGTATTCGATTTTTAAAAATGATATTTTTTAAATTTTTTTATTTCATTAATTTTGTCCTTTTACCTAGATATTAAATTTATTACTAATACCTTCTGACATCGTTTTTACTATAGCCTTCTGATATCAAGTATATTTATTAATAAGCAAATAAATTCATTCTTCACTGAAATGTCAAGGGTCATGGAATACTTCCTAATATCGTTTGGGACCACTTTTTCACAAGCTCAGCAAATCGTTGAAAGTCTCCTGAAGAAATATTCACCCATGCTACCTCTACAACCTTCTGTAATTGCGAAAATGCAGCCTATGTAGGATTTTGTGTAATAACTGATTTTTCGATCATATCCCATATATATTCGATGACATTCATGTCTTACGATTTAGGTGGCCAAATCTTCTTTGGAATTGTTTGGAATATTCCTCAACGCAACTGCGAATAATTTGGGCTCCTTGAAATGGTGCATTGACATCCTGGTAATTGCCATCGTTGTTTGGGTATTTGAAATTCATGAATGGCTACAAACGGTCTCCAAATAGTTGAACAAGATCGGTTCCAATCACGGTTTGGCTCAGTTTGTCCAAAGGACTTAGTCCTTGCCATATAAAAACAGCCTATACCAGGGATGGCGAACCAGTGGCACGCATGCCATTGATGGCACGCAGGATCAAAATGGTTTGCATTTTCAAAATTTCAAAATTCACTATGAAGTATTACGAACATACGCGAGGGATTGGTCACAGGGTGGCGGGCAACACACTTGTTTGTTATTGTCTTGTCTTAGTTACTTCGTAGACTACAACTGCTTATGATGTAAAGTTTGTCTACGCATAGCATAGTCAATTTCATTGCATTTCTGTATTTTAAAGTTTATCTGTGTTATATTTACGATTTTTTATTGTTATTTAACATGGCTAGTTCAGCAAAAGAACAAAAAGAACAAGATAGTAAGTGTAACAGAGAATTTCAAATTTAGTGGACCAAGAAACATGGCATTAGTAGCGAAAGTGACAAAGCGGTGTGTGTTTTATGTTCTAGAACAGTGGTATTCAGAACATCGTCTGTAAAACGGTATTTTGAAATAAATCACAAACCCTCTTGTCAAAAAAAGTGAACCACAGCAAAAATCGTTAGGCTTAGGTCGCTTTGAAATCGTTTGGCTGATGACTCAAATATTCAGCATTTATTCCACAAAAAATAACATCTTACAATCCTAATATGTTATTTGTTATCCAATCAGCAGCAAGAAAAGTCACATTAATGTTACTTTAATTTGAATTACACGTATAACTAAAAAATTTATAACTAAACAGTGCAAAACGTATATTTTCGTAGTAAATAGAGTTTTGTGTTGTTAGTATTTTATTATTTTCCCAATAATCACGTCAAAATTATTTGACGGCACGTCCATACCTCATTAAACACTTTTTTGAAAAAAATGGCACGTTGATCCATAAAGGTTCGCCACCCCTGGCCTATACCGTTATGGAATCACCACCAATTTGCATAATGCCTTGTTGATAACTTGGATCTATAGCCTCGTTGGATCTCTTTACCGTATCCAACCGGACCGTTAACTTTTACCATTCGAAACCGCGAGTGAGTGACCAAACAATGTTTTCCCAGCCATTTAGGGTCCAACCGATATGTTCATGACAATGGCGGAAGCTGCTTTTGTTCGGGTGTTCTTAATAAAGGCATTAAAGCACGTCTTCTACTGCCATAACCCATCAACACATTTAAAATTGATGAATTTGCAAAAATTCAATATTAGATAAGCAGTGGTCTACCCAAAACTGAAAGTGGTCTATGTGAAGAAAAAATCTGGGAACTTCTGATCTAGAGTTTCAAATTGCAGTTATAACATCTCTTTATGCTAAAAAAAAACCCATCAAATATTTGTTTATTAAGAAAATATTTATTATGGAATATTTATTTTAATCATTCTCAGTTATTTTCATGGGAAATATCGTTATATCCGACTGTGCTGTGCGATTTCAAGATAATATATCTTTTTCAGATGGTACTTGAGAGAAAAATAAATTCTTTATGATCTGTTGTTAGACGTTTCATGTGGGAATTCATTAGGTTAGATGTATGCTGTTTCTTTCAGTAGGATCCTTTAATCTAGGGCAGGGGTGGTTGATTGTTTGGGCTTGAAGGCCACATTGTGGCAGTGGAGGATACCAGAGGGTTGCAACTTCTTCAAATGATTGCATTCATTAGTTAACTTCGCGCATCTCAGAAAAAATATACGTTGTACCATAAACATCAATAAATATTTTTAATTAATATGTTGTTAAGCACATTTAATTTCAGAATCAGTTTAATGAGACAAAGGGACCCTATTCCACTTTTCGATAATTTTTTTTTGAAATCAAGAGTTAGATTTCTTGTTAAAATTCTCATCACAACCAGCTAATTAATGTCCTCCTACTTGCTTCTAGATTTACTCTTGTTGATTCTCATGCAAAAAAATTTACCCACAAGTATATGTGAGCAAATACAGAGAAAATACATAGAGCCCGAATATAGAGAAAATTTCTAAATGTCTTGACAGGCCACAAAAAGACTTTGTGGGCCGCATTTGGCACCGCTGGCCACTATTTTCCCACCCCTGTCCATAAGGAATCGCTGAATCCTGATATTATTTTAAGTTTTAAAGTGTAATTATTTATTGACTTTCTCTATAAAAGTTGCTAGTTAGTACTTTTTTAGTTGGAAAACATCCCTATTTATTGGAAAATGTTTCTCGAATTTTCAATTCTTACTATTAGCTCACACTCTCTATTTATTTATTTATCTTGGTGGAATTTTCAATCGTTAATAAAATACATTTTAAAGCGCTCCATTGAGCTGAAATTTTATATACAGGATTATTTTGGATGACAATACAGTAATTTATTTATAATTGATTAAAACTAATTATTTAAAGTATTTCAAATACAGCCACTTTGGCATCATTTTTGGAGACTTAGCGATCCTTTTGGCGACTTGTGTCAAAACTTGAAAAGGTTTTTTTCTCACATTTTACAGCATTCAATTGAACTGAAGTTTTATATACATGATTGTTTTGGATGACAATACGATACTTTAGTGGTAATTAATAAAAATTAATTACCACTTAATGTTGCGATTCTGTCCTATGTATACACATATTTATATTAATTGTAACTGTTTAATAAAAAGTAGCTAAAATAAAAATTTTCTTTGTTGATCTAAATAGGAATTGACTTAATTTTTTTTATATATATTACTTGTTAATTTTGGAATCGTTACATTCGAATCCAACTTCGAAACAACGTATCCTTCTCTTGAGGTACACTTGTCAGGAAAGAGAAATCTCCGCATTGCGCGCTGATAGACGCTTCATTTCTAGACCTCTAATGTCCCGTCTTGAATTAATGATTCCGACGATAGCTCAACGAATTGGAAGAGTTCCGGCAACGATGGAGGTATGTTGGCAGAACCCCTGGAATGCATAGCTTTGCACTGTTCCCCCATCTCGGCTGACGCATTTGTCATGCTTGCTTTACAAATTATTTAATCTTTTTTTTTTCTTCTCCTCGAATTGGATACTGAACACCGGCGTCTTTGACAGAAAAGTGAAATGGTGTTTGAGAGTGTTGTGGTATATTTGTCTCGGCATTTGCCTCTTGTTGTTTTTTTCATTGAAGTTAAGTGAGTTTGAGCGATATTTATTTCTTTTGATGAGGTGTGATTTTAAAACAAAGTGTCGTGAATTTGTCACCGGTTATTTGCTAGGGAAAGTATTTTTGTTTTTGTGTTGAGTATAATAAATGTTTATAAATGTATGACTGTATAGTATTAATCAGGGTTATTTTTAAATTATATGATTTATGGAATGTAAATGAGGAATCGTGTTGATGTGTTCTTAAAGGTTGTACAGTTATTCTGTTTTTAGGAACGTTCAAGCGCTGTCAGTAACGTACATATGAGTGAGGTTTGAGGGTTCAACCCCCTTATAGACCAATAGATTTTTAATTTTTACCATAGAGACCTCCAGGGGTGCAACGGAGAATATTAGCCACCTCCTTCCTAAATCAGGTTTTGCCTTGAATATTTTATAAATTGGTTAAATACGTACTCTTGGCGTAAGTCATGCTTTGGGTTCTTACAGTCCTACCGGGGGGTTGCAGGCAGTGGCGTAACGGAGAACATTTGTGCCCCCATGCAAAGTCAGGTTTTGGCCCCCAAGTTGTATTTTACAAAGGGTAGCAGTCGGGCTTTGGGACCTTCTAGAAACTTGGGCCCCCGTAATGCAGGGGTGTACGTTACGCCACTGGTTACAGGGATGTACGTTACGCCACTGGAGGCCTCGGCACTGGTATAGCTAGTTCTGAGTAGGTCCTGTATCAAAATTTCTTTGATGCCTTTTTTAGGGCCCCTTAACATGTTAAGATTTTTTTACTGATATATGTTGGGCCCCTGCAGCTTGGGGGCCTCGTATCGTTGGTACGACGGTAGCTACGCACCAGGGCCTCTGTGCTTTCGTCTACGTTTTTTTTTTAATGTAACAACCCTTCCCTTAGGAAATGTAGGTCTGTGTACCCTTCTAAGTGCTGCAGAGTGAGAGTTATATTAACATTACACTATAAATCAACACGAGGGCGATTGGTGACGGACCTCGTAATTTTGAACATCGGCCAAGTGATGAGGACGACACGTGGGATGGGAACTTCCTCTTCTTAATATCACACCACATCAGCGGGAGAACATTGAGCCTCGACAGATTTGACGCCTCTAAGAGTTGTAAAAGACTTAACTTTATTATCACGATGCGATTGGCATTTATTGATAACATTGTATTTACTCTGTAGCATTTAACAGTTTTTTATTTATTTAACAGAAATGCACACTACTGAAAAAACTTCTGTTACTGAGCGCGTGATAGAAAAAAAAACAGCAAAAACCACAAAATTTCACCGAACACTATTGAAGCGGTACAAACAGTTAAAAAGGCACATATCAAGAGAAAAATCTCTAAAAACACAGCTAAAAAAGTACCGCAACTAAAAAAAAAACATTTAATAGAAATAATGCATATTAAGAGTTTTAAAACAGCAAAACTTTACATTTAAAATCATTAAAAGACATTAAAAATATTACGCTCTTCAGAAAACTTGTTAAAATTTTAGAAAACATATAAACTATTATAAATAAATCTGATGAACCTATCCTCAAATAAGGAATTGCTTCTCAAACTTCTCGCTGCTAATGGTTTTGTTATAATATTTTTAAAGCTAATCAATTTAAGTAAAAAGTTTTGACCTGAAATTATGCTTTTTGAATGCTATTTTTTGTATATTGTATGAGACATATTGAATTTACAGAATTAAATATACTGCGTTTTACATATATCTTATTCACAAAATGTAATTTATTATTTTTCCTTGCACTATAGAACAGTAAAAATTGCTTAACACGAAACTGAGAGGACTGAAAATTTTTTTCGTGTTAAAAAAAATTTCATGTTACAGAAAATTACAAAAAAAAGTTATGCTTATTAAAGTACATTTTATTTACATATATATGTATATGTGCATGTATTTAATAAGAATCAACGAAGCAAAATTATTCACAATAACTTTAATAAAAGTAAACACAAAATTTTCAAGTTTTTTGAAAAACAAAACATTTATCGAGTTTCGGGAAAATAATCTACTATTTTTCTTTGCATTGTCTTTTTTAGCATCAAATTGTCAACAAACTGTTCGATCTCGTCTTTTTCTTTTATTCATTTCACCACTGGAATGTGCTTCTAAATAACTGCGCAAGGAGCTGCATTATTCATTTAATTTTCGTCGTCTGAATCTGCATCAGCGATATTTTCTGAGCTTTGAACAAACTCCAAAATGTATTTGTGTGCCATAACTGATGCTGTACACCACACATTATTGTCATCTACTGCAAGTGTGCCAAACTCAAAGGCTGACTTGGACCAAATAAAGAAGGTTTAACTTAAAGTGGACTGCAAAGGGAATCAAAATTCATAGAAACGTAGGTTTATTTCTAATAATAACATTGAAATAAACATATATAAAAGAACAAGAAAAATTTAATATGTCCATCCTGACACTTGACATCTCTTTTCTGCTACTATCTTTCCTATTTCGGAACGATTTTTGATTATATATTATTGTGTGCCAATATATTGATCGGGCCGCAAAAGGGCTCATTGTGGGCCGCGAGTTTGACACCCCTGATCTACGGCAATGAATTCTTCCAATGATAAATAGGACAGTCCAATAAAATAGAAACTTTCTCAAATATTTCATTAAGTGTCTGGTGTTTTCCGTATTTTGTTCATTCTCAGAAGGGAAACCTTTTCGTGTTAATCCATTTTCGCGCTTCGCGTTAAGAGAAAAAAATGCAAGAAAATACATAGTACTTGCCGGGACCGTTGTATTATTTCGTGTTAAGGTATCCGACTACGTTGGGAACCGTGATTTTAAAAAAGCGCATAAATGGAAAATTTTCATGATATTTAGTGTCTCTTAGATTAGAATACATGCATAAAATTGTTTTAAGGATATATTGACAAATTTTTTTTATTTAAATACAATATTTCGGCAAAAAATTAACTTAGAATAACCTTTTTTCAAAATGTTCTCTTTTTGTGAAAAATGCTTCTATTATAATAATATTTTGCCTGTATATAGCTGAAATCTCTGTACAGAGGCTCAACTATGATTTTTGAAAAATTCACATTATTTTCAGAGTTACAACCCATTGAAATAATTATCGGCGTTTTTCCTTAAAATTGCCTCCTTCTGTTGTCGTAAAACATGGATAAACCCACTTCTAAGTTATATATTTCAAAAATTCTATTTGAGCCTCTCTGTACGGAGGCCTGAGCTATATACAGGCGAAATATTATTATAATAGAAGCATTTTTTCGCAAAAGGAGAATATTTTGAAAATGGGTCATTCTATGTTCATTTTTTGTCAAAATACTCTACTTAAATAATTTTTTATTGTAAAAATATCCTTAAAACAATTTTATGTATATTTTCTGGTTTAAGTGACACTAAATATAAATATTATCCATTTATACGCTTTTGCAAAATCACGGTTCCGAACGTAGTCGGATACCTTAACGGATATTACGTCTTCAGAGTTTTAGCGTTAAACGTATTTCACTGGATATGTATTTACAGATATATGACTAAATAGGTAACACTCTTAGATATAAATTATAAACTGCTAAATTAGCTCTAGGATATAATTAAAGTAGCTTAAAAATAAAATAAAAATTGACACTTTATTTATAAAAACATTTATTACTATAGAAGGAACAAAAAATATATATATATAGTGTAACGACTACATATTCGTTTATATATTATTGAAGAAAAATACTTAAAAGAGTAACACATAAGTAAATGGAAATCCAAAACTGACGTAATATGAAATAAAAGGGAAGAAGTTTCTGCTTGAGTGGATTTGCACAATTTCCTATTAATTTAAAATATTCTTTATATTTTTCATTGGAATATTTCCCATGGGATGTAGGTCTTTGGGAAAATTTTATTTTTTATAAAAGAAAACTGATTTGGTAAAATTAGATTATTCTATTCAACATTAATAATGCTAAACAATAAATAAAAATAGTTATAAGAACTGAATGTAGGTTAAAAGATGCTTTTGAATGTGTGCATTATATTTTTAATGTTTACTTTTTTATAACTCGCGATTTATTTATTTTGAGTTTTGGAAGTAATTCATTTCAATCACTGTTTTGTTGTTTTGCATTGTTTACCGATACTTCCGAATAGATCTGACTCTTAATTTTAATTCTTCTTAAATTCTCCTAAAATAAAATCTATTTTAAAAAGAGAAAGCTATGCCCTAGAAAGTTGGAATAGTTAACCATCAAAAGAAATATTTTTTCTACAAATTTTTTTTAATTTTTCTGTAGTATTATAAAGTGTTAAAAAGATAATTAATATATATGTTTAAATTAAAATTAATGATTAAAAAAGTTTTCCTGAAATGGTTTTTGGTTTATCTTTAATTCCGTGACACATTTTGTAATACATTTTTTTTCCAGTCTGCCAAATTAATAAATGCAAAATGGGTGAATATTTCGAACTACAAAATACTATAATGTGAGCTAAAAAAAACTCTCTTAAGGTATCTGACTACGTTCGGAACCGTGCTTTTAAAAAAGCGCATAAATGGATAAGTTTCCTATTTAGTGTCACTCAGATTAGAATACATGTATAAAATTGTTTTAAGAACATTTTGACAAAAAAAATTTATTTAAATACAATATTTTGGCAAAAGATTAACTTAGAATAACCTTTTTTCAAAATGTTCTCCTTTCGTGAAAAATGCTTCTATTATAAAAATATTTTGCCTGTATATAGCTCAGATCTCTGTACAGAGGCTCAACTATGATTTTTGAAAAATTCACATTATTTTCAGAGTTACAACCCATTGAAATAATTATCAGCGTTTTTTTCTTAAAATTTCTCTCCTCTGTTGTCGTAAAACATGAATAAACCCACTTCTAAGTTATATATTTCAAAAATTCTAGTTGAGCCTCTATACAGAGGTCTGGGCTATACACAGACAAAATATTATTATAATGGAAGCATTTTTAACAAAAAGAGAACATTTTGAAAATGGGTCATTCTATGTTCAATTTTTTGTCAAAATAGTGTACTTAAATAATTTTTTATTGTAATGCTATTCTTAAAACAATTTTATATACATATTCTAAACTGAGTGACACGAAATGTCATAAATATTATCCATTTATTCGCTTTTGCAAAATCACGGTTCTAAACGTATTCGGATACCTTAAAATTTCCGGGAAACTATTTGAAAATGTTGTTCTTCATCATTAATATTTTTTTTTATAAAAAATTTAATTTGTAAAAGTTCTACTATTATTACAAGTTCTCAACCACATTATTTTGAAAAGATTAAAGTATGAATAAAAATCTAAACTTCGTAAATATTCAAAATCGTGAAATAGAAATATTAAAAGGGAGCTAGTGATTTTCGCAACTAATAATGTTTCTCATTGATTGAAAAATTCTTATACAATTTTACAATTTTTCTTCTTCAGTTAAATCTTTTGTGGCCTAAAAATAACACATTAAATAAAAAATTTTAATAAAAAATGCATTATTAAATGGTTTTAAGCATTCATTTGGTCATCCTGCAATTTATAAAAGCGAAATTTCAATTTTAATTTTTACATATTTTTGGAATTAAAAAGGCAAATTCTTCGCAAGATTTAATTTTTCTGAAACTCTTTATAAAGAATGAAGTTGCTTAAAAATATATATAACTATAATTATGCATAACTAATATTACATAACTATTATAAAGTGATAAGAAAATTTGAACTCAATCTTGAATTTTTAATTTTTAGATTATTTCATTTTTATTTTTATATCCTTCAAAAAAATTATATAAAGCTGTGTAAAAAGTCGTACTTTTTGTTACAAATCCAATAACCGAAAATGTATACAATTTATTTGCAAACACTAAGCCTTTTCTAATTAATGAAACCTATTAAACTTTTTCCCCCCAGAAAGATACGAAAAGAAAACGGGAGTGTTTTTTATAAATGTGGAAATAATATTGTGTTACTAAAAAAGAATATAAGCTATTAGGTGGAGGAGAGGGGTGGGGAATTATTGCAATTTATATAACAATTCACTTTTTAAATATATTTCTGATTATAAACTGAATCATATTTTGAATTCAAACTTTTTTTTTGTCAATTTGGATTAGTCAGATTGCAAGAATAATGTTAAAAATAACTAAGTACAGTGAAATTCGCTTAACACTAAACTGAAGGGTCTGAAATAGTTTTTTTTTTCCCTCGCCTTAAAATAATTTCGTGTTAAAGGATATTCAAAAAAAAAAAAAAAAACTCATATATCAACAAAATTAAATTTTTAGAGTTTATTTTATTAACATTGCTATGTATATATGCATATAATTTATAAAAACCAATGAAACAAAAACATTCACAAGAACTTAAAGAAATTTTATACAAATTTTTTGAAAAACAAAACATTTACTATTGAGTTTTTGTATAAAACAATTTGATATTTTTCTTTGCATTGTTTTTTTTTAGCTTCAAATTACCAACAGATTGTTTGATATCATCCGTTTTATTATTCATTTCACCATTGTGGAATGTACGTCTAAATAACTGCGCATACTTTTCATGACGTTCCTCATTTCGGATGATGTGGGAACAGAAGCTGCATTATTCATTTAATTTTCATCGTCGAAATCTGCATCAATGATATTTTCTGAGCTTTAAGCGAACTCTAAATTATTTTTGTCAGCCATAATTGGGTCTGCACATGCATTGTCATCATCTACTGTGCAATGAATTCTTCCAATAGGACAATTCAATCCGACAGGTGTTTTCCGTATTTTGCTCATTCCTAGGAAGGAAATATTTTCGTGTTAAGCGATTTCCACTTCATGTTAAGAGAAATAATACAGAGTACTAGCCGGGACCGTTGTATTATTTCGTGTTAACCGATATTTCGTCCTAAGCTTTTTCGCGTTAAACATATTTCACTGTATTTAGATTCTGCTTAGAATACTTTTAAGTAATGGAAATAGAATATTTTAGTTATATATATGTAATGGATTTAGAACTTCTATCCACATTATTTTCAGTGGGACAAACAAAAAGGGAGAAGGTTGGCTAGCCACAAAACTGCTTAAACCTCACTTTTATGTATAATTAAAAGCTGTTCTCAGTCAGCACTATTTATAATACTACAGCATCCATATTTTTAAGTTTCCAATATTTGTTTGATTCTTTTACCTTTAATGTTCAAATGATTTTATCTCTTTGCAGGATTTTGCAAATAAAAACGTGTTTAAGTACCAGCTGGTCATATAATCATGATTATTTATATAATAATATTCAGTGCATTGATTAGTTAAATTGTTCAAAACTTCTGCCAAGTTATTGATGCAGCTACTTTTTGTCTCATTAAGCCTACTTAATTGTTCCTTTGAATTCTATTTTTTTAGTAAAAAAATCGTCGAAGATTAATGAAAAGTTATTAAAAATAAAACTTTTCTGAAATAATTTTTTAAAGAAATGTGAGTATTAATTCACTGAGTGTAAAATTGGTTTAATTTATTGAATGCAAAAACAAAACAAAAAATACTTTTTAGGATTTAAATGAAATACTTTTCGTTCTTTTTCTTTATACTATTGTCTCCACTCTCATTTCTTTGTGTGACTATATAGAAGTTTCAACTCTCTTAGATTAAATTACATTTCTTTTTGCAATTAAAAAAAATTGTGAATATAGACTTCAAAATATCAAAATTATCTATCCTAAACAGGAAATATTTGAAACAATGGGGAAAATCTTTTCGGCTTTTCCAAAATTGGAAGGGAGAAAAAAAAATTGTTTCGGAATTTCATTCTCAATTACAGTCGGAAGTCATTCATTCAGTCAGAAATAATTCAACCACTTTTTTAATATGTCAGTTCAGAAAGCCATATTTAAGCAGAAGTAATCATATTCAGTTGCTTTATTTAATCCATGTGCATTGAACGCAAAAAAAGGTATAAAATCATTTCATGGAAAAAAAAACTGAAAACTAATTTCACAAGATGTTTAAAATCATTCTAAACGGTCTCCTTTCATCACCTACTGTGAGACAATTCGAACAGCCTAAAGAAACAAGGAGAGAAAAAAGTACATTTATTTTTTTTCCCTGTCAAAATCTGGATTTTTTTTTTTTTTTTTTAAAAAAAAGGGGGAAAAATTCTAAACTGCCGAATTCAATGAGAGACAACCAAAGTCCTTTACTTTAATCACATCTTATCCACTGCAGTGGTTATTATTCGGTAAACATATATTTACCAGAATATTCAGTCTGTGACCAATTACTACTAGCACATCTGCTCTCTCATGTTCAATAGATGCATAGAGAGAGAGTACAAAATAAAAGAAAAGGGGAAAAAACGAAGGGGAAAAATATTCAACAATAATAATGCTAAGGGGAAAAGAAAAAAAAGAAAGAATGAAGTGGAAAAAGAGGGAATATACTCTGTGGCCACAAAAAAATCCAAGACTTCCAGTAGAATCTAGTCTGTGTTACTGCGATAGTAGGAACATTTTAATGCTAGAGTATAAAAGGGAAGAAATCATAATAATAAAGAGGGACGCGGTGGAGAGGTAGGAAGGGGGGTGGAGAGCGAAAAAAAAAATCGGGTTTTAGTCAAAGCCCTGAAGGATCTCCAACCACTGGGCTGTTTTACAGTTTTGTTATCTTTACAGATCAGTAAAGAAAACATTGCTCAAAATACAGTTCTCTCTCTCTCTCTCTCTCTTTCACTACGTAAGGGGTTTTACTCGAGGGGTGGAGTATTGTGGGGCGTAGGGGAGATAAAAGATTGTGCTTGGTGGATTCGAGGGGGGGTTGAGGAGAATGTAGGAAGAGTTTGGTGGTTGGGGATAGACCAGCGAAGAGTCGACGTCGTGCAGTCTACTCAAAACGCACACGTGCGTTCGTGGTGAGTGGCTTAATTTTTCGCGCCTATTGTAATGGGGGGTCCGTTTCGAACCCCCAGGGCAGCGAAAAGGACAAGCCCTGGTATATTACATTTTTATTTTGGTTAGGGAGTTGATGGGGGGTGGAAGTGGTAAATGAATTCAGCGCAAGTTATGCCTCTAGGGTTGCATTCTTTTTGCTTAGGAGAGGCGTAAGTCGAACTGGTGCGTGTATGTGATGGGGAAGCAGGTGAGAAGAGGGATGCATAAGTGATTTCGAATGATAAAGGGAGGGATTTATTATATTAGATAATTTTACGAGTTGGGTTTCTCTGAGCGATTGTTTGGCATTTTTTTCTTTAAATCGTTGAGTATTGTCGGTTTTGAATATTGTTAAAATTTATTTTTGAGGCATGTCTTTATTATTTCATTTTTTTATATTGATTTGGTAATATAAACTCAGCAGGTCCAAATAATTAGCTGGTTACTAGAGTATGTATTTTTTCCCTCACACATAAAATGAAGACTAACAATGCTGACAATTTGTCTTGTAAA
>BMAV01025161.1:54828-89610 GCA_019973955.1 Trichonephila inaurata madagascariensis | reverse complement strand
ATTATTTTAGAAGTATTTCTTATAAAAGGAGAACATTTTGAAAAAAGTTTATTCCAAGTTAATTTTTTGCCAAAATAGTGTATTTAAATAATTTTTTTTGTCAAAATGTCCTTAAAACAATTTTATACATGTATTCTAAGCTAAGTGACACTAAACATCATGAAAATTATCCATGTATGCGCTTTTTTAAAATCACGGTTTCGAACGTAGTCGGATACCTTAAAAATCTTAAAAATGTGTTTCTTAATTTTTATTTTTAAAAAGTTCTTTAGAATTTTCAAAATAATGCGAAACTCAGCAAGAAAAAAAAAAAAAAAAAAAAACTCCGATACCACCCCTAACCACTTTTTTTATTCAATGATTTTTCAAGTCTTCATGTCTTCATTCGTTGTTTTTGTTACTATTTTCTTTAGAAGAAAGAAAACAGTTTGAAGTTGTTTGCGGATTATTTCGAAACGGGTATACAAGCTGCATCTATTTTAAGAAAGATCTCAGATCTTTATCTATCAAATCCCTCAGTGTAGATCGCGTGCTGTTTGTTGAGTTAGAATATCTTCAGACGACATTGAAGGGCAATATTTTTAGCTAAAACATTTCGAGAATTCATTTGTTTTAGGACACATCATTAAACATAATTTTTTTTAAAAAAAATAGCCTCTCTATTCTCAATTGGTAGAATAGGGTCTTGCTAATTAATTACAACATTGATTTAATCTCTAGAGATAAGAAACCTACTTAAATTAAATAGAAATGCACAGGGTTTCATTTAATTTTTAACGCGCGAGGGATTATTTTCTTATGATTTAGTCTTCATCAGCAAATTCCAACAATTTTCGTCAATAAATAACAATTATTTAATACATAAAAAAAGAATTATCATTATTGGAGTGAAGTATCAAGCTGTTTATAATTTTCCAAACATGTTGTCGTGTTGGACAAATTTTGAACCTTTTTTTTTTATGCAGTGTGTTCTGATTATACATTGAGTTTTCAATGCATGAAGGTTTACTAACACTAACTGTTACGATGAAAATATAATTAGAGTATTATAAAATAAAAATATTCTATAGAGAGGTTTACAGATAATCACATGAAATACATTCAATCAAAACTTATAGAGAACTAAGTGCATTATTCAAAATGTAGGTAAAAATTTTACATGTATAAAAGATTTGACAAAGTTTCTTTTGCTTTATTTTGAGTTTATTGCTGCAAAATCGTGGAATATCAAATAAGAACTTATAAAAACTAAAAAATTTTAAAAAGTATATATTTTTTTTTTTTTTTTGTAGAATTTAAATTTTTTTTTACATGAATTTTAAAATAAGCCCTAAGGTTTAAAAAAAAACAGTATTTTCCATTAATATGGTTAAAAATCGGATATTGTTTTATTAGTACAAATTTCATTATATTTATCCTCTTGCTATTTGTTTACTTTTCCTGAACATTCCAAACGGAGGGTAGTTGGAACGCTTTAGTTTATACATGTTTTTAAGAGAATATTATTTTTCTCTTAATATATACATTGTTATATTGAAAAATGTTTGATAATACAGAAAGAGGAATACTAAATTATTAATCCTAAAATAAAATTGTGGTCCAATAGAACCAATTCCAGTTTTGATTATCATATTTAGTTTCAGCCGGAAAATTATATGTAAGGAAATATTCAAATGTGGTGAAATTGAAATCAAATAACAACAAAAAATCAATTATTTAGAGCATTCTTTACATGATGGCACAAATTAGGTTGTATTATTCAGTTGCCCCTATTCATTTGACGGAATAGTATTTACTTTGATAAAGGCTTTAATGATAATTAGTAAAATAAAGTGCACATATATATATAAAGAGAGAGATTATTCCCCAACCCCGCCCGAGACACCTTTTATCTATTCCTTTATTTAAAAATTTAGCATTTCTTAAAGTTTGGAATTGAGCTGAAATTTGAGTATAGTTATGACCTAAATTTTTTGTCCAAAAGTACAAAATATTATAATTCGACTATTAGCTTAGAAGACATTTTAAAAACGATATTTGTTGAGCACATTTTAGCAATCATATACAATTTTTTTTTTGTACAATTATTTTTATTTTTTATTTTTATTAAATAACCTTCAATGTCCTCATGAAAATTAAGTAGTTTTTTTTATATTATGAAGTTGTAATTTATCTGGGTTTTTTTCAAACCGATGAGATAGGCGTCAGTATTTTGATTTCTTGGACAATACCAATACATGCTTAATAGCAATCTTCCACGTAGACAAATGTATCTAGCTTTCTTTTAGGCACTTCCTACTTCAAAAAATTTTCAGATATATTCAAACACTTTCTATTTTTCCATATTATTATATTAATTAACGTGTATTGTGGTACTTTGTCTAAAACTAATAAAAAACAAAGGTATCAAATTTAGTCTGTTCTGTTGTAAGATATTCAAAAAACAATTTTTTAAAATTTATATCAAATTTTAAGAAGTAAATTAAAATTTTTGAAATACAGCCGCATTAGAATGTGGGTGAATTTTAGTGCAGGCTTATTAAATTAAAAATAATTTTTATAATGCAACTTCTTCTGATTTAAGAACATCATATTATTTTGTGCTACAATATAATCAAAGTAAAATATTTAATTTTTCTAAATTTTTCACTAAAATTTGAGAAGTAACAATGCATTGGATTCTATTATATATAAAAATGCAAGGTTAGAAATTTAACAAATAAAAGAGAAAGCTTAAATATTAATATCTAATTACACTTTTCGCCACAGTAAAGTAAAAATTTTAAATTCACCTCCATGTAATAGATAAATTCTAAAGGTCTAGAACGTTTACTTATAAAAAAAATTAAAAGTTTTACGAATCGATATTTAAATTATTCGAATGAGTGGATTGTAAAATTTTATTGAGAAGGATAAAATGACTGTCTTTAAAATTAATTTTAAAACAGAAATGAAGTTATGTCATTTCAGTCAGTATCAATTATAGTGATATGTATGTCATTTCTCTGTAATATTGAAAACATAAGACCAATCTGTATTAAGCACGCTCAGTGTGACGTCTTAAGATATCTTGAGGCCCTGGGCCATTATGTTAAAGTAAGCTCGATCCTACGACCTTTTTAAGTTGACAGTATATAATTCACTTTGTCAAATACTTATACAATCGGTAAAGCACCTCAAATAAATGTGCGTGCTTCACAAGCTCACAAACTGACTGCCGTCTTTCTCCTAAATGATGGTGTCTGATGGTAGGCCTAGAACTTGACACAGACGAGAGTCATGACATAATGTAGTCTTGCCACTGTTGCTGTAACGTTCCCGCCTGGCGGCTTCTCTATGGAAAGGACAACCACACGTGCAATGACATCTGCAACTTTAAATTATTGCGCAGTCTTGTCTTGGATCGCCCCGGCAACCTTTGACACCACGAGGGATCCCTTTCCGCCCACGAACCGGATGTAACTCGAAGCTAAAGACGCCAGCCTCTGTCATCCCCGACCCTAGAGAGGGCAGAGAGAGAACGAGAGATGGTGTGAAAACTTCGTCTGTTCCCAAAAAACTCCTCTCTCACAAACAGAACTTGGACTTTAATAATCTAATGAATAAGTTTAATAACTTCTATGTATAATTTGTAAATAATAGCTGTGACGTAAGTAAACTAAATATTTAAATTAATCAATATCACGCTACCTTTATTTATATCAAACGTCACATTGTCAATTGGCATATTGTTCGAAATTCCCAGTTTTTCGGAGAATATTTCCAGGAATAACATTTGACGATTAAAATTACTCGGATCGGATCGTATTCTTATTAAGGTGGAGTCAAGAAGGTGACAAGGTCCCCTAACGAGGCAAAGACGTGTCTTAACCATTTAATTGTGAAGTGATTTTGATGATTTGGGGACATAAACTGTCAAGTGTTTTCATTGCAAAAATCAAATGTTCAGTACAAAATAAAATGTACTCAGTAGTGTTAAAAATCGATATTTTGATTACAAGCATAATTTTTTTTTAAATTTTTTGTAGCAACTGCCATATTTATTTGAAGTGACTGCCACACGGCGTGGCAATGGTAAAGTTCGCTTCAATAGGAAAATTATTTCCTTAAAAAAACGAAATAAAAATCAATCCTTATAGTAGTTAAGTAATTCAGTTTTGTGTGGTTTTGTGAGCTCAAATTAACTTTCCTAAATGTAGATTCGGATTTGACAAAGAGATGACATCAAAATAAACTCCACCCGATATGTATTCAGGTGTAACAATAAGATGCCCCCAAATAAAAATTATCCAGATAATACTCTGGCGTGACATTTTGGAGTACTAGTGCCGTCCCCGAGATAATCTCGGGCATGGCGTTGAGTTGAGTTGAGTTTGGTGTTTTATGGCGCAAGAGCCAGTGTTGGCTATACTGCGCCAAACATTCATAAGTCTGTGGTCTGGACGGGAAAAGAAGAAATTGGATGACAAGATTGATTAGAGAAGGATCACTGGGGTACCCCGGGGTCGTGACACCCGTGTTTACCAAAGATAGTAAACCCCTTGGGAAAAGGAAAAGATCACTAGGGTACCTCGGGATTGTGACACCCGTACCCACCTAAAGAAGGTGAGCCCCCTGAGAGGATCTCGGGCATGGCAGTTAAAAGTTTAAAACGTCCCTGAGCACAGTGTGAAAGCAGGGTTAGTTGAATCTGTTTAAAAAAATAGTATCACTACTGAAGTATATATCCAAATTGGAAAATTTAGTCTGCAGTTTTTCTTTCATGCATTTCCTCAAAACTATATAGTCTTGACATGTATACCTTTTCCTATCTGAAATAACTGTTCTGAAGCACATAAGATCTGATCAAAGCACGTATGATATGATCTAACTCAAAAATGATATTCATTTTCTTAAAAAATTATAAATATTTTAATTGGAGATGAGAACAACAGAAAATAACTATTTTCAAAACCATAATCAATGGTTCGTAAGAGATAGTTTACTTTCATTGCAAAATACAATGGAAAATTAAAGAAAGTAATCACTGGAACAATGAGGCTGTATCACAAGTGGTTTTCGAACTGAAAAACATTTTTTCCCATTTAATTTTCGTAGTTTTTTTTATTTCACTCGAAAATTATTTAGCTCTGTCCATTGCAATGAATGGATTTTACGTTTTTTCTTTATTTTTCGTTCTTTTCTTATAACTTTAATATATACTTTATGAACGACTTACGACTTTTCATTCTTGAAATTTGACTGAAAGTGAAATATCTCACTTGAAATTGAAGTTTTGAATTGTTTTGTTAATATTAAAAATGTTAATTTGTTTTAATAGTGGTTGACTTACAGACAGAACATTATATACAGATTATAATTATGTTTAATATTAAACGATTTTAATTTACTATTTTGAATTGATATCTTCTCTGGTAATTTACTATCATTCTTCGTTAATAATGCATTTTGGCTTTTAATTATTTTTTTAAGTACAATTGGTAGTCTTTTTTATATTTTTTATTTAACTTTCAGTGTAATATTTGATTATAAGAAGGAAAAACTCAATCATAAATGAAATATAAAATGTTTTTTCAAATTATTCATTTTGAAATAAGTCTTGAGGAAAATGAATTTTTTTTCTGTTGTTATTTTTACAATTTGACAATCATTTACATATAATTGCATCTATAAAAATCTAATCTTCAAACGGAATCACATAAAAACGTTTAAAATGTTGTGAAATTTGTTTGATAGAATCTAGTACATGTTTTTTTTTTTTTTCAAGAATTTTATTTTATATTTAATTAAAAAATCTTATCTCGCTTGTGTATTATTAAACAAATCAACCTTTTTTTTAAAGTAGTTTTTGCTTGCATATAATTAAATGAAAAACATTATTTCCTACTCAATGATTTATCCATTTCATTTAAAGTCAAATTTATTTTATACTTTTCCTACAGAATTGCACTCATTGACTTATATTCGATAGACCAACTATTTTCCTAAGTTTAGTTGTTTAGGTTCTGTATTTTTATCATTGTATTATAAAAAGAGCATTTTATTGAATCTGTAATTTTATTTTTATTGACAATTATTATTATAATTCCTATTACATATTCATGAAGTTAGCTTAAGTGGGGTTACTTATTTAATTTACGCAGTTCAAAGGGACATATTAACACTTATAAGTTTTTTTGGTTTATTAATTTCATTTTAATTACGCAATAAGCTAGTGAAAGTATTATTTAACCGATACTATAATTAATAATTTAAGTAATCTTTTTAATGTGTAATACTCTCTAATTCGTAAATATTACAATTTTTTTTCATTTAAATCAAAATACCGTGCTACTTTTTCTATTATAATATGGGAAATTAATTCATAATGTGTTGATAATCATAACTTCATAATTTTGAACCATTGTCAGGTGGGGAGGTCTCAACACCCCCTAGCTGGAACCCCTTCTCTCTCTCCTTAAGGTAAATAGCTTAAAAAATAGTGAAACTTTTTGTGTTAAAAAGAAAAATCAATTTCTTTTTTATTGTTGTTGTAACATTCAAATGAATTTCAATTTATTTCGTGATATTTGATTTACATATGGTCTCAGTTATTTTTTTTCTATGAAAAAAGTACATTTATTACTTTTTTTAACTTACAATGTACGATAAATCAATAGAAAATTTTAACCCCTGTCACAGGGTACCTCCTCTTCATGTTGGCGGAGGTGGACGTCACGCTCATGAACTATAGATCAGTGATTCTAAACTTTTTTTTTTTTTTTGGTTGAGGTACACTTTTAACAATTTCAAAATTTGACGGCACACTAAAAATAAAATAAATTTGAAAGAATTTTATTTATCTATTATATACTCTATAAATAGCTTATGATAAAAGTTTTAAATGTTGAACAAAATAATAAGTACGCAAAGACAACAAAGTGTGTGTATTGAGTAATTAATTACAAACTAATTATAAGGATACATTTAACCCTTTATGTACCGACGGTACTTATACCACTCACTTTAAAATTACATAGAATAACGATTTTTATGAATATTCTAACGATACTTAGCAGGAATATTCTTTGAAATCCTCTCTTCCCACATATATGGCAGCACGGGTTCTATGATGATTGTTTTAGCGGAGAAGGTGAATAGTTTTATAGCAGAAATTGCGTTTTCAGCGGATTGCGAAGATAATCATTTTTATTCCTAAAAAATAGTTAATGTCGAAATTTAAGTGTCTTATTTTTTTCGTATGTTAATGAAGACTTTAGAAAACGATTTGACTATTTATTTTAAGTGAACAGTGTATATAATTAATTTTACAGTTGAATATCTTTAATTAATCAATTAGCTCTAACGGATTAAATTTTCCAAGGTTGAGTATTTTGTTTATGTATATCCCTTAATTTTCAATGCAGTGGTCCAAAAAGAATTATTCCATGAAAAAAACTGCAGCAAATCATAATGATGTTTAATGCGAAATTTGAGCTTGATGATTTCTGATAAATTCGTTTATATTTGGCCTTAAAAAAATGATAATGCCACTCTCATTACATCATTTACATTTAAAAGTTTCGTTCTTTTTTTCATTTTTTATATTTGTAAATGCCGAAAATCGGAATTCACGCAAATAAGATGTAGAAAATTGTAACAATATTTTTAAAGCTTTTTTTATGGCTATTATAAGATGTCCTCTAATCTTAATCCAAAATGAATTAATTGAATGTTTTGAAATTAAATCTCGATTATTACAAAGCGAAATTTGCTTTTCCTTATCATTCAAAGTTAATTCATAATCAGATGTATCCAGTAGTATACACAGGAATTTTTCAAGGGGGGATCCGGGGTCGAAAGTTCACCAATCTTGTATAATGCTCCTTTTGATTTTGTCGATTTTCGGGAACAAAACACAGTAAAAAACTAATTATTGAATAATTATCATTAATTAATAAAATTAATCATTAATAACAAATACTTAGTTAAATTTTACGTACTATATACTTAGAATTATAATCAAACAGAAAAAAATCAAGGGCTTGGGGTGGGGGGGTCCGGACCCCCAGGACCCCTCCCTTGTGTGCGTCACTGGATGTATCCGATATCACAAATGGATTACGAACCCAATCAGATTTTTTTTATCCATATATCTACGAAAAATATACCATGAATTACTCTTAGTTATTTCTATAAAATGGCTGAATGATTCGGGGTTCCAGATTTTATTATTTTTTTTCTCGGAGTATAACTAGTAATTTTTAAAAAAAATTGGCGGCACTGCTTGAGACTCATTGAACTACATTCAAGGGCGGATTTGAACGCAGTAGAGATTAAGCCGCCATTAAGTTGGACACAGAATGTTATTAATTTACTGTTAATGTTACTGTTATTAATTTAATTAAACCTTTTTACGATACGTAGACAAGACAATAAAATAGTAATAAATAATGGGTACTTAACTTTAATGAGGTACTACTTTTTGAAGCCGCCAAAGAGAAATCTTCTACTAACTTCTAATTCTAGTAATTCAGGAATAAGCGACTATAATTCCGGCAGTATTATCGTGGCTATATTGTTCACATAATATCTTTTCTCTATCTCCCTCTCTCTGACTATTTATATGCAGCTTAGTAGTGACGTTCATTTGTGGCGTTGAGTTATTTCGGCTTGAAGTGCCAATTTGGCTGGATGGAAAAACTCCGAATTAGAGACCATAGACCTCAAGTATTGCCCATTGTAACACCCCCTACCTCCTTTTAAAATCAAAGTTTTCTGATATACCAGTCCAGTAGTGCACACAGGAATTTTTCAAAGGGGGGGGGGGGAGGGGGTTGAAAGTTCATCTTTTTTCTATCATGCTATTTTTGATTTTGTCGATTTTCAGGAACAAAACACAGTAAAAAACTAATTATTGAATAAATAATTTTCATTAATTAATAAAATTAATCATTAATAACAAATATTTAGTTAAATTTTACGTATTATATACTTAAAATTATAACCAATTGGAAAAAATCAAGGGCTTTGGGGGGGTCCGAACCCCCAGGACCCCTTCCCCTTGTGTGCGCCACTGTACCAGTCTAGTGGACACTCTCGGGGTAAATCGGAGATCTCGGGTAAGATTATTACAATCCGATTCGAAATTGGACTTAAATTTACGTGCATTCAACAAGAAATTCTGTTTGTTAGAATAAATCGAAACTTTCTCCTTTTTCTTTGAGAAAAACCAAATAAAAACATATCTTTGTTGGTCATTTCTACCTTTTAACAAATTCCTTCTCCACGCATGCTACATCCATAGAAAGAACGGATTTACCATACCAGATCCCATTTCACCTAGCCAACAATTTAGGGGGTTGGCTTTGCCAGCAAAATTCTCCCTTTGTGCTGAACTGAAAAGAAGCATTTTGGAATGATTATCCGCGGGAAAAAAGCAAACACAAGGGGGTCCGAAATTTTACCTTTCTCTACCTCTTGACCCTCCTCCCCTGTAACTGGAATTGTATAGAGTGAGAGGAGGGTCTGGTAGATTATTAGAGCCAGCAGTGTATTTGTCTGTCGGGAGGGAAATGGTTTGTCATGTCGGAAAAGATTAAGTGAAGTAGATCTTTTTTTGTGTGTGTCAGTTTGGTGGTTCGGATTAACGATGAAGTGGCGACATGGGAATATTTGATGGAGCAGTTCCCAAGTCATATCAATAGCCCCCCACCATCGTTCGATGTAGTGTTTGCGTTGAGGTTGGTGGACCACTTGATAGCTTTATTTGCTGATTTTAGAGGAATCACTTTAAAGTACATATCTAAAATATTGACAGATTAGGATATTTGAAAAATTCCATTCCGCTAAGAACTATTTTTACAGAACTCTCTTTAGTATTACATATATATATAATGCTGTAACTTTTGCTTCTGTGTTTTATCTTTTGTCTCAATCAAAGTTCCAATCATATAAAATATAACTATGATTGATATGAGGTAACCAAAATATATTGTACTTTAAGGCAGTGATCCGCAACCGCCGGTCCGCGGACCGGTACCGGTCCGTAGATCAAATGGTGGCGGCCCACCTAAAGAACATTAAACTATTGCCATTTTTTTTTAAGTGATGCATTTCTCTTGGAATTGCGCAACTTTCCACGGAAATCACTTTATATTCCACGTTAAATCACTTTTATTCATTTTTGGTGTAACTATATTTCACTCTGAATGCAATTTAAATGTAACTAAATTAAAATTGTTAAATCAAAACAACCTAAAACATAAACAACCAACGTGTCCCACCCTCAGCGGGCCGCGGTAAAATTATCAAACGTTGACGGGTTCGCAGCGATAAAAAGGTTGCGGATCACTGCTTTAAGGTATCCGACTACGTTCGGAACCGTGGTTTTGCAAAAGCGTATAAATGGATAATATTTATGACATTTAGTGTCGCTTAGATTAAAAAATGTATATAAAATTGTTTTAAGAATACTATTGCAATAAAAAATTATTTAAGTACACTATTTTGACAAAAAATGAACATATAGAATGACCCATTTTCAAAATATTCTCCTTTTGTGAAAAATGCTTCTGTTATAATAATATTTCACCTGTATATTGCTCAGACCTCTGTACAGAGACTCCACTAGAATTTTTGAAATATATAACTTAGAAGTGGGTTTATCCATGTTTTACGACAACAGAGGGGAGACATTTTAAGCAAAAAACGCCGATAATTATTTCAATGGGTTGTAACTCTAAAAATAATGTGGATTTTTCAAAAATCGTACTTGAGCCTCTGTACAGAGGTCTGAGCTATATACAGGCAAAATATTATTATAATAGAAGCATATTTCACAAAAGGAGAACATTTTGAAAAAGGGTTATTCTAAGTTAATTTTTTTGCCAAAATATTGTATTCAAATATTTTTTTTTTGTCAAAATGCCCTTAAAACAATTTTATACATGTATTCTAATCTAAGTGACACTAAATATCATGAAAATTATCCATCTATGCGCTTTTTTAAAATCACGCGCGGCTCCAAACGTATTCGGGTACCTTAGTAATCATAGATTCAACTGTAAAAATGTTGTCATCAATATATGCCGAAAACAACGATATAATTTTGAATTACATAAGCTATTCAAGGAAGCATATGTCCTTAAATTCATCAAGATGGGTCGTTTGAGACTTGTAGATCACTTCTGCCGTGTGGACCCCTCGTCCTTGACGCTCAAAATTTTCAATTACAAACCTACTGGAACTAGAACTATGGATAGGCCTCAAATTGAGATGGTATGATTATGTGAAGGACGATTTTAAAGTTTTAAGAGTGACTAATTTGAGACTGTTGCTAAGCGGAAATCTTATTGGAAGAGAGATCTTGAGAAGGCCTTGGTCCACCCAGGGTTGTTGTGTCGAAAGAGGAAGAGGAATATATGCCCAAAAAACTTCATGAAAGTTAACTCATATTACAAAATGTTTATATTCTCGAAAATGAATTGGTGAATGTCATTTATAATTATTTGTGTTTAAATCTAGAATTGAGTCTGTGGCAATCCAATCAAACAATGCAAATTACTTGAAGCAATACAACAGTTGTGGTTGATGACTGGGAATAAAAAGCAAGACGAAAATCACTCTAAATTCCAAACCTCGTGCTAATTAATTGGCGAGCGGCCTTGATTATGTTACGTAGTTTTCTGTTTTAATTTTAAGAACTAAATAATATATTAGTTGGTGTTCAGTAGTGTTTAAACTTTTTAGTATTTAATAATAACTTTCTCTGATCTGGAATCTACTCAAATTCCATTATTCTTGTACAAAGACCGTCATTCCTGTTGATTTTGATCGGCCATAGAAGCAATAACTCTTCAGAATTCATAAAAACTTTTAAGAGAAAAGTATTACATCAGGTCAGTAGCGCACACAGAAGTTTTCCAAGGGGGAGGGGTCCAAAGTCGAAAGTCCACCATTCTTGTATCATGCTCCTTTTGATTTTGTCGATTTTTGGGAATAAAAAACAGTAAAAAACTAATTATTGAATAAATAATTAGTATTAATTAATAAAATTAATCATTAAAAGCAAATATTTAATAAAATTTTACGTATTATATACTTAAAATTATAATCAATCCGGAAAAAAAATCAAGGGGTTTGGCCTGGGGGTCCGGACCCCCCGGCCCCCCCGCCCCTTGTGTGCGCTACTGCATTAGGTAAAAACTTTCTAAAACTAAAATTTCTGCCTTTCGCGATATGTATTATTCCAAATTTAAAATAAAAAATATTTTGGTCCTCATTTTCTCATATTAATCGACACCAGTTTTTATTTTCGGAAATATTCTTCTCATTTACTACTCATTGTATTATAGAAATTGAATACGAATTCTTGCATGCAGTAACAATCTGTAAAATGACACTGAAGACTGCAATGAGAGAGAGATTGGGAGGAAAAAAAGTCATCTTATGTGTGTGTAATATATTTAACTCTCATTGGAATGAACGATGTAGTTCATTCCATTTCAATTTAATCCATTTTGCTATTAAAAGAATTTGTTCAAAGAAACACCATTTATAAAGTATAAATCTTAAAAAAATCGGTAAGGTTAAGAGATTTTGTAAGATAATGGCGAGTGAATTAATTTGTGAAATTTTTTCTAATAATTGTGTTTACACTTAAATTGTCTTACTTTTAAGTTTCTCACTTAACAAAAAGTACTTATTGATTAAAGTTTGAATTGTTCTTATTGTATAGTATAAGGAAACTTTAAATATTTACTGTATGTAAAATTTTTAATTTATCCGACATGAATTTATAAATTTTATAAAATATATAAAAAGAATTTAAATAAAATTATAATGAATTCAGATGAATAAAAGTAAAGATGAGGGTGTTACAACCTGTTTATAAATTATCGAAGTTCTGTCTGTTTAATTATGTGTATCATTATTGAGAAATATTTAAAAATTGTTTAAAATGGAAACATTCAAAAAAGCTTAGTTAAAATTATTTGCGTAATAAAAACTAGACTAAGTTGTATTTCTTCCATAAACATTTCAAAAATAAGATTGGGCTTCAAAACAGATTTTGTTCAAAGGGGAAAAAAAACACGACAAAATTCTAGAAAAGTTCTAATTTTTTTAAAGCTTAAAAATAATTTCTAAAAGATTTGAGAGCGTCCTTGTTTTGTGAGTAATATACAAAACAACAGAGATTGTATTTAAGATTACGAATTGTCATTTTTAGCGCCTTAAAGCTAAGAAATAAAAACTTCGAAAGACAAATAATCTACTTCGCGCTATCCGATTAATTTTTCTTAAAAATAATCCTAAGATCTCTCCAGCTTTTACAAATCGGTATAAATCCAAAAGTTTTTTTTCCTAATTTCGGGAAAAACAGGATATATCCAGTTAGTACGATATGTTGTTATAAATTATTTTTTAAAAGGAGTAGAATAATATTTGAAATGCAAAAATCACACGACTTTAGAACTTAAATGAATTCTCATTTCCAAAAATTTATATATTTTATACAAATGAAGTTATAGAAGCATAATGTTTTGCTTTTAACTTAGAATATTTGATTTAGTATTCGGATTTTTTATTTTTTATCTTAACGAATGTCAAACTATTTCTACAATTTTACAGTTACGGTCTACATTTTTAAAAATTCGATTTGAATTTACTTTGTCTATTGATTTTTAGATTTGGTCATTGAAGGTAATTTTATTTCTAAACATAAATAGTTTGTAGAGACTTTTAAAAAAATTATCTTTTGTGAAATTTTTATTATTTATTTATTTCTCATGTAAGTAATGCTCAATTTAAGATCTTTTGTTAATTTTTAAATCAGATTCTTTGAATAAGATTGGTGTTTTTTGGAATTAGTACATAATTTTTTTCCATATAACATATATTTTTATTTAATATCATGTAGCTTTGTTTCTCCTTTATGATAAAAATATAGAATGTAATCTGACTTATAAGGATAAATATTAACAGTGTAAATATAGAACTATTAGAAGAACAATTTTATAAAACTGATATTTTGAGATGAAAAGAAAAGTGAATTAAAAAAATATTTAGAGTCATTTTTAAAACTTTTAATCATCTTTGCTTCTCAAAAACTGAAGCAAAAATTAATAAATATTTACTTCGATTGAGAGATAATGTATTTTTAAAAAAAAAGGAAAATATTTCATCCCATCATTTATTTTTTAGTTTACTAAAATCCTGCTATCAGAAAAAATAGGTTTATCATATCTATAACTCAAAATTGTTTTTAAATGTTTATGTATATGATAGAGAAAGATACGTGAAATTTTGCGCTGTGGTCCGAATTCCGTGAAGTATATCAAATATTAAAAATAAATTAGTTGCGTTTGAAAGTGTTGTTTGAATTTAAATTGCTTATCATGATGAAGAATCTTTCTGAAAATACAAAAAAATTATCGAACAGTTTAAAGCACAGAGAATGGTATAACGTTTGCATTATGTTATATATTGTGGTTATTATATTTTTACCACACAGAAGTACATCAATACAAGATATTTCAAATAAATTTTTTTTTTCAAATTTCCCCCCGTTATGACAAACACTTGATTGTTATCCGAATTATTATCAACCAATCGCTTTATTTTAGGGACGTGAGACTTTTTTTTTTATTTATAAAAAAAAATAGTTATTGTTATGTCACATTCGTATTATTATAGCAATCGATCATCCACATTTCCATAATTGTGCATGTTTTGTTTATTAAAAAAAAAAAAAACTGATTGATTTCTTGAATATCATTTTAGTGGGATTCTTCTCAAAACAAAACTTTTATCCTTGTTTTATGATCGATATGTTACCTCCGAAAAATTCATATTCTTTAAAACAAACAGAAGTATCATGACTGTGACCGTGCGAAACTCAAGGCCTCCCAATACTGCTATCGTTCCAAGAAACTTTTATTTCAAAGAAATCACGCCGTAAATCATAAACATTGAAACTTGCTCTATTTCTTTTTTAACTTCTATTTTTTTTTTTTTTTTTCTTCTGCTAAAAAGTCGATAAGATGTCTGCTGCTAGCAGAATTTAGGAAGAGCAGACGTATCATTCAACATGACGATCGTATATCCCGTGTTGCTAGTAAGTTAATTAACCACCAGAAGATGTTTTAATGAATGAATAGCGGAAATAGTACATAGTTACTACTTTCTTGCGTGTGGACCCGTTTAGAATTACGCGTTTGTTTGTTTCGTCGTTGGCGCATTGAAACGGATCGTGCGTATAGAAGTCAGATTGGATTTTTATCAACAGGCAGTTGATGTGGCTTAAGTTTCTGCTATGTCATTAGATTTCGTGACGTCTTTACGAGGTGATGACAAAGTTTCAAAAAATTTTTAGTGGAAAAAAAAAAAGAATTATTGTCTGGAAATGGGTCAGGGATGAGTGGACGATGCGTGGGGTGGGTGAAAATAATCCTGGTGTTGTATGGTATAAAAATAGTGGAACAGTATGTTGGAGCCTCTAATATGGGATCGTACGATTTTTGTTCTTTATAAATTCACTGTGTGAAGATGGAAGAGAGATAGATATTGTGTGATTCGGAATTAATGACATGCTTCTAAATGTTCTTGTAAGGAAATGAATAAAGTTATTATTTATAAAATTCTTCAGTTCTAAAAATGGAATGGACAAAGATTTTATCTCGTAACTGATCAAGGAAGGCAAAAAGATCTATCTCTTTCTTTCTTTTATATAAGTAACACTGGCGTAGCTAGTTCTGATTGGGCTCTGAATCAAAATTCCTTCGGGGTCCTTCCTCAGATATGAGCGGTAGCCGAGTGGTATAGGTATCGGATCGTGGCATGCCTTGACACGAGTTCGAGCCCTGTACCACTAAAGACCCGCCGTGTAGGGCAGCGATACACGTTAAATCTGCCGAGAGCTGAAACGTCCTCCCCTTGGTGTGGTGTGGTAGTTAGGAGAGGGGGGTGCCAGATCAGAGGTGTCGTCCACGTCACTTGACCATGGTTCAAAATTACGTGGTCCGTCGCCAAAAGCCCGCGTGTTGCTGAACAGTGCGACGTTAATATTCAATCAATCAATCAATCTCAGATATGTTACGCGTGTTGGGGGCTGTAGCTTCAGGATCCCGTATCATCGATACAGTTGTAGCCACGCCCCTGAAACTAATGTTTCGTTTTTTGTTACATTATTTTACTCTAAGAAAATTTAGAAACGCTCTAGAAATATAGATATTGTATTACGTTTTCCTGTAATTAAATTTTATGTTTAACATATAATACTTTTTTTCGTCTTTAAAAGGGGTCTCAGGGGTGTTAACTTTGTCCCGAGGACTGAAAACATAAACAGTTTTCAAACAGATGCAATTCTTTGAAATTAAAATTAAATAATTTGAATCTTTTGCGCATTATTTAAAGAGGAATGAGGTTTCTAAAAAGTGTAAAATATTTAAAATAGAATCATAATTTATAAAAAAAATTGTAAGCATATGAAAATAAGAAACATTTCTGTTATAAATATGAAGTAATTTTTATGTTACGCATGTGCCATTTTTTAAAATTGTAGCCTTTGATGTATAAAATTATAAAATGAATCATACTCTTTAAACCCTAATTAAAAACATATTTTTTCTGTTTTTTTTATAAAAAATATAATTTATTATTTTATTTATATAAAAATAACTGCAGAGTAAAAAAGATACAATCAACTTTATGAATCAACTTATTGCTAGTAATTAGAGATACTGTTTTAGAAAATATCAAGCGCAAATGTGTAAAACTTCATTAATATTTCTTACTAAAATGTTTCTTACTTTCAAATGCTTATGATTTTTAAAATTATGATTATATTTTAAACATTTTACGCTTTTTGAAGCTCCATTTTTTTTTATAAATAATGTGTAAGAGATTCGAATTATTTAGTTTTAATTTTAAAGATTTATATCTATTTGAAACTTGTTTATATTTTCAGCCCTCGTGACAAAGTTAACACCCCTAAGACCCCTTTCTTATTTCGGAATTTTTTTTTTATTTACGAATTGCAACAGGGAAAAAAAAGCAAAACTTTTAAATTATGTTTACCAGAACTTTGGAATTTTTATTTGTTACAGAATGTCATACCAATATACTATGATTCTGACTACTTTTGGCTAAACAATTTGTTCCTTAGAAAATCGGTGTTTCATTCTATATCTTTTTAAATTATTTTCTTTTTGATGGAAGAAATTAACTATTTATTATTCTTAATTAATGAAGCTCTGCATTATTACAATGATAGATGCATATAAAATTAGAAGCTTCTAATATAGAGTTATCAAATAAGAGTTTATCGCAAAATTTTTTCATGTTCCATTTCCCCAAACAAATATTTCTACGGTTTTTTGCATAGATACCTTGTGAAATTGCCCCTCTGGGGTGCCCTTCTCCTTGATTATCTGCGTGAGCTAAGGGTGTAGGATTAAAAAAAAAACTAGACGTATCCATGTTCTTAATATGTGACTTTATTAAGGATTTAAACTTAAACTTTTAACAGATTAGATGATAATAATATATATGAGACAATCTACGATGATAAAATACTTTATATCAATAATACCGAATTTATGTAACCCGGACCACTATCAATATCTAACCCGCCTAATCTCAATTCCAATAATATCACAAGATCTAATATTAAATAGTCAATCCTACCTTGATCCGATCGCCGAATTAATCATAAGGGAGTTGCGCCTTTACTCGGGTGCAATGGTATGCACCTTGACCCAATGGCTCTATCTTCGGGATAACCTCTGTTGGCTGTCACTTCACAATCGTATCACAGTCTCTATCATAACATTCCCCAAATTGCCATCACACTTACTCGAACTTCTGATATTTAAAAGCTATCTAATTTGCATCTTATATTCACGTTTCACTTCTTGGGGTTTTAGTTGGAAAAGAGTTATCATTAATCCTGGCCCCAAAAGAACCCAAAGGACATGTTAATGAAAAGACGCGTGAGCCCGTCACAACCTGAACTAGATATATATATATATATATAAAAGCTATAATTTCTTCTTTCATTACAGACAAAGGCAAATAATTATGCACACTAATAAACTAGATGCATATTTTAAGTTTAACATCGGGATATTAAATTTTAGATGAATACTTTATTCTACGAGACCCAACGCGCTTTTTCCAACGTTATGCAATGTTGACAAATTTTTATGAATTTGGATTGTAACACACCTATAAATTCTCGAGTTATGTTACAACTTTGAAACCGCTAAATTTTGCTAAGGTAGCTGCACATTTCGATCGCAGTCTTTTTTACATCATGAGTAGCTTCTTTTTATCATTAATATTAAAATATTGTCAAAAAGTCATTGTTTATCAATATTTTGGCCTGCTACGTCTCTGAACGAAGGTTTTTAGTTATAGTATTCTATCCTCTTTACAATTAGACGACAAAATATCCTAGATTTTTGTTATAATCTAATCTTTATATTAGGTTGGGGAAAAAGAAATCCATCATTTTTGCATGAAAATCAAGACTTTATTTAACATGCTTCCAATTGTCCGATTTGGGTCAAATATGCACCGTTTTGCTGTATAATTTGTTGCCATTTTAAAGGTGGCTTCATAATGCCTCTCTCATAGAAGTATTGGCCCTTATTGGCAAAAACATCTAGTAATTGATTTTCACAACCTTTTCTTGATCCCAATTTCTTATCACTCAGGAAGTTTTGCAATGCGAGCAAAAGGTGGTAATCGATTGGTGCCAGGTCCGGACTATATGGTGGATGCATTAAAACTTCCCAACCAAGCTCCCAAAGGTTCTGGCGAGTCACTACAGAAGTGAGTGTTCTACCGTTGTCCTGAGGGAACACAATACCTCTTCTGTTGGCCAATTCTGGCCATTTCTGGTCAATCCCTAGCTTCAAATGGTCCATTTGTTGACAGTTGAGATTTGAATTTAGTGTTTGATCATGCGGAAGCAATTCCTAATAAATGATTCCTTTCCAGTCCCACCAAATACGCAGTAGAACCTTCCTGGATGTTAGTCCTGGTTTGGCCACCGTTTGAGCTGCTTCACCGCACTTTGACCACGATCGTTTTCGCACAATATTGTAGTATATAACCCATTTCTCATCCCCAGTCACCATCCGTTTAAGAAATGGGTCGATTTCATTTCGTTTGGCCAAGACTTTGCAGATGGAAATTCGACCCATCATGTTTTTTGGTGTTAATTGGTGTGGCACCCAAACATGGAGCTTCTTTTTGAATCCAAAGGGCTTAAAACTGTTTTATGGTGCATCTTTAGCTCCTGGGCGATGCTACGACTCTAACATGCCGGTCAACTTCGATTATTTCTGTGATTTTATCGACATTTTCGACGATGGGCCTGCCCGTGCGAGGTGCATCTTTAACATCAAAAATACCTGAACGGAACCGACGAAACCAAAATTTCACGTAATTAGTTGTTACAGTATCGGCACTATAAACACTATTTGCAATTTCAGCCACCTGGCTTGCATTTTCGCCTTTATCAAAGAAAAACTGTAAAAAGAACCAAATTTTCTCTTTGTTGACTTCCATTTTTAACACCCTGTAACTCATAACTGAATGGACCAAACAAAAAAAAATGCAAAATAATTTTTTAGTGTGAAATGTCATCTTGACAACGAGCATAAATTTGAAATTGTTTGATCGATGCTTCACGAGATATCCACACTACAACCATCTACCGAAAAAATAATGGATTTCTTTTTCCCCAACCTAATATATATAATTCTTCTGTGCTTGTGTATGTGACTGGACTCCTCCTAAACGGCCGGACCGATTTTGATGACATTTTTTGTGGGGGTTCAAGTGGATTCAAGAATAGTTTAGATTCCCAATTCGGTCCTATATAGCAATTAGTTTTAAAAAAGATATTAATTAAAAACCTTAAAACGCATAATTGTTTTACCCCTGTGTGTTGTGTATTCCACTAATGCGCGGCAAGGAAAAAAAAAGAAATAGAGGGTAAAATTTTGTTTTTCGCACGGCCAATTATATGTTGTCTGTCCGAGGGTTGGCAAACCATCGCATTTGTTTGCTTATACCCCTCAAGGATTAACCAAAAATATTGTGCATTCAATGGAATTACCATTAATTTATTTATTGAGCATTAAAAAAAATATACCTGTTACGAAAAAATATAGCTCGAGTTTTATCATTTAATTAAAACAATTTAAGTTTCTATTCAGAATAGCTTCTACTATATTCAACTTGGTTCATAGTTATACACTTACTCAATATACTATATTCAATCGATAGGTCGAACTGTGGTAACTCTGCATGTGATGACGTCAGGGATTGTAATAACTTTTTTTTTTATAAAAATTTTCATCAAAACGGTTCAGATTGGTACAACTTATTCAAAAAAGTTTGAAATTTTCGGACGTGTGTACAGGACAACGTCTGTCGGGCCGCTAGTTAATTATATAATTAAAATGAACGTTCATTAAAAAGTAAAAACTTAAGTTATTTATGTACTTAAGAACAACAGTGTATAGATAATTATTTACACACATTTCTGAGGTCTAATTTTTAACTGCTTAACTTAAGTTGTCCCGCAATTTGTACGTGTCAGAACCTTTCTTCAGCAGTGGCGCACACAGAATTTTTTCAAGGGAGAAGAGGGGACCAGGGTAGAAAGTCCACCATTCTCGTATCATGCTTCGAATACGCCGCCCAACATATTCTTTTGGTTTTGTTGAATTTTGGGAATAAAACAGTAAAAAATTAATTATTGAATAAAAAGTTAGAGTTAATTAATAAAAAATTAATTATTAAAAAGAAAAAATTAAATGTTACGTACTACATACATAGGATTGTAATCAGTAGAAAATAAAATCAAGGGCTATGGGGGAGGTCCTCCCTTCCCCTTGTGTGTGCCGCTGTTCGTCACCTATCACAAAATTCAGTAAAAGAGTTAAATATCGTATTTACTCGAATCTAAACCGCACTTTTTTTCCAATGTTAATGCTACTGAAAATTGGTTACGGCTTAGAAATTAAGGGAAAAAATTCGTTGGATGGGGCAATTAGAGCAATGACAGGTTCACGCTTATATTTAAAAGTTTATGATATTGGTAAAATAACTAATTGTTCACTTTTTATCAGTTCTCATTTTAAATTTTGTTTGATATCGTAAAATTAGATGTTGATAAACCATTTTACACTATTTTTCATTTTTTCACAAAAATTTTGTTGAGCATTTGGGCTGCGGCTTAGAAAATCGATGGCGACTTAGATTCGAATAAATACGGTAGTTATCCTAATACACTTTTTTATTTGTGCCTTGATGGGAAGACTAATACTTATTACTTTTTTCTTTAGATATTGACAAATCTTAATACCTTTGCTCAAAAACAGAAATTTACCGAATTTATGAAATGAATATTGGAAAAATATTAAATATTTTTGGAAACTTTTTTCACCTTGTAGATGTTAAATTTTTAATAATAATAAAATTATGTACTTTTCATTCTCACAGCATATTAATACTCGCTATGTATGCGATTGCATATTATATGTGTAGCTTATGTTGTTGTGGTGTTTCTAATGCCACCTACCTAACGGTGTCAGATCGAGGCCCAAGAAATCCATCGCGGTATAGGGCTAAGACGTACGCTTGTCGTTATCCGTAGCTTTCAGCACCATACAGCTGACAGTGCAAACACCCTGGAGGTGGTCAGGGACCTTCCTCTCTTCCCCCTCCACCAATCTCACAAGAGGACTTGCAGCTTGAAGGCTATTTAAAGTACTCCTTGCCGCAAAGGCACTATACATTTACAAACATCCAAACTTTCGCCGGGATTGGAACACTTGCCCTACGGCACAGCAGCAGCGTCACTAACCACTATATTGGATGGGTGGAGTAAATTACGAGGTTTTGTGTATTATATTTATATAATTATATATACTCAGAAACTTTGCATCTAATTTAAATAGTTACGAGTTGGTGTACCATATGTGAAATTAATATAAATAGTTTAAATTAAGTAAAATTATGAGATAAATTAAGCAATTGATAACTAATATTTTTTTTTTATATTCCTGCAAATAAGGACCAAGATTGTATGTTATACTACAGAATTTGAGACACTGGTATTTAATTTCGACAGAGGGGAAATGTAATGCGTAACGAAGTAAATAAAAAAAATATTTCATTTATTTATTATTTTATAATTTTTTGATTTTTATTTTACATGCGAAGCACATCTTATTTTTATTACAATTGTTTTCATTAAAATATTCTAAATAGTTTATAATACAATATAAATTGGTGATATAAAATATCCTAATTCTCTCTTATTGTACAACATTTGTGTTTATTATTAATTTACAGTATCTTTAATTTTGCATGAATTTAATAATAATTGCACCTTGCAAACATAAATTTTAAGTAATTAAATATAAAGTATATTTTTACAAATAAAAGGATTATTATTAAATATTAATATTTGAAAAATGTACAAGTATGTGCCGTCTTTTCCTTTACAGTAAATATCTTCATTAATAGATGAAGTGTCGAAAGAGGTTTTAATTCTTTGATATAAGAAGATATTTTATCGCGCTTGCTTTTTAATATAAGAAATATAAAGCAAAATTATTTTTACAAAAATTGGGCTACATTTTATGACATTAATAACTATAAGTTTCTCAAACTATAATTTGAATATTCCATTCTAGAAGAGGAAAAATTCATAAACATAAGAAATAGAGTTTTTTAAGTATAGTTTACAATAATAAATAATGCATTTTATTTCAAAATAACAAATAAGTAAACATTGAATATTTTATTACATTTAACATTTTTGTTTTCAGTGCAAATTATTGATCCCAACAATGTTCTTTTTCCCTTTCCTTTCCCCAAAATTGTTAAAAAATAAAAATAGAAGCATTATTAGTTTTATATTTTTCTCAAGAAAACATTGAAAAATATTAGCTTTCAAAATTTACCTTTCTGACTTAAAAGAAGTTAGTGATTATTTTTCACAGAAAAATATATTTTTCCCACTCATAAGAATGTTGTAGATTGTATATGAATAACAATGAGGATTTTTTTGAAAAACTTAAATATCAATTCTTTTTTTTTCTCTTACGCGTAATATTCTTTTAGTTTTTTCTCAGTTGAATGATTATTGAATTTCCTAAAAGAAAAAGAAGAAAGAAAGAAAGCAAAAGTATTTTATAAAATTTCAAAATAGAAACATTTTAGTGCAAAATAAAAATGTTTACTTTTATGTTTTTCGTAAATATTCATTATTTTCAGATATAAATAAGATGATAGATTGTAACATATTTTTGTTTATAACTCATGTTTTGTCTACAAAGAATTTATAGCGTCAATATTTCAGGGTTTTTTTTTCTTTGCGCTATATTTATTATTTATATTTACATTTTTACGATGTAATATTGCTTTTATAAATCATACTCATCAAACCAGTTATGATGTGCATTTGTGGGAAAGAGTAGTGTATGGTTTCAGAGGTGTGTGTGAATGTTTTAATACGGTTTGATTTCTTTCGTTTTCTAGGACTCAAGGAAAAAATATTCGTGAAATACTCTAGGAAAAAATGTTGTGGGACATTATAAGAGAGAAGTTGCTGATGGATTTTCACTGATTTTGTTCGATTAAAATGCACACACAAACCTTACAATTTCATCTAAAAATTGTTTTTGTTTTCGGTAAAAAATGTTTTAAAAACCTTTTTTTTTTTCTTTTAAATTTTAAATTAAAAATCGTATTTTTTTCTTAAAAAAAATTTTTTTTAAAAAAACTCTTTTTACATATCATTGAAATAATTACATTTTAAAAATTATTATTGCTGTTGACAAACAAAATAAAATGCTAGTTTAAGTTTGATTTTTTTGGGACACATAATCGAGAGATTTTGTTTGTGCCTGTGGCAATACTTCATATAATATGTCTACTAAATCATGAAAAAAATACCTAAAGTCTGTCTTTGCCAAACCTTGGAGAGTTAGAACTAAACGTGGAGCACATTTTCACACAGAAAAGTGTCTATATTTCCACGAAATACATCTGTTATAATATATACATCGGTTATAATTCATACATTTGTTTATAATATAGCGTTTTTTAAACATCAAAATATTCCATAGATAACTAATTTTTCCTTTAAGCATGTAGAGCAGGAGTTGGCAGACTTTTTCAGGGTACGGGCTACTTCTAATTTTTTTCAAGGTCCTGAGGTCCACTCAGTGTCGGTGGCGAACACAAGGAGGGAGGGGGTCCACGGGTTCGGACCTTCCCTCATAGCCCTTGATTTTTTTTCCCGATTGATTATAATCCCATGTATATAGTACGTAAAATTTAACTAAGTATTTGTTTTGAATAATTTTTTAGTAATTAATACTAATTATTTATTTCGCAAGTTATTTTTTACTGTTTTTTTGTTCCCAGTAATTTGCAAAATCAAAATATATACGTTTGGCTGCATTTTGGGGTATGATACGAGAATGGTAAACTTTCACCTCCCCCTGAAAATTTTTTGTGTGCATCACTGCCCAGCGTCATAGGTGTGGTGAGGCAAGGAAAAGGGGTCTATAATATTTATAACTAAATAATAAATATAGAATATGTACTTACCTACAGGACTAAAATTTTAAAAAAAACTAACACTTTTAAAACCATGTTTGAAGCAAAACGCAAGATACACAATCATAATAATAATAATAATAATAGCTACAAATATAATAATAATATCAAATGATACATTTATTATTAAGCAATTCTAAATACATTTAAGGTATCCGACTACGTTCGGAACCGTGGTTTTAAAAAAGCTCATAAATGGATAATTTTCATGATATTTAGTGTCACTTAGATTAGAATACATGTATAAAATTGTTTTAAGGACACATTTTGACAAAAAAAAAAATTACTTAAATACAATATTTTGGCAAAAAATGAACTTAGAATAACCTTTTTTTCAAAATGTTCTCCTTTTGTGTAAAATGCTTCTATTATAATAATATTTTGCCTGTCTATAGCTCAGACCTCTGTACAAAGGCTCAACTATGATTTTTGAAAAATTCACATTATTTTCAGAGTTACAACCCATTGAAATAATTATCGGCGTTTTTTACTTAAAACTTCTCCCCTCTGTTGTCGTAAAACATGGATAAACCCACTTCTAAGTTACATATTTCAAACATTCTAGTTGAGCCTCTGTACAGAGATCTGAGCTGTATACAGACAAAATATTATTATAATAGAAGCATTTTTCACAAAAGGAGAATATTTTGAAAATGGGTCATTCTATGTTCATTTTTTGTCAAAATATTGTACTTAAATAATTTTTTACTGTCATACTATTCTTAAAACAGTTTTATATACATTTTCTAATCTAAGTGACACTAAATATCATAAATATTTTCCATTTATACAGTTTTGCAAAATCACGGTTCCGAACGTAATCGGATACCTTAAAAATAAAACATTTTTTATCTGAAGTTAATTTTTATTGTTATAGTCAGAAGAAGACTTAGTCTGCATCTGTCGGCCAATCTTGAATATTTCTGTTCATAATTACTAGCTGTTAAAATCTTCAGGTGGTCACCCCAAAGTGTCTTGGAGGTCCACCTGTCGATCACGATCGACGTAATGTGTAGAGAAATGGCCCATTTAGCATTACGGTACAGGAGAAAAGCTGCGAAAAACACTTTATACCAGAAAAAATGGGTAAACTCGGGGTAAAAGGAGTAGTATTATAAAATATACTGCGCTCTATGGGATAGCGAAGCCAGAATATAGTGTTAATTTTGGATTACATTTATATCTGAAAAATATTCAGGGCCTATCCTATTACATTAAACCAAGATATCCTTAAATTTAAACAGTCAAAAATATGCATTAAACCAGTACTTTTTTTAAATTGGGGGTTGCGACCCCTAATGGAGTAGCATGTCTTACAGTTGAGGTCATCAAAAATTTTAGGGTTTAGGATATACCTTATTGCATAAAACTATCGACAACTATTTCAAGATTGAATAAAATAATTAAAAATAATCAAGCCCATCATTCCCATTGATACTTAAATCTTGCATATTCCATTGAAAGATGATCTCAATTTGATCGAATTAAAATTAACTACACTTAACAAAAGTATTATATAGTTTATGTATAATTTATCGTACATTTACATTATATAATGCTTTTTTTTATTTTGTTCTTCTTCAAAAGGACAACAGTCCCTAACAGGCCTTGTTTTCCTCAACCACACGCTCATTTCTGCGGCCACGGTAGCCGAGTGGTATAGGTATCGGATCGTGGTTGCCTTGTCACGAGTTCGAGCCCAGTACCACTAAAGACCCGCCGTGTAGGGCAGCGATGCACGTTGAATCTGTCGTGAGCTTAAACGTCCTCCCGTGGGTGTGGTAGTTAGGAGACGGGGGTGCCAGCTGAGGTGTCGTCCACGTCACTTGACCATGGTTCAAAATTACGGGGTCCATCGCCAAAAGCCCTCGTGTAATGAACAGTGCGACGCTAATATTCAATCAATCCAGCGTCTTCCATTTGTAATGACTCCTCTTCAATTTTTAATTTTCAAAGTATTAAAGTCCTTTTCAATGTCATCCAACCATCTAGTTGGTGATCTTTCCTTCAGCTTCCCATCGTTATATACAAAATAAAACATTGCAGATGTTTATTACTGCAAAACAGCAATATATTGTAAATAAAACACACGTATAGAAATGTAAATTTTGAGCAATGTTAATGGAGTCGCACAAAATATTTGCATAAAAAATGGGCTTAAGCCACCCCGTAAGAATTAAAAACGCCTACATTAAACTTATCATGCAAAAATTTAAAATGTATCATTTTATGAACATATAATTCTTATTACAATCGTTTGTAAAAAGAAATATTAAAAAAAATTCTGTTATTTATAAATTTGTAATCAAGTAACATGTATTAATTTTTTTCCTTCTTAGCTTGCGTCAAGTGTTATTTTATTTCTGTGTATAAATGCCCCTTATATTCATGTATCATATTATAGAAGTTCCAGTAATTTCCAGTTCGATATTAGTGTGTTTCCTCGATCATTTATTATTTTACTACTACATTTATTTTCTTTATATTATTTCATGTTTTTCGTACTCGTAAAATTATATGTCACGAAAATAAGACTGGTTATTCGAATTCACATTTTAAAACTGAAATGAAAATTATTTTTACCAAAATTTCCACCGCGTGATCAAAAGACACTTTTAAAAACCTAAAAAGTTCATCTTTGTGCTTTATATATATACACCTGCTCTTTTTTTCCTAAAATTTCCAAGTTTTTTTTCCATAGCCACTATCTCCCTTTTTCATTTTCAACTTCTTAGCTCTCAAATTTTGAAGAGATATTAACAATCTTCCTCTGATATTTCGGTACAAATTTTCCTTCCAAAACTATTCTTAATTGACATCATTTGAGTTGTTTGCTTTGTCGTCACCGACATAGAACTATTCTTTAGAAAAGAATATACCGCCGTAATAATAAGACTAGTCAGTCTCAAAATTCCTTTTTTCTTTTCTCCCTAGGAAACAATTCTGCAATACAATGATATTTTTTGCTCAAGAGATCTCGGTTTTCGCCTTTGTCGGGAATAATAACTACGACTTCTCTTTCTGTTTTAAGCCTCGAGGAATAACCGAAGTGTTAAACGTCTCAGAATTATGTGAGAATTGCATTTTTACACTGGGCGTCTGGAGTACACAAGTGGTTCATTGTCTTCCAAGAATCATCCATCAGTCACCTGAAACTTGCTCTTGCCAGCTCACTTTTAACTTCTTTTTTTTGTGTGTGCGTGTATTTATTTTTTTTAAAACAGAGTCTTTCACTTTCTTGTCGATCTCACGAACGGAGTTTTTAGACAGCTAAATATCAACAACAAAAAAAGTTTTGTTTTGAAGTTTCGGAGGTGAAATAATAGAAAAACTAGTATTGTTTCTGGTCCGATGCGTGGTAATTTTCTGTGAACGAACTAGACTTAGATCTGTGTTAGTATTATTAAATCCTCTATTTTTTCCCCGTTCAATAAAATTTGACTCATTTCGGAACTAGAACCAATTTTTAGAAAATAACATATTGCTGTAATAACTTCAATCTTCAAATTTTTTTCTGGTAAACAATTCTATAGTAAAATAATTTTGTGTGTGCATAAGGTATCTCAATCCCCCCTCCCGATTTCCCATAAGACGTGCAATATACAAGGGAATCTTTATTCCTTCCAGGCAGTAGCGCATACAAAAATTTTTCAAGGGTCGAAAGTCCACCATTTTGGTATCATGCTTCAATACGCTGCTCAACATATTCTTTTGATCTTGTCGATTTTCGCGAACAAAGACAATACAGAATAAATTATTGAATAAATAATTAACATTAATTAATAAAATTAATTATTTATAACAAATACATAATTAAATTTTACGTAATATATACATAGAATTATAACCAATCGAAAAAAAATCAAGGGTTAGGGGGGGTCTGGACCCCTAGGACACCCCCCTTGTGTGCGCCACTGCTTCCAGGGTTTCAAAGCTCTATAGCAGTGATTCCCAAAATGTCCTATATCAACCCCTAGGGGTCTATGACGACCCTTAAGGGGTCCACATCAGCAAAAAAATAATTTGGGGGTTCATGAGGTGTAAATGAGGTTCTACGATATACTAAACCAGATCGTGACTTTATTTTTAAAAGAAAATTTAATCAAGTGGAAATCAGACTTACCAATTTAACAGATTTATTTACTGAATTTAATGAGGTTAATATATTTGCAGTTACAAGGCTACAGCATAAATTTTATTTAAAAAGCATCCTCATTTCAGCGTTTCTTTCCAGAATTAAGCTAAAGAAGTATAATATTGGGACTTCGTGAATTTTACCACTTTCTCAATTTGTCACAGACAATCTGAGAAAATGACGTTTTAAACTACGTTCACAACTTTTAAATGGCCTTTATTCATGTTTTGATGTTAGGTTTGAGCTTTGACCATGGTAATATCACAATAGGAAATGAACTCATGTGGTCACAATGAAAAATCAATGCCAGATTACAAAAGGAACTAGCCACTAACAATGAGCTTAAAGTAAAGTTTAGAAACGGATGACAGCAATTTTGGCTTTAAAAAGATAAACCTGTTATTTATCCTGAATTCTAGAACATCTTGAGAAAGTTTTTATATAATTGCTTTTTTTTTTCTTAGAAAGAATGAGTTTCAGCGTGGTATCCAGTCTCTAAAACATAAACAGAAAGAAACAAAGAAAAATTGGATACTACTAACTGAGGAGATTTAGGGTTAAATCTGACAAGATTGATGCCAAATGTTGAAAATTTGTTATTAAATCAAGATTCATCCCACCTATTAAAAGCATTTGTTTGTTGCTCAGTTATTATATGTACAACTTAAATTTTGATTTAATTAATCGAACTTCTGTTTCTTAAGTTTTAAATACTGTACTTTGAAACGTATCTATACGCGTCCTCACAGTAATCCTCTTGGGGAACCTTTGGGTTAGCATTCGAGTTTAACTCACAGCCATCCCTCTCAAGAAGAAACCGTAATATTCAGATTAGTTCGACTATATAAAGTCAGACTTTTGTAAGTATAGAAAAGGAGGTAGGAAGCAGCTATATTCGCGTTACGCAGGTAAGATTGAATAAGGTTTACTTTCGCATGTAAAGATTAAGAGTATTGTTTTGACACTGAGTTGAATTAGTAGATTTGAGGTTAGGAATCAATGATAGATTACTTTGATTCCACATATTTGCTTAATAATCATTCCATTCTCCATGCTACTCATTTGACATTCACTTTGAGAATAGATTGTTGTTGGTTAGTTTGTTTGACTAAATAAATAATGGTGATTGTGGAATTCTCTGGTTCTGCTTTCATTCTTCCCACACCCTTAGGTAGGCAAGATAGTGAGAGAGAAACTTCGGAAAGAAGTTTCTCACAACTCATTACAGTTAAAAACATAAAACTTTTTAAGTAAGTAGCTCTTTACCAGATATTAAAAGGACATTCAAGTTGATAAATTCGCAAAAATTCAATATTAGGTAAGCAGGGGTCTACACCAAACCGAAAAACATGGCAAGGGGTCTATGAGACAAAGAACTTTGGAAACCTCTGTTCTATAGTAATAAAACAAAAACGAAAACAGCCAAAAAGGAACATTCGAAAGAATAGAGAAAGAAGTCAAGTTTTATTTGCATACTTTTTTACTGTTCTACGTTTGAAAAACCTTGGTTACACGACATTCATTAATGCGACCATCCAGTTTTAGTTACTCTCTATTCAACATGATATTATCAACGTTATTGATACCACCACATGTTATCCAAAAACTTGGTCTTTCACATAAGACCAAGTTTTCGTAACGCCTTTGCCGAACTGCATCAAAGGATAACACGTGTTGTCAATAACGTTAATAGTACCATGTTAAGTAGTGTGGAAGAAACAGGATGATGGCATTAATGTATGCCGTGTAACCAAGGTTTCACACATAGAAGCAGTGACGTCTTAAGATTTCTTGAGGCCCTGGGACTAGTGGGGCACACAAGGGGTGGGGGTGGTCCTGGGGTCTGGACCTTCCCAAAGCCCTTTATTTTTTTTCCGATTAATTATAATTCTAAGTATATAGTGCGTAAAATTTAATTAAGTATTTGTTATTAATGATTAATTTTATTAATTAATGCTAATTATTTATTCCATAATTAGTTTTTTACTGTATTTTGTTCCCCAAAATCGACAAAATCAAAAGAAGTATGATACAAGAATGGTAAACTTTCGACCCCGGCCCCCCCTTGAAAAATTCCTGTGTGCGCTACTGCCTGGGACCCTATGAAAAAGTAGGCCCCACCTACGACCTTTTCAAGTAGACAGTGTAGAGCACACCGTATTTTCCTGCATATAATCCGCAGCGGCGCATTATCCGCAAAGCCTTTTTTTCCGAGTAAAAATATAAAAAACGTTGCATAATTGAATAAACTGCAATTTTAACAGCGAATGATCCAAAATATATACTGCCGATAATATGGTGTCAGATAAAATTAAAAAAAAATGCACAATATGATTAAAATTATAAGTAAAAAAATTGTACAGAATTTTTTGTTGTTGTAAAATTCTTTTCTCTCCATCGGACATTCATTGTTCCCATAAGTTTTGAACTTTTATTTTAAATATTTGTTAATTCCGACGTTTAAAGGCTCTAATTTCTTTTTCAGTTCTGCAGATATTAGTTGCAGATGCGGACATCTACTGTAGCGGTATCTGCATTAGCCAATAACAGCTTCCGGACAAGAGTGATCTCTTTTGTCTAGTGGTCATGTTACCCGGCTTCGGATCCAGAGATCGCGGGTTCTATCCACTACACTATCAGCTATAATATCTTTCCGAGGAACCGAATTTATTCTTGAATCTTATTGAACAAAACTAATTGTAGCAGAAATGCGCGCGCGCGTCAGTTGGTCATACATCGTCATATGCCATCTGTTATTTACTTTGTAAAACATGAATGGTATTTCTTTCAAAACTTTATTGTAAGCTTTTCTCTGTGATGTGGAGAATGTTTTTTACCACATTATCCGAGGCGGCGTATAATATGCACAGAGAAATTTGAAACTTTTTTAGCACATAATCCGCTGATTATATCCTGGAAAATACGGTACTTTGTCAAATACTAAGAGAAATCAGTAACAAATAAAAGTGCATAACTCACAATCTCACAAACTTAGGCACAAACCGACTCGACCGACTGCCGCCTTTCGCCTAAATGATGGTGCATGGTGGTAGGCCTAGGCCTAGACATGGACAAATAGGATGATATAATAAAGTAGTCTTGCCATTTGGCACATAGTTCGGAATTTCCAGTTTGGGGAGATATGTCCTGGAATAACATTTGACGATTAAAATTATTCTGATCATGGTCTTATACAGGCCGTGTAGAGAATGAGACGTGACTCCCCCCCCCCGGGGGCGGGGGGGTGGGGGGCGGGGGGGGGGGCGGGGGTGGGTAAAGCTCTAGTAAAGTATGTAAATAAAATTTAAATTGTTTCTGAATTCCATTAATGTTCTTTTTTTGCTGTATTCGTCTTAGTTTTTCTACTACAGCTTTTCGAAATCCTGGAGGGAACTATGAATCTCTATGAACTATTCGAGCTTTTTTAGTGGGGAATAATACCTATGATGATGATAAACCTGTATTTAAGCAAGAGAGATAAAAGCCTAAAAAAGAGGAAAAAAAGCAGAAATCGAACTGTTTGCTATACACAACTGTGTGTGTGGCTTATTGTCTTCCACAACTCACATCCATCAGTTACTTGAAACTTGGACTAGCCAACTTTTTGTTGTAGTTTTTTTTCAGTAGAGTTTCCTCTTTTCTTGTCGATCTCGTAGACTGAGCTTTAAAACAGTTAAATAGAAAGAAACTAAAAAAAGAAAAAGAAACAATTTGTTTTGAATTTTAAAGGAGAAAAAAGGGTATTGTTATGGTTTTGTTTGATAATCTGGGGTGGGAAAATGTGTGTGTTTTTGAAAGTTCATTCAAGTAGGTGTAATCAAGAGGTGAGATTAAGCCTTCCATTCTTTTTTTTTTTAGTTGTCAACTAAATTTGGTTCATTTCATACATAGAATTATTTGTTCCAAAGAAATACCCCCATATTAATAAAATTTCGGAATTCTCTTTTAAAAAAATTTCGGAATTCTCTTTTAAAAAAAAATTCGTAAGACATTGCATTTTAAAAGTATTTTTTGTTTATCATATCTTGGGAGTCGAAAATAATAATCGTACATTTCTTTTTATTTTAAGCTTTGAGTTAACCCACAAGCGTCAAAACTTCTCGGAATACTTTGAAATTCTCTTAAAAACTTACTCATCATTTTCTACAAGTATTCCGTTGGTTAGCTGAAGTTTGTACTCACCATTTGAATATTACAGAACCTTCTATATATATTTATTTATTAATTTCAACCAACACAGTTTCATAACGAAGAATTAAAATAAAAAGAAGAAATTCGATGTTTAATTTTAAAGACGAAATGTTAATAGTATTTTAGGACAAAATTATTGATCTATAACAGTTTTCTTCAGTTAACGTGTGTGAATTGTAGAACATCCAATATATATATATATATATATATCATTTCACTCATGGAAGCATTTTTTTTTTTTTGTGCGTTGAACATTTTATTTCTTTAGGAAATCTTCAACATTAAGATAATCTATATCGGAATTCATTTTTCTCTTTTCTGGGAAGAAGGCTATTTATATTTGATACATATTTTCCAAGTAAATGATATATATTTTTTCCTAAGAAATCACAGCATTCTTATATTTTCATTTTTCGAGAATACTTATACTACTTTAGAGAATAATAGTTCTCGAAATAATAGAATAAAATACTTTTACTCGAGAATAGTAATTTGTTGTTCGGTCATATTAAACCTCAGAATTGCAATTTTTTGCGGAGATGTTCGAAAAAAAATTGCAATTCGCATTTGCCATCGCAATTCGTTCACTACAAACATTCTTTATGGTACCTTAATGTCCACTTGCAAGTCCCTCTTTTCAATAAAGTTTTCCCATCTACTTTTTAAAAATGGAATCAAAAATTTTAAGTAGAAAAATTGAAAAAAAAAAAAAATAGGTGTTAAAGTAATTTTTATTTAGATAAATTTACTCTTTTTAACTCACCGCCGTTTCCGAAAAGGTCTTTGTTTCGTTACTCCAGTGTTTCTCAAACTTTCAATATTTGCGTCTCAACATATTCAATCATAATTTTCATCATGCCCCTCTCCCATACAAATAAAAATGCATTAAATTCATTAACACTTTACTTTGACGCTAAAGCTACAATATGACTTTAACCTCTTAAATGCCACCAGCGTATATATACGTCTCACTGAGTGAGTGAATATTAACGTCGCACAGTTTAGCTACACGACGGCTTTTGGTGACGGACTACGTAATTTTGAACCATGGACAAGTGACGTACACCTGAGCTGGTACACCCCCTCTCCTAACTACCACACCACACCAACGGGAGGACGTTTCAGCTCTCGACAGATTTAGTGGCTGCCTTACACGGCGGGTCTTTAGTGGTACTGGGCTCGAACTCGTGACAAAACCAGCCACGATTCGATACCTATACCACTCGGCTACCGCGGCCCTAAACGTCTCACTGAACCGGTGCGTTAAATGCCCCGGACGTATATATACATCTTTAAGAAGTATGATATTTTTTGTGTACTGCTATCCATAAAATTATTCCGAAGATTTTGGAATGCAATAAAAGGACCTTAATAGTGTTTGCGAAAGATTTACTAATATCAGAGGATTTCCCTTTTCTTTTAATTCCTTTTCTCTTCCCCTTCCTGAAAAAGCATCACACACGCGTGCCTACGTGGGAAACAAAGGCATTGGAGAGCGAATTCCGTAGCTTTTAATTGACAGCTATGGGATTAACTATAAACCGTGCAAAATATTAAGATGTGTTAATTTTTGTACAAAATTTATATATGACAAGCCCATGGGGTCGCTGGTAATTATTAAACTTGTTCTTAACTTAGTATTGTTAAATTCATTATAAAATACATTGTATACACTAGGGAAGGCGAACCTTTACGAATCAACGTGCCATTTTTTCTAAAGAAATGTTTAAATAGGCACAGACGTGCCATCAAATAATTTTGACGTGATTATGGGGGAAATAATAAAACTAAATACTAACAACATAAAACTCTATTTACTACGA
>BMAV01025161.1:16090-54428 GCA_019973955.1 Trichonephila inaurata madagascariensis | reverse complement strand
ATAGAATTATTTGTTCCAAAGAAATACCCCCATATTAATAAAATTTCGGAATTCTCTTTTAAAAAAATTTCGGAATTCTCTTTTAAAAAAAAATTCGCAAGACATTGCATTTTAAAAGTATTTTTTGTTTATCATATCTTGGGAGTCGAAAATAATAATCGTACATTTCTTTTTATTTTAAGCTTTGAGTTAACCCACAAGCGTCAAAACTTCTCGGAATACTTTGAAATTCTCTTAAAAACTTACTCATCATTTTCTACAAGTATTCCGTTGGTTAGCTGAAGTTTGTACTCACCATTTGAATATTACAGAACCTTCTATATATATTTATTTATTAATTTCAACCAACACAGTTTCATAACGAAGAATTAAAATAAAAAGAAGAAATTCGATGTTTAATTTTAAAGACGAAATGTTAATAGTATTTTAGGACAAAATTATTGATCTATAACAGTTTTCTTCAGTTAACGTGTGTGAATTGTAGAACATCAATATATATATATATATATATATCATTTCACTCATGGAAGCATTTTTTTTTTGTGCGTTGAACATTTTATTTCTTTAGGAAATCTTCAACATTAAGATAATCTATATCGGAATTCATTTTTCTCTTTTCTGGGAAGAAGGCTATTTATATTTGATACATATTTTCCAAGTAAATGATATATATTTTTTCCTAAGAAATCACAGCATTCTTATATTTTCATTTTTCGAGAATACTTATACTACTTTAGAGAATAATAGTTCTCGAAATAATAGAATAAAATACTTTTACTCGAGAATAGTAATTTGTTGTTCGGTCATATTAAACCTCAGAATTGCAATTTTTTGCGGAGATGTTCCAAAAAAAATTGCAATTCGCATTTGCCATCGCAATTCGTTCACTACAAACATTCTTTTTGGTACCTTAAATGTCCACTTGCAAGTCCCTCTTTTCAATAAAGATTTCCCATCTACTTTTTAAAAATGGAATCAAAAACTTTAAGTAGAAAAATTGAAAAAAAAAATAGGTGTTAAAGTAATTTTTATTTAGATAAATTTACTCTTTTTAACTCACCGCCGTTTCCGAAAAGGTCTTTGTTTCGTTACTCCAGTGTTTCTCAAACTTTCAATATTTGCGTCTCAACATATTCAATCATAATTTTCATCATGCCCCTCTCCCATACAAATAAAAATGCATTGAATTCATTAACACTTTACTTTGACGCTAAAGCTACAATAGGACTTTAACCTCTTAAATGCCACCAGCGTATATATACGTCTCACTGAGTGAGTGAATGTTAACGTCGCACAGTTTAGCTACACGACAGCTTTTGGCGACGGACTACGTAATTTTGAACCATGGACAAGTGACGTGGACGACACCTGAGCTGGTACACCCCCTCTCCTAACTACCACACCACACCACCGGGAGGACGTCAGCTCTTGACAGATTTAGTGGCTGCCCTACACGGCGGGTCTTCAGTGATACTGGGCTCGAACTCGTGACAAAGCCAGCCACGATTCGATACCTATACCACTCGGCTACCGCGGCCCTAAACGTCTCACTGAACCGGTGCGTTAAATGCCCCGGACGTATATATACGTCTTTAAGAAGTATGATATTTTTTGTGTACTGATATCCAAAAAATTATTCCGAAGATTTTGGAATGCAATAAAAGGACCTTAATAGTGTTTGCGAAGGATTTACTTATATCAGAGGATTTCCCTTTTTTTTTAATTCCTTTTCGCTCCCCCTTCCTAAAAAAGCATCGCATGCGCGTGCCTACGTGGGAAACAAAGGCATTGGAGAGCGAATTCCGTAGCTTTTAATCGACAGCTAAGGGATTAATTATAAACCGTGCAAAATATTAAGATGTGTTAGTTTTTGTACATAAATTTATATATGACAAGTCCATGGGGTCGCTGGTAATTATTAAACTTGTTCTTAACTTAGTATATTGTTAAATTAATTATAAAATACATTGTATACACTAGGGAAGGCGAACCTTTACGAATCAACGTGCCATTTTTTCTAAAGAAATGTTTAAATAGGCACAGACGTGCCATCAAATAATTTTGACGTGATTATGGGGGAAATAATAAAACTAAATACTAACAACATAAAACTCTATTTACTACGAAATAATACCTTTTACACTGTATAGTTATAAATGTATTATTATACATGTAATTCAAATTAAAGTAACATTAGTGTTACTTCTGTTGTTGCAGATTGTGGATGAGACAAATAACTTATATTAGGATTGTAAGATGCTACTTTTTGTAGAATACATGCTGAATTTGAGTCATCTGCCAAACGGTTTCTAAGCAATTAATTACTTTTGCTATGGCTCACTTTTTTGATAAGAGGATTTGTGCTTTGTTTCAAAATACCATTTTACAGAAGATGTTCTGCATAACCACTATTCTAGAACATAAAACACACACCGCTCTGTCACCTTTACAAATAATGCCATGTTTCTCGGTCTACCAAATTTGAAATTCTCTGTTACACTTAATATCTTGCACTTTTTGTTCTTTTGCTGAACTAGCCATGCTAGTTCAGCAAAAGAACTAGTTAAAACTAGTTAAGAACTAGCTATTATACTAGTTATTTATACTATTTTAACTAGTTAAGAACTAGTTAAAAATAGTAAATATAACACAGATAAACTTAAAAATACAGTTGTGTCAATAAAATTGACAAAATTTACATCATAAGCAATTGTAGTCTGCGATGTAACTAAGGCAAGACAATAACAAACGAGTGCGTTCCCCGCCGCCCCGCAACCGATCACTCGCATTTGTTCATGATACTTCATAGTGAACTTTGCAATTTTGAAATAAAATGCAAACCATTTTGATCACTGGCGTGCCAAAAATATTGTGTCGCGTGCCATTAATGGCACGCGTGCCAGTGGTTTGCCATCCCTGGTATAGACTGATACATTTATAAGTATATTATAACTGTGTATTTTATTTTTTATTATGTCAGAATCTATTTTGTTTGTTTACTTTCAGTAAATTAATAATTTTTTGAAACAATCTTTTATTTTCAGCTTTTCAATAGGCTCGTGCCCCCCTCGTAGTGTTATAACGCCACCCCAGGGGTGCGCGCTCCACAGTTTGAGAAACGCTGCGTTACTTTAAACCAGAGGTTTCCAAGCTTTTTTGTCTCATAGGCCCCTTGCCATGTTTTTCGGTTTTGATAGACCCCCTCCTTACCTAACACTGAAATTTTGCAAATTTATTAACTTAAATGTTAACTGGTATAGAGCTACTTACTTTCAAAGTTTTAAATTTCTAACCGCAGCGAAGGGTAGCATTTAAAACTTAAAAAACATATCGTCTGTCTAATTATCAAACTGCGTAACTACATCTGGGATGCTAATTTGATACAGTAGGGCTAGGCACCATGTTGTTGTTTATGTTCGCCAAGATAGGCGATAATATTACAATATGGTTTACTTTGATATTTGTATCGTGTGATAATGTGGTTGCCATGGGGATAACGTATATTAGTGTTAGTTTTTTTATTTATTTATTTTTTTTTCACAGAATCTCTGCTCAGCAAAAGTAACACATTGTTACAAATTTTGTGTAATGAACGCTTAAAATAGTGTAAATAATTTACATCTGGAAGTGTAATACATTAATATTACTTTTTGTTGTATTTATTTTATGTTAAAATCTTGCCACCAGCTCTCCCTTCGAAATCTAATTTTATTATGAAATAAAAAAAAAGTAGTGATTACACTGATCGAGGAATAAATTAAAAGCGGAGCGCGCACTGAGGCATGGCGTAGACAAAACAAAAAGATTAAGGAATCGCGCCAAGAAGAGCTTGGCGTGTTGCACTCCTATATCAAATCAGTTACACCGGTGGAATTATGCAGTCTGATAATTAGGCCGACGACATGTTAATCAAATTAAGATTTAATTAATACATTAAACAAATGATTAACAAACTAATGCTCTTATAGGAGGGATGAATCTGGTGCTTCAATAAAAAAATTTCAACATTTGGTATCATTCTTGTCAGGTTTAACTCTAAATCTCCTCGGTTAGTAGTGTCCAGTCTTTTTCTTTCCTTTTTTTCTTTCGGAGATTGACATCCGCACTAAAATTCGTTCTGTATTCAATTTAAGTTTTCTCACGATATTCCACAATTCGGAATAAATAACAATTATATCTTTTTAAAGGCAAAATTGCTAACATCCATTTCTAAACTTTAAGATCTTCGTTAATGCCCATTCCGACCAGTTCCTCTTGTAATATGACATTCATTTTTGCTTTTTCAATGGGACCATATTAATTCATTGTGGCTACTGTGATATTACCATAGTCAAAGCACTCCCAAACGTAGTTTCAAAATTTGAATAGAGTCCATTTAAACGTTGAACGTAAGTTAAAGTGTCATTTTCATAGCAGATTGACTGTAACAAACGAAGAAATTCTCGAAGTTCAGTATTACACTGCTTTTGCCTAATTCTGGCATGAAACGCTGAAAGGATCCTCAATAAAATTCAGACTGTCATATTGTAACTGCAAATTAATCTCGTTAAATTTAATAAATATATCTGTTAAATAGGTAAAATTTGGTTTCCACTTGACTAAGTTTTTTTTTTTTTTTAAATTAAAGTCATGATCTGGTTTAATGGGAGTCACTATCGTAGACCTTCCAAATTATTTTTTCTCTGACGTGAGCCCCTTAATGATTGTCATAGACCCCTGGGGGTCGACATAGACCACTTTGGGTATCACTGCTCTAAACTGTATAAATAATTCCAACTCAATTTTCATTCTGTAAATTATAATTTTTTTTTATTTTTGGCCAAAAAAATATGTATAAAACAATAATTCTTCAAATGATATTAAGAAACGTAACACTGTGTGAGAAACTACATAAATTAATTATAATTAAATAACAAAATATACAAAAGGGGGGAGGGGAGAAGAAATACGAATATATGATCCCCTCATCCCCTACTTGAATACCGTTTTGCTCATAATAAAGAAGTATTGAAATTTGTTCCCCTCTATGTATTCAGCAAAACGGAAAAAATCAATTACATATATATTTTAAGGATGATTTTGATGCATTGAAGGCACATTTTCAAAACTATTCGCCAACAATCTATTTATATTTATAATTTATATGCTCTAAATTCATCAGTTTGCACTCTCTACCCAAAATGGTTCGTTCTGTGCATGGTTAGAACCAATATTGAATAAACAAAACAGACCACCAAGGTATTGAAATCAATCGTTCTGAGAACTTAACAATTCTCGTACTTTTTGCCCTCCCACCTTTGTTAGGACTATGACTTCTTTTTGTGTTTCGAATCAGGAGGAATAATCGAAGTGTTAACTGTCTCAAAATGATGTGAGAATCACACTCTTTTAGCAGAATCCTCGTATGTAAACAACTCATAACTCATGCCATTGTCTACAACAAGCCATCCGTAAAACTTGCACTTGCCAACTGGTGTTTTTTTCTTTCGCCCCTCCCCCATGGATTTTTTTCAAGCAAATTTTAGTGTCAATGCCACGAATCAAATTTTTTTGAAAACTAAATAAAAAGAACAGCTTGGTTGGGATTTAAAAAGGAAAATGAAAGGCAGTTTATACTATTTTTGTTGATGGAAGTAGTAAAAAAATCTGGTACGTCCCCACCATTTCTGCAACTGAAAATCTTTTTTTTTTTCAATTTGTGAGGTATAACATTAGAAACGGAAAAGATTTATAACTTAGATTAAATCTAAATTTTCTTTTAATTACTCTTACTTATTGAATCTTAAAAGCATTCAACATTCAGAAGTATTATTTTTGGGATAACAAAGGTTAAAAAATTTTTTAATTAAATTTCTTAGGATTGTAATTGTTGGATTTTAAGGTTATAGTCTTACGTTATTGAAATATCCTGAAATTCATACAGTAAGCTAATTATTTAATCCTCTATTTTGGGATTCTGGTATACATTTACTTGTAAGTTGTTTTTACTTTCCATATCTAGGGAATCTAATTTATTTGTATTCTTCCTACATCAATGATTTTAAGATATTATATGTGTCTTTTAATTTACTATATATTGATGTAGAGAAAATACCTAGAAAATGAATTTATCCCTTTCTACTTGTGTGCATTATATGTAAAAACACTTAGCTTGACTTTTATATAGTAATATTGCTGTTATTGAGGGAATATATAAAAAAATTAAATGATTAATTCTTGAAAATTAAATTTTCTGTACTATTTCAATTGATTTGAAAACTCCGTTTCTTCGAGTTATCATTTCCAAATTTTGCTTCGAATGACCATAAAAATTTTGCAGTTTTGTATTGCAATTTAGGATATTTCGTTGAGTTTTGTTTCTATCTATTAAAATACATAACGGTAAGAATTTGAAAGAATAACAAAATATAATTATGTTTTCTTTTAATGTATGTTACAGTTAAAAATATTGCTTATAGAAATAAATTCCTGATTAACTGGAATTTCTTAAACATTTTATAAAACTTACTGATTTATGATATGACAGACATTTTTTTTTTTTAATTTACCTTTTATATTTTGTTAAAATAAGTATTGCGGTAAAGTTTTTCTAAAGTTCAATAGTTTTGTATATATATATATATATATATATATATATATATATGCTTAATTCCAAGTACTGTCCTCGCCACTTCTTTTATTTATCATAATTTGCTTCTTTTTTTTTGTATATTCTTAAAGTTCTTTAAATATTTTTATCCTCTGATTTGAAGTATTTAATATCAGAGAATTTATTTTCAAATTTACACTTAAGTTATGAATTTTTCAGTATTACAAACATTATCTACTCAAATTAGACTATCAAAATTACCAAAGTAAAAATCATTAGCAATTGAAAAATTCACTTGAAACATTGCATTTTTTCGAAGATTCCTATACAAACAAGCTTATCCTAAAATTAGAACAAAAAAAAATTCTTTTTTTTATTATTATTATTATTTTCATAAATATCATAATAAAATTAATTTAAGGATTTTCCTATGGTCAGTAAAGAAATTGCTGAATAAATATCCCACACTAGGGAGGGGGGGGGGTCCCCAGAGCTTGAATCCCTCCCATCCCTATCGCATTTGGGTTTATTTCTATTGATTTTTCCTATTGATATAAAAAGTACGTAAAATATTTCGTATTTGTAATTAATAACTTATTTTATTAATTTTTTATTTCGAATGGCCAGGGTTACCACTACACCACAAGGGGGTGGGAACAAAAACAAAAACAGACAAAAAAAAACAAAGTAAGGGGAAAAAAATAAATTAAAAATGGCGAGAAAAATTTGTGAACCCAATAAATCCCTAGCTTGCCAATAAATGTCGCACAAAGAGGAGCTCTTTAGGGCTGGGCAGCGACGAAAGTGGTCAGCATCCATGGCCTCCCGAAAATCTCAAAGCATACAGAAAGGGGCCTGTGCAACATGAATTCTATGTAGATGTTTCAGGAGACAGTCGTGTCCAGTGGTCAGACGAAACTCTGCAACTGCTTTACGTCTTGGCCACATGGGAAGATCTTTAAGGTTATTCCACCAGATCTCATTGGAATTTCTCTCAGCGTATTGTCTTGTAGAGAGATCGTTCAACTTTTCCTTAATGATACGCTTGGCACTGGTAAAAAGACAGCTTTCCTTGCTTTCTGAATGGAAGCTCTCTTCTTTGCTAGGTTTTCCGCAAACTCATTACCAGTTACACCGCAGTGTTCAGGGATCCACTGCAAGACGATTTGCTTAGAGCAGTGCTCTGCAACCTTTTTATCACCGCGGACTGGTCAACGTTTGATAATTTTACCGCGGCCCGCCGAGGGTGGGACACGTTGATTGTTTATATTTTAGATTGTTTTGATTTAACAATTTTAATTTAGTTACATTTAAATATGCCTTCAGAATAAAATCTAGTTACACCAAAAATGAATAAAAGTGATTTTATGTGGAATATAAAGTAATTTCCGTTGAAAGTTGCACAAATCCGAGAGAAATGCACCACTTTAAATAAAATGGCAATAGTTTCATGTTCTTAGGCGGCCCGGCACCATTTGATCCACGGACCGGTACTGGTCCGCGGACCGGGGGTTGCGGATCACTGGCTTAGAGTACTCTGACAGACTCTGCAGCTGTCTGTATTTTATTAATTAATGCTAATTATTTATTCAATATTTATTTATTACTGTTTTTTTTTTGTTCCTGACAATCAACAAAATCAAAAGAATATGTTTGTCGGCGCAACTGCCCCATCGTAACCCCATTTATAAATTGATTGTTAGACATCAATAATAAATAGTCTCCTCCGTTTTTACCCTCAATGCAAATATTGTAGAGAGGCTTTTAAAATAAACTCGCTAAACTTTTCAAATATTTTCTAAGTGACTTAAAGAATTTTATTTATCTTGTCGGGAGCTTATTTTATAGGAAAAGATTAATTCTATATCGAACAAGCAGACTTGTCTCTCTTCCGGTATGCCCCACCCCCGTAAGACCTTTTCCCATTTTATTTTTATGAAAACATCGGATGCCCGTCGTTTTTCATATTAATCAGATTATGAATCGTTGTGAACTGGAAAATTAACCCACCTATTTCAGAAACAAGAGTGGATTAGTGAAACTTGGCGTAATGCCAAAAGTAAGCCGTCCGTAAAACCTTGTTTTAAGATTTTCTTTTTTTTTTTCTTTTATAAGAAGGTATTATTCTTGTTCTTTTTACGCGTGAAAAGAAAAAGAAAAAAAATATTTCGTTATAAATACTGTAGTTCCAAAGTTAAATATAATCGGAAAAGAAAATAATTTTTGCATTATTAAAATTCAAAAAGTTATCAGAAGCTAGAGATTTAATATAATGATATAAAAATGAAGAAATTAATATATAAAAAAAGAATAATTCTTGTATAAACATGGCACATTTTCATTATATAGTGATTTAATATCTTAATAGCAAATATAATAATTGTATTAGATTAAAAATGTTTTTATTATAACACAACAAATTAAAGGATTTTTAGATTTTGAGCTGCTCATAATTTTTTAAAATCGAAAAAAGTCAAGTAAAACATTGAATTAATTGGTTTAAGTGTAGTTTAAGCACCGTTAAATCCGGCGTATAACGCTCATTTTGAACACAAAAATATGATCGAAATTTTTGGGGTGCGTGTTATACGCCGGGTATAAAAATGATAGCTTTAACGATCAAAAAAAGAAATAAGCATTTAAAAAAAGTTAAGACTTTTATATATATCAAAATATTGTTCATCTAAAAAAATGATATTCCTTATGAACTTAAAGGGGTGTCATTGTAGAAGTATACTATTTTTTCAAAAGCTTAGGATAATACCTCGAATAAATGACTTCATAACACGTATATTTCATGGTTTCTTAGTAAAAAATTGGGTGCACGTTATACTGCGCACCTACCTTGAAACTAAAAAATGCAGCTTGAAAGTATAGGTACGCGTAATACACCGGATTTTACGGTAAGTGAACTTTTTAAAACATCTGTTGGGACAATCTTACTTCGTCAACTAATGACTGCACAAACCAAATCAGATTTAAGAAAATTAGTTTAATAAATAAGCAGAAATATAATAAGTGAAAGAATAAAAGTATGGAACATATTACATATTGAAAAAATAATTATTGTCAAGTTTTAAGATGAATTTCATAATTTTATATGTAGGCGTTTGTAATTAACTATTTTATATTTTATGTTATCTAACTTTATATTTTTGGAATGTTTTTTATAATTGTTAATATTTAAAATAATACTTGTAGATCTGGAAGCAATTTCTTTTATAACTTTTTTGTTTTTCCAGGTTGGCAACAATCCGAATATTGACATTAACTATCTTGCAACGTTTTTACAAACAACAGTTAAGCTGACGAATAAAAAATGATTCATCAATTTTTATGCAATTTTTCTATTCTTAAACTATAAATGACCGACAAATTGGTGACCCGGACGTGATTTGAACAATCAACCTTTTGACATCCATGCTATAAGTTGTTACAATTATTGGTACTTTTCGTTTTGGGGGGGCCATTCGTGAGATTTAAATTTTTTTTTCTTGCCAAATCAAACACCAAACGTAAAATAAAGTGCTGTTTTTAAAGTTGTTTTTCTGCACATACGACATAGGCACTCAAACTCGTGAATTGTGTGGTTATGTTTACCCCAATTAATGAATTTTAATTAGCATTTTTCCCCTTTTTATCCCCCCTCCCTCCCCGAAACGAAAAAGTACCCAATTATGTAAGAAACCAATTTTTTGTTAGATTTTCACAAAATGTATAAAACTTTATATATTGGGTACACAAACGTTTTACAATTTATTACGGAAAGAAGCAACATATATATATATTTATAAACAATTATTCAAAGACGCATTCTCTCCAACTGCGCGACTTGGCGGTGTTTCACGGCGCTTTCTGACAGATCGCCACCGAGTTTAATGTTCCTTGTCGATGGTTTTAATGAGGAAAGACATCGTTGGCGACATTTAAGCCCACGTCGAGTGCGAAATAAATATCACTGCACTTTTATAAAAAAGTAAGGGAACACCACACCGAAATAAAATAAGAGCTCGACGTAGGAAACATCTTACTTAAAAACCCCGCGTCCTAATACAGATTACAGCGGAAGCTTGATTTATATCAACAGAAAAACAGTCTCCCAAAAATTTGTCGCCAACGCTCTTTTTTTCCCCTGCGCCACTCTGCAGTTAATCGGATGGAAGGGGCGGCCCCAAAACTGCCGTTTATTATAGCTACAATCCGACACTGTTGGGACCCAGGGCTGGAATTTACGGCAACTGTAAATCTGAGCGAGGACTAATTTACGGCTTCAGAGAAAATTCTCTCATTTTTATTTCCCTTACGCTTTTCTTCTTCCAGAGTGAAAGTTACAGAAATAGGACGCGAGCGAAGGAGAGAGGGAGAAGGAAAAAAAAATCTTTTTTCGGATGTGTGCGAGCGAGTTCGTTTCGGTTTTTCCTGCGACGTTAGATGAGTTTGGGGCTGTTATAAGTGCTATAGGGAAAGTTATCGGTTCATTTCAAAGTTCGTAATTCTAAACCATCGTCAAATTTGTCAAATCGTTTGTTTGTATATTATGTAGGCTGTCATTCTTTGGGGGCTTTGTTGTGAACTAGCCGATATACCCGGTCTTCCCACAGTTGAATTAAAAATATATAATAGCCAAAATGAAATAAAAATATGAGATCATTTTTTTTTTCAATTCTTACTATTAGTTCCCAATCTCCCTATATATATATGTGTGTGTGTGTATGTAATAATACCAGTAATTAAATATTTAATAGATTTTGGTTTATTTACGAGGTCCAGTCCTTCAGGACAACCGTTTAATTATTTTAATCAGTTACCAGCCTAACGGAGACACTTTTGGAACTACATCCGTCCACCCTTCTAAATCATGTGATGACCCGCTGGTTATAAATACTGAGATCATTGGAAATCCCGCTCTCTTCTCTCTTCTGCCTGTGTCTTTAATCATGTAGCCGGCTGCATTGAGTAGTGTCGTAGTTTCTTTGTTCTGTGTATTGTCGTCCATGCTTTATACCTTTAATAAGCCTATGTGTTTCAAGATGTGCAATAAACTGGATTTACTGATCACAAGACTGCCTCATCAATAACACTGTATACGCAACATCAACCAATAATAGAAAATGTATCTAATATACAGTAATCATCACCAATGGCCACGCCCTGTCCTTTCGTTCGTTACAGTACCATCCACTCGCAATGACATTATAGTTACCACTCTCCAGAAATATTATAAAGTATTTCATATATATATATATATATTCTATAGATATATAAATTTTCAGTCGTTAATAAAATACTTTCTATTCATCCATTCAAATTCAAATACAGTTTTTCCAACTATTAATTCATTAGTTAAACTTAATTAATGAATAAATAGTAACAAACAAAAATAATATTCCAAAACCATATATAAAGAAGAAAATAGCTTGCTTTGTCCCTGTAGTACAATGAATAGCGCGTTGGACTTCTAATCCAAAGGTAGTGAGTTCGAACTCTACCTGGGTTGACCTAATTTATGGTATGAATAAAACACCATATATATATAAGGAGAATCGCTTTCTATTTTGCCCCTTAATATTGTGATTCTGTCACATATGTATATACATATTTATATTAATTGTAATTATTTAATAAAAAGTAACTAAAAGAAAAATTTTCTTTGTTGACCTAAGTAGGAATTGACTTTAAAAAATAATTATATTACTTGTTTTAATGATACTTACTTATAAATCAAATCAACTCTTAGCATAAAGGCTTTTTAAACATATAAGTTAAAGCAATTTATTTCAGAGTAACCTTTTTTTATTGAAATATCGCAAGGTAAGCTGGAATTCTAAGCAAACGCTTTTTTTCTAAATCAACAAAACTAAAATTCAGTTAGAGACTAAAAAGATATTTAAAAAATATCTTTTTAGTTTATTCGAATAACAGCTGTAATTCTATCTCAAAGAACAAAATGAATGAATAAAGCAATAAATAAAAATGATTATATTAAAATATCTAAGAATCCTAAAAAAAACTACATAGAGTACAGATTCGAATTCCAAGATAGGTGTGACATGTCGCCAGAACTGCGAAAAATAGCTTAAAAATTAAATTTTAAAAATTATAAAGCGAATGTAGAAAAAATCTCTTCTCACTGTCATGACCCATAGTTCCGACGTTCCAAATTTCTCGCGTCTGAGTCGTTCTGTTTTTGTGCCACGCCACAAATATTTTTTTAAAAATTAGTATAGATGAGTGAATTTTCTCTGTTTAACTTTTTTATTAATTAATTAACCATTTTTAATTAAAAATCAGTATTATTTAGTTTAATATAAAAATTATTCTTCAGTTAGTATGCTTGTTTAATAATATGTATGGTTTTTAAAAATATATATATACACATTTGCTTAGATTATATCTAATTCATTCAAATAATTCGAATGTATTTTTGTTATAAAAGCCGGTGTTCTGAATATCGAAAGCCAGACAATCTCTAGCGCTAGGAAAAAGAAAAAGACAGCTTTGAGAACGCATGTCAGTTTTCTTGTATCTCGTATTTTTATTCTTTGTGTAAGTCTATATTTTTTACAAATGTATATTTCTCTAATAAATTTTAAATTTTCATTTCATTTGTTTTATGTTATGAGAAACTTTACATGTTTTCTTCAATGTTGTAACTACTGTATATACATTTAAATTTTTTGATGAATCATTAATTTTTTTAAAAAAAATTCCAGTTACAAAAAAATTATATCGTTCTTTTTTTTTATTATTATTGAAAACAATTATAAAATCCCCGTGCATCACAAAGTATCACACGGGGCTCACAGAATAAGTATTAATCACACATTAGAAAGGAATGAAGGGAAAAAAAATCCTTTTAGGTTATGAAGTCATATCGTTGTCAAAAAAGATTTAATATAACAGAGAATCGAAAAACTATTCTGTAACTCACAAAATAAATTTCATATATACTATGTACACTCCATAACTGCATACTTCAACAGAAATTTATCTTATTAAAATATATTGGTCAAATAATTCTATTAAAAAAAATTACTATGTTTAATAAAAAGGAAGTCTTCTCTTTAAAATAACAAACAAAAAAAAAATTTTTTTTAAAATAAAATGATATTTGTATTTTCTGTATAATGATGAATCTCTTATATACATTTCAATACTAGAATTCTGAAAAATATATTCAAACACTGAAATTAGAACAAACTATTTTCAATAATATATTATCGTAGAATGTTTGTTCAATTGTTTTTAAACATTTTATGCTTTGATATGAAAAGTCTAAGAACTGAAACATTTTGAGTTGGAATGAATAGCTATCTTCTGAATAATTGTAAATTATTGTTTATTGAATGAAATGTTAAAAGAGAGATTTTTTGGAGAGAAATAAACAAAAAAATATAAAATATTCTGTTCGTAATTACTATTATTTATTAGAAAAGTATAGATGAAAATATAAAATATAATATTCAACTTGAGAGCACAAAAGAAATAAACAGTAAACAATTTTTTTTTAAAAATTATTTTTTTTTTAAATTGTTTACCTAGTGTTTTTATTTTTCTTGCGGTTTTTTAAAATCCTCAAAGAACTTTTGCGTGTGTTGAGAGAATTTAATAAAGGGCAAATGTGATATTTTGGAGCAGAGGTATAAGTCTTGATTTTTATTATTTTTCGATGTTAATGGAATTTATGCATAAAATATTTATTTATTTTTTCTTCTTACTCATTTTTTTAAAATTTTAATTGAGTGTTCTGAATTATTTATTTCTTTATTTTGTTTATTTTTGTATGACCTAATTTTAATTACTTTGCATCAACTAACAGGAAAATATAACCCTGAATGCAAAATAAATTCCTCTATTTTAATATTTTAAATTTTCGTTTCAAAAATAATTTTTCAAACAAATGTATGAATGTAAATATTTTCTGTAATAATTCGACAGTTTTAGTTTCTTTCTTTTTTTTTTTTTTTCATTTTGCATTAATGTATGACTTTTAAAATCTATATTTATGTTTTTTAATTGATTTCCCAATATAACATATTATATAGTTCAGTAGAATTTTTTTTAAGCTATCGAATTGCATTTGCATTTAAATAAACACTTAATGTACCTCTGTGCTTCATATGAATATTTATCTAATAAAAATGTAATTTGTACTTAAATATTTCATGTGCGTGAGCCCAATTTTTTTTAATGTTATAAGAGAATATAGGGAACAAATGAAGATTGGTTTATAGCTGGGGTTCAAGCCTCACCTGATTTTTTTTCTGATTTGTAAGCTAAAAGGCAAAATCAATCAATAAAAAATGAAATTTTTATTTTAATGTGATTTAATCCACGATTAAATTTTGCAATCAATAAGATTGGCCGGTGTTGTTGAGCCGCGGATACGTAACTTAGTAGCACTGAATTCCTCCCCCCTCTCCATATAGAGGAATGTAACATCGTGACATGGTAGCGTCAGGGGTCACACAGCTAATTATCAAAAAGGCATTTTATTCTAGAGTAAATAGTAAATCGGTAGGTTCAGTATTTTTTTTTATACGTCACAGTACACAATTTTTTTAGATGATAGAAAAGTTCTATTTCAATTTCAGTTCATGTATGCCACCCGTTGCGCCACTGACTCCGACACTCCTGATTTCACCATTAGGCAAAGTTCATCAGTAGATCCTTGAGCACGGCTGCCCCCGAAAACTCAACCGAGAGTCTTTAAAATGCCCAAAAATTCAGAGCGAAGTTATTTCGTAAAAGGCAAGAGATCAAGAATCCCCGCCAACTTCCGACCCGACCCCTTTAAACTCCATGAGAGGTCTACTTTTACGCCCCTAAACACCTCTCATTGGCGCGAGATCTGCACCCGGCTCTCCTCACTATAGTCTACTCCATTGGTGCGTGGGGACAATCGGCCAGCACGTCTGATCCCCACTACCAGACTGCATCGTGTTCAACAACCAGAGGCGAAAACTTGTCTTGTCAGCAAAACACTGAGGGCGTGTCTTTGTCTCGACCGGCCGACAACACTCTCCGTTCAAGATGTCGGCGACCCAGATGTGTGAGGGGACTCCAAAACAAAAGAGGCTATTCCCCGAAAATTCCTTCCTATAGAGCATTTTGACTAACAATCGTCTGTATTTCGGCGAAAGATAAGGTGTGGTGAGATCACAAATCCATTTACCGAAACTGATTACATATGTTATGCCCTAGGCATAAGGAAAGAACAGCCGGTCCTTTTTTTAGAGATATCATGTCCCCTCTGGACAACTTGATCCCTCATACATCAATCTTAACCAGTAGTGTTGAGGAGAGTTCTGCTATTGAGCAGACGTCACAGGGGTTGATGCACGTTAAGTCTGTTGAGGCTTAAAGGTCGTGGTGTGGAAGTTAGGAGAGGGGTTGCTAGCATAAGTGTCGTCCCTGATATTATAATCCAGATTTGTATAATATATATACAAATTATTTATCACAATATTTTAAATAGAAAATCTAAATACTAATTCAATTTTTTTTTTTCAAAAATCGAGTTAATCAAATTTTTTTTAATATTCGCGTATTGCCCTTTCAGTATCAAAAGGTTACCAACCCCAGTTACAGACTAATAGGTAAATATATTCAATTACGAAAAAAAAAAGAATGTCAAAAAAATATATCTTTTTTCAAAGATTCGAACTCACATTTCGAATGTTATTCTTGACACCCAAGACGACTGCTTGTAAACTGGGAGTCCCAGAGTTCCCCGCCCTTGTTCATAGACATGAATATCCCTTTGATATTTAATTAAGATCTATAAAAATGATTCAACTTAAACACGAGAGTAAGCCAAATCTTTCAATGCACATTTCTAATCTTTCTAATTTTTCCTCGTTCTCTTTAAATTCCTGAGTCAGTGGAAATCAAAACTTAACGATTCTGGACACCCAGTTCCTGGAAGTGAACAAATAAAATGATCAACGTTTCAGCATTAGTGAAATCAGAGTAAGTTCAACTATGCAACGATCAAAAGCTGTTACTATTTTAGTCAAGATGAATGTGCGGCCACTCCCTAATAAATCATGGCATAACCAAGAAAAGATAGCCTTCATGTCGTAACGTTAATTCATTTGCAGCTGCGTGCGGCTTGGATATTTACAGCTGTCTTCGGGTACCGTGACCTTCTGATGTAAAAACTATCATATCTGTTAGGTCACTTTTATGTGTCTCCATGTTATGTCTGCTAGTAAAAGCGTGCTTTCCCCGCTACGTATACTATGTATAAAAAATTCTTAAGGTGTCCGACTACGTTCGGAACCGTGATTTTAAAAAAGCGCATAAATGGATACGTTTCATGATATTTAGTGTCACTTAGATTAGAATACGTGTATAAAATTGTTTTAAGGACATTATGACAAAAAAGAAATTATTTCAATACAATATTTTGGCAAAAAATTAACTTAGAATAACCTTTTTTTTTCAAAATGTTCTTTTATAAAAAGTGCTTCTAAAATAATAATATTTTGTGCTTATATAAAGAAAAGACTTCTCCAAAGAGTGAACTATTATTTTTTGAAAAATTCACATTATTTTCAGAGTTACCACCCATTGAAATAATTATCGACGTTTTTTTTCTTAAAATTTCTTCCCTCTGTTGTAGTAAAATATGGATAAATCCATTTCTAGGATATATATTTAAGAAATTCTTGTTCAGCCTCTGTACAGAGGTCTGAGCTGTATACAGGCAAAATATTATTATAATAGAAGCATTTTTCACAATAGGAGAATATTTTAAAAATGGGTCCTTCTATGTTCATTTTTTGTCAAAATATTGTACTTCAATACTTTTTTATTGTAATAATATTCTTAAAACAATTTTATATACGTTTTCTAATCTAAGTTACACTAAGTATCATAAATATTATCCATTTATACGCTTTTGCAAAATCACGGTACCGAACATAGTCGGATACCTTAAAAGATTTAAATAGTTTTTATAAACTGCATATCTCCATCACGTTTATTTTAATAGAGTATAACTTTTTTTCGTATACTCGGCCTTCTAAACGAAAAAACCTATGGAATTCACGCTCAGGGTATTTCATACTCAAGGGTGCTTACATTCTGTTTTTAGCGTAAAATTTGCATGTTTATTACACTTTTCACACGTAAATTTAATTTTTCTGTTCTTTTTAATTGGGCATTCAATACATCAGGGTTGTCCAACTCAAAGGCTAATTTGGGCCAAGCAAACAAAGTTTAACTTTAGGTGGGCCGCAAAAAATCAATATTCTTTTAAACCTAAATTTATTTCGAATAATACATTATATATAATAAACATAAATAATAGAATGTAAAAGACTTAATATATTTCCGTCTTGACACCTGATATATCTTCTCTACTACTATTTTTCCTATTTTGGGAGAAATTTTGATATTCTATAATTATATGTTATTATGTGCCAATATACTGATCGGACCGCAAAAATGCTCGTTGTGGACCGGGAGTTTTATACCCCTGCAGTACATTGTTTACATACTCCTTTAGTCTTCGTCACAAGCGAGTTCAATGTTTTCACAAGATCTTAACTTTTTTAAAATTTCGTAGAAGCAATGCTTGCTGGTTTCTACATTCTTCTGTAAATCGAAATGCAATACATTCCAGAAATCAGCGTCTGGTTCGATGTTCAGTAGGTGGCTTCTGAGTACTACCTTAGACTGATAATTACCTCATTTATTGTCGCAACGTTCAACAACACAAAACATATTGTCATATAGGCTAACGATTTTATTTTCTAACTATTGAATATGATGTGGTCATTTTATCATGGACGACAATTGTTCTCATTATTAACTCAGTGACGCGACAGCCCATGAGGGCCAAAACATACTGTGCCTAACTCAGTATACGCCACCTTGAGCTCTGAGGTGCGTGAGCAGATGCTCCGGTCAGGGGGTCAGTCTGACGTGGTGTCAAAATTAACTGCGGTGATTGGTATCCGCCTATATGATGCCGCACTAAAAAGAGATACCAACTTCTGGGGAATGTACTACTAGGTCTGCAACGGAAAAATTCCAATCTGCAGCCCATTAGAAATAAAAAAAAAAAAATTGCTCCCTCAGTTAAATTATCTGGATAGATTTCAGTAGAGGAATCATACTTGCTATTATACTCTTCATCATCCCCGAAAAAAGACTTTTTTCATCCGAAAATACTATTGAAAACTATCTATTAAACTGCTTAAATGTCACATTTCATCATCATAATACGCCATTGCGTTTGAAAGCTGCTCATGCATTTATAACTCCAACGGTGATTCACCCGCAGGATATGACATACCCGAAGAGGCGGTGTCCAAAAATTATTTAGAATTCGCCTATAAGCTAAGGCTCCTCATAGGATATGACCTTAAAGTCGAGAAACGAGAAACTATTCATCTTCCAAAAAAGGTTTAGATGGAGTCTTGGAAAAAAACTAGGACCCCCTTCATAGATTCTAATTTTTTTTTATTGATTATAATTCTATGTATATAGTACGTAAAATTTAAATATGTATTTGTAATTAATAATTAATTTTATTAATTAATGCTAATTATTTATTCAATAACTAATTTTGTACTGTTCTTTGTTCCCGAAAATCGACAAAATCATAAAAATATTTTGGGCGGCGTATTGAAGCACGATATGAGAATGGTTAATTCCTGTGTGAGGCCACCGAAACCAATAGTTCTAAATTATTTTTTCGTGAACTCGATATACTTTCACAAATTTTCATTTATCCATCTGTTCTTAAAAATTATCTTGAATATTATTTTTTAAAATTATTGCCATCTGTGACTATATATGTGAAATATATTCATTGGACTGATTTACTTACTAGTGTGAGAATCCAAAATTGTGAAAAAGAATTCTTCAGCAGCCTGTTTCGTTTGTAGGCGAATCCAATAAATATTAGAAGGTCTTACTTCAAAAGATTTACGTACTCCATCCAAAAAAGCGATGTTTCCTCAACAAATCCTCAAAATAACGGATCTTAAATAACACCTCTTCCCAACGCTTCCCATATCAAATATTTAAAAAACTTCGCCGCAAACAAACCACTATATAAATCTTATTCACTTTGAAATTTAAGAGCGGACTCTTGCCAGGACTACACTTGGGTCATTTCTTTAAGAAATAATTAGACCCCGAAATAAAAGGGGGGGATGGGGCAAGATCTATAGCACCCCCGCAAATAGAACTCCAAACAACCCAAAAGATCATTGGAGCATTTAAAAATAATGACTTTAAGCTCACAACAAAGTATACCCCCTGCTTTTCCGTGTGTGAAATGTGACGCATGCCTTTTTCTATGCTGTGCCGTCCAAAATACACACGGTTGACTTCCCTCGTAATTTTTACCGGGGAAACTTCACTAGCGGCTGCCGCATCTATTAGAGGTAAGTCGGGGCATCCGTAAAGCTGTCGTAGCGTCGATTCGAGCTACTGTAGCTTCGTACAGCGTTGACAGGTATATGTCCTACATTACGCGTACGGTAGTCCTTAAGATCGTTATAGTCGCAGGTACCGAGTTGTTTGTGGGGGAGGGGGTTTTGGAGGGAGAGGGAAGAAAAGGGAAGTATTTTTAAAAGCCTTATCTAGATTGGCATCTTATTTCTGAAAGAAATGTCGGTGTCCTTGTGTTTGGTAACTGTGTTTTGTTTTTCTTATCAATTAATATCCGAAAAAAAGCGAAAAGTTCAGATTTTATTCCAGGGATATAAATATTTGATCCATATTTATGAATGTGAATAACATCGTAATTTGTTGGCTTCCGTTGTCATTCAAAATCAACAAAGGTTTGTGTTATTAACAGCAAAAATTAAACGATGTATCGTCACAAAAACAAATTTCATTGCCATTTATTTTGTCTTTCAAGTTGAATTATCTTTTTTTTCAGTAACTAAAATTAACGGATATCTATAAGAATATTTTAATGATATAGTCTTTATTTTTAAAGGATATACATAATGTCTTATAGCGCGCACTTTTAACAACAAAATTAAGATCTAAATTTACGATTGATTGTTAATGTCACAATTAATTGCAAACCCAATTAAAATTAATTTCACAATAAATTTAACAATTAATTGATTGACTAATTGTTATACGCCGGGTATAAAACAGACAGTTTTAAAAATAAAAAAAAAGAGAGACGAGAATAAAAATAATTAAAGTAATAAAAAAATTAGACTTTTATATGTTTCGAAATGCTGTTTATTTTAAAGAAATGGCGTATTTTATGAAAAAAGGCTATAGTTCTAGAAGTATACCGTTTTTTCAAAAGTCTGGGATAATACCTCGAACGAATGACTTCAAAACTAAGAATATTGCACACATACATTTCAGGTTTCTTCGAAAAACGAAGGTGTGTTATGCGACCTAAAAATTAAAAAATGCGTTGGGAAGTATAGGTGCGCATTACACACTGGAAAATGTACGGTATATATATAATTTTATAATTTGATTTATATGTTAATTTGATTATTCTTTTTTAGTATATGTCTCATCTATTTACTCTTAATATTTCTAATTAAAAAATTCATTAAAATATTTTTTTTAAATATAATATTTAAGGTTTTTGAATAGCAATTATAAACATCTCTCAAAAAAGAAAAACGATGTATGCATACTTCCAATAAAAGAAAGTTCTTCATGTTACTTGAAAATTTTTTTGATAACATTAAATAATCATGTATACAGTTTTTTATCTCTGTTTGTTTAATGTTTATATTAATTTTTATTGAAAGTTGCTTTTAAGTAAATAATTTATCGTCAAATCAATTAATTATTCTTGTCAGAAATGAGTTTTATTTGTATGTAATCCATTTATCAATCAATTTTAATCAATTTATTGATTATCGGTGTTGAATGAAAAGTTGATTAGTCGAGCGTACAATGTATGATGTTCTTTTAAACTGTAGTGACATACACTCCAAGCATTTTTTTTCTTTCTTATTTTTCTTGTACTGTTTTAATTCGTCTATGATTTCGTAGAGTTTCTCTTTTATAATTCTCCATAGATTTAGTTCGGTCAAAGTTTTAGTGTGCACTCTTCACAATAAAACAATTTTATAATTATTTTTCTACTGCTAAATTTTACTCTTAAAAATATATTAGGTATGTAGCTTTTTTTTTACTTCAGGGGGATTTTGTGTTCAGTTGATTGGTCAAATTAATCTTTCGCTTCTTATGCTTTGGTATGACACAGAAATATATAAATATACAATTACCTAAATAGTTTGTAAAATTGTTTTCAATTTCCTTCAGTTTTGGAGAAGCATTTAATTATTAATAAAAAGGTATAGAAATGCATTGCTAGTCTAAAATTTCCATCATTTCCAGTACGTTAACGTAAGAATACGTTAAATAAAGGAAAAATTTTCTCAAAAAATAAATAGGTTAAAATTATTATTAGAAATGAATTCTCTCAATACATGAGTAGCACAGAATTGTTTTCATTAATGCACAAAGTTTGTGCATAAAATGTTCATATAGTAAAATATTAAAAGGAAAAAATATATTATTTATATACAAGTTCAAACTTATTCAACTATAATGAATCTGAACGATATTGATTTTGTCAAAAGTTTAAAAACTGGTATTTTACTTCGATGTACATCTGAGTAGAGTAAAAGTGTTTTCTTGTTAAAAAAGAAAGAAGGGAAAATAATTCGCACGTTTTTATTTTAAAATCAATCATTGCGTATTATTTAATAAATATATAATTTATCTTTATATTTTTCAATTAAATATGAATTGCTGAGGCATTTACGGTTTTAGTATTGTTAAATTTCGCATATATTTTTAAAATTATATTTTATTTTTTATATAAAAAAAAAAAAAAATTGTTGGATTTTCGAATTAATAAATTACTTGTAAAAGAATAATGGCGCCAGTTATTTTTTTTTTTTAAATGGTTTACACAAAAGTTTCTCATTTTCATTATTTTAAGAATTTCGTTTCGATTCATAGAACAACAAAAAAACGTCCAATTCATTACTGAATTATTTATTTGAAAATAAAGTACATTTTTTTTTCTAATTTCAATGGTAATGATTTTAAATTAGGGATTAATTATTAAATTAATTTTATTTCTCTATTTTTCTCATTTGAACAACTTGAGAAAATGTGGCGAATAAACCGTATTCCGAAATCTAAAAATAAATGCGTCTAAGGATACTCGAGCAAAATAGTTTTGCTAAAAAAATTAGTTGTTGAAATAGTCTTTAGATTCACGAACTACGTGGATGGTAGGTTATGAATTCAAGTCTTGATTCTGTTACAGAACATTGAATAGATTTTTTGAAGATGTCCTTCATTAATAATTCGAGATTGAAAATTACCAAGATCCTTCATTAATAGTTTGAAATTCAGAATTGCCTAGATCCTTCATTAATAGTTCGAAATTTAAAATTGCCAATATCATTCATTGAAAGTTCAAGATTCGAAATCATTATCAAAATTTTTCATTAATAGATTGAGGTTAAAAATTACCAAGATACTTTATTAATATTTCGAGATTCAAAATTATCAAGATCCTTCGCCATAATATCTGTATTGTTATGTTAGGAGGAGAAATTAAAATTTAAAATATTCCTTAAAATATGTATTTTTTGTCATTATATATATAATCTATAATTATTTGGAAAATCACCCTTCGTTTGTGAAAAATTACGGAGAGTTCTTTTATTATATTCAATCTTCCTGCTTGTTTAACTGAAAGATATAATAAATATTCGCTCAAAAATTGAAGATAGAGAATTGTTGATTTCCTTTCAACGTTTTCATTTTATTTATTTATTTTTTTTTCAAAATACTCAAAATTTTCCGGTTTATTTTACAACTATAATAACTGTTTACGCTATGATTGTTGAAAATAGCACCCGAAACTGTATAAAAAACACCGATGGAAATTATATAACAAGATACTTGCAATGTATCTCCCTAAAAATTGTGTTTTTTTGTATTCAGATAGTTTTATGTCTGAGAAATGTTGAAAATATAAGTGTTGGTTAAAATAGGAATGGCATTCGCTTTTATTGATTCAATATTTGGTCTTAGAAAATCGAGAAAGTATTGTTTAGAACAATGGAATATTTTTATATGGTAGATGTTAAATATTTATACATTGGTTTATACTTTTTATTTTATTTTATTTTATTTATATTTATTTTGAATACTACAAAAAAGACGTAAATTCTATAGTAGGAACAGTTGAGTCTTTCTTACCACTTTTTCAATATGACTAATATATATATATATATATATATGTGTGTTTCTTAATAAAATATTCGCTATTTTTTCTGTAATAAAATCATTATTTCATGCGATTAATTGCTCTCACCTGTTGATAGGAAAGTGCAAGTTGCTATAGGATGTTGAAGAAATTTAATTTTGTAGTTGAATATACATAGCAGAAATTCGTTTCAAAAATCTTTTAACACGGATTAAATAAGTAATGTAGCAGTTTTTTAAAAATTCTAAGAATAATTTTTTTCGAGTATATTAATTAGCATCTATTTTCTTACATGAATCAATGCATACAATAATATGTAGTTCATTGATAACAGGGAGTAAAAAACAAAACGCACTTTAAAGGTAACAATACAAGTGCGTCTGGGAATTAAAAAGTTTAAATTGTAAATTCTAATTATTTTTTATCTAGTTCAAACTCAAACTCGGTAACAAAACAACCCATGAGGGCTAGGGCCTACTGTGCCGATTTCAGTATATGTGACCATTGGGCGCAGAGGTGCACGAGAAGATGTCTCGATCAAGTGGTCAGTTTGAAGCGAAATCCCCAAGCAAGCTTGGTACTCATGTTATCGGCCCACTGCAGTAGGGATGAATAGGTGAGTCGACCTTATCCGAGGATAGAACCCCGAACCTGTCGTGTGGAAGCGCGATACGCTACTACTCGGCCTCTTTTTATCCAGTTAACTATTATTAAAAAAAGTCAGAGTCAGGACCAGAAATTTTATTTTGGGAAAAACAGTTTTAATACATATTGATTCTGAAAATCTTTTTTTTATAATTATATATGATTTAATAACCTATTTTATGTTAATTATGTTAATTTAAGCTCATATTGCATCAGTTTTCTGTAGTATAATTTATTACATAATGTGCAATGAATTATATGTTTAATACATAGACATTTAATATTCCGTTGAAAAATTTTTTTCCATTGCCTCTATAAAAAGAAAAATACGCTAAATAGCTATAAGTTGTATCTCAGTTATACAACATTATCTATCTGTGATTTTTATTGTTGTTGCCCTAAAACAGCATGAATCTTAGTTAAAATTCTTGCATTTTATACAAACAAAATCATCATCATCATTTAAAAAAAAATAGTACAAAGTTATATTAGAAAAAAATATAGTAAGTTTCAGAACTTCTTGTATGTCTTACAATATTTACAAGAAAACAAGAAAAATTAATTTTTATTTTGAATAAAATATATGTACCATTTATAAGATCTATTGTGAAAGTTGCGTATATTTGTTATGATAATAATAACAGAATTTGGTAAATCGATATTTAATATATCTTTTATTTTGAACTGAAAAAATATTTTCGTTTGATATTATGTATTCATGATGTATGTTTGCATGTAGATTCAGAATCAATTATTTGTAGATTGTAGTTAATTGTATTTCTGTAGAAAAGGGGTGGGCAAATAATGGCCTGCGGGCCACATGCGGCCCACAAAGAGTTTTTTATCCTCCGCCAAGACAGTCGGAACACCAAATAGACTGAAAATGCTCTCCATATTTGGTCGAAATATACTTTTAAAAGCAAATATAGATGAAATTAGCTAACATTAACTAGCAGGTTGGGATGAGAGTTTCAATAAACAATTTTTCTCTTGATTTAAAAAAAAAAATTGTAGAAAGTGTGATTGGGTACATTTGTCTCATTAAACTAATTCTGGAACAAGATGTACTTGCAGGTATAGATGATATGAAATTAACACAGTAAATAAATTGAATAAAATTGCCACTATTTTGTTTAACTTATGTGGTACAATTTTTTTTATCTTTTCTGAGATACAAATTTCACTAATGAATGCAATCATTTTTAAAAGTTAAGTTTCTCCGATATCCTCCTCTTCCACAATGTGGGCCTCGTGCCAAAATAATTGCCAATTCCTGTTGTAGAACAGTCATATTTTAATGCCCTTTTAAAAGCTTCTCTTGTATGTAATGGAATCTTTGAACTCAATTTTTAACCACTTTAAAAGATTAGATTAATTCAGAATTATGCTCACTTTCCAGGATGCAATGATTTAATAATTTTGTTTCATTGTTCTGATCAGGATTAACGATTTCCCATTTTCAGATCCCATCTCGCATCTCGCGACTAATTCCAGATTTGGCGACTAAAAGATTAAGTTACAACTTAATTCGATTAACTATAAAAGGGTGTTTTTTAGTTTTTTTAAACTGTAATTTATTTAATGAAGGTTTTGGATTTTTTGTAAATATTGAAGTAAAGAAATAATTATTTTTAATTATTAATAATATCTGAAGAATTTTAAATAGATAATTTTTATAGAATCATCCGGTCATTGGTCTTTTATTGAGTATTTTCACTTTTAAATAAAATATTTTAAATCGTTGAAATAAAAAAAAAATTTACAATAAAAATATTTATAAACCAGACGTTATATATATAAATATATGCAGAAATATTAGGAACCACAGCTTATGGAAAGTCGTTTACTTCCAAGTCTTTTCGAAGAAATACGAACGAGGTCATTGCACGCGACAGATCAAAATTTGAAGCATGATGCCACCATGTTTATTTTAATATTTTTCAATCCGAAAAATATCGATTACAAAGACTGAGCAGAAAAGAATTTATTTATCTTTTCTCGTGTGAAATGGTATCAGTCATCATGTCGCGAATTTCTTTTTACCCCCCTTTTTTTTCGGGTTTTTACTTTCTGCTTTGGTTTGTCTGTTTATGAGGTAGTTTGTTTTGTCTACTTTTCTATCGCTTTCAGAAATTCTTTTTTTTTTTTTTTTTTTTTTTTCATGATTAGTATTTAAGAAAAAGTCTTTGTTCTCGTGAAAGGTTTGAGGTGTTTTTCCGTTTATTGTCCTGCTCGGGCCCATTTTTTTTTTCTTGAAAAACTATAAGAACAATGGACTTGTTTGAACGTCTTTGTCATTTAAACAATACTGCCTATTTTTAATACACACTCACGGGAATATTCTCAGTTTTTTTAACATTAAAATGCCATTTGGAGATGGATGCATTTTTAATGTCTTTATTTTAAGTTAATGTAAGAGCATTCACTCCCGCACGCTGTATACAAAAGCTTTTCTTATACCCCTTTGAATATTAAAAAATATTATTTCCTGATTGTGATCGGAAAATAATCGAACTACCTGTTCATAGACGCTCAAATACTGATATACTATATGTATGTATTGGTAATATAATAGTACAAACTGAAATGCAAAAATGATGAATTAATACTGTAAGCAACTGTAACAATTAAATCTCGTCTATTTCGAGAAGCATGACTCGAGAACCTACCTCGTATTATCGAAAATACGAAGGAAAATGTAAATACAGTCGAACTTCTATATTGCGAACTTTTTCCTGGAACCTTGAACATTTCACGATTTTCTTCGTAAAATAACCTCTCTATAGCGAAGCAAATTTTCTATATAACGAACTCTTTCTTTTGTGATTCAATTTTTGTTCTCCCCTTTTTTTTAAAGTATTACTGAAAAAATTTCAAGTTATTCTCTCTTTAACACATTTTATGGTGGTCATAAATCTTGCACTGGTTTTATTAGATCCTAACTCGCCGAGAGCAATAGAGTTCTGGACGTTTCATCCAAGAAGTGCAACCCTTAACCCCCATTGCCCAGTTCACTAGAAACATCTTGGATATCCTCTTTCACCTTCAGTGGAGTTGTCCCGTGTTCTAATTATAAAATAATGGAAGTTTAATATTACTTGTGTGCTTTAAATTATAAAATGTCCTTAAAATTCATTAATTTTAGTATAAAATTATTTTCATAATATTGAAAATACAATGAATTCTTCGACATTCTTTTTTCTTGTTTTCTTTGCAGTTTTGCTTTCTTTTTTGATGGGTAAGACACATAAAATAAACATGTGTTAATTTTTAAAAAAGGAGTGAGTAATTACTTTTTTTAATATATAGTGTTTATGAATTTAAAATTTGTTTTAAGTGGTTTAAAAAGCATATTTAAAGATGAACCTCTGTATAAGGAACTTTTTTCTGGGATTTAGCGACTCCGTTATATAGAGGTACGACTGTATATCGCAATTTGTGTTCAATAATGTTTGTTCCGTATTATTAACTAAGCGATAATCGTCTTAATAAAGAAGAAACTTAAATTATAGAGAAAAAACTGCTAACAGTATAGCATAGTTGTTTGTAAAATACGCTACACAGTTTCTTCTATAAAATCTGAGAATTTTTATTTTATTTTATTTTACTTGATAGAATTTATTGGGAATTCGAACTATCAAGTATACTGTATCAAAAAGTAATAAAAAATTGTGTATTTTATTAAAATATAAATAGAACCTATCTTTTTTTAACCATTACTGTTTTTAATTCATTTACTCATTGATTAATTAATTTCAATTTTTAGCCGCATCATTTTTTAATTTTCTTTTCTTTCATGAAATTTTATCGTTATGTATTTCATTTTTTCAATTTCTATCATATTTATATTTTAAATTTTATGAATTTATTAAAAAATTCATATTTTTACATTTATTTTATAAAACAAATAATTGTATTATTACTTTTATTTTAACTTTCAATAATTGGGTTTATTTCTTTTTAAAGGAATTTTTTTAATTTACTGGGAAATATGACTATTTTCTCAATTTCTTCCCGAACGAAAATTTGAAAATAATAATATACTTTTAAAAAAATTATGAAATAGATAATCTGTAGCACTTTTAATCTGCTAGTAATGTTTGCTTCAATATTTAAAAAATTTTCAATAACAGTTTTAGTTCTTTTAAAGGTATGAGGTATTTAAAAATAATTTAAAAATAAAGTGAAAAGATTTAGTATTTATTCATTTATATATATATATATATATATTCTTTTAACACTAGCATAGAAACACATTTTCTTATTTAATAAATACAATCATTAACTTTTGTCAAATTCTAAAATTACGAGGTATATATTACTCAAATGAATAGTACTGTGAGGTTTGATGATTAATTTTAATTTTTTTTATTTTTCCTCAACAAAAATAACTATACATATTTTTTTTTTCAATTGCATCGACATTGGTAGGACACTATGGTTATTTTCCAATCTTTCTATCATCTTAGATATGAAGATCTGAAAATAAAATTCATTTTAATGTAATTAAGAGTTTGCAGACTAAACTATTTAATCAGATTTGAGAAGTTTAAATAAATGCATTTGCGGGAAAAAATGACTATAACGTGTATTTAAAACTATACATTCTTCATAATTGTAAACAATTAATTGAATAATACAAAATATATTTTTTATTTCAAAGGGTTCAAATTTATAATCAAAGGGCCATTTAGAATAAAATATACTTTAAATCTGTAATAAAGCTAATTCTTTGAAATTCACAAACCCCGAAAAATCCTTATCTGGAATGATTCAAGAATTATTTTTACTCCTTGACTTATATGTAAAATTAAGAAATATTTTATTTCGCTATACCACAGAGTGACTTAATTTAAAATGAAATAACGAGAGACAAAATGTGCAAAATTGTTTATTGTTATTTATATCACAGATTTTATCACGTGTTTGCTTTACTATAAAGGAAATACTTGGAAGCATTTTTTTGAATTAAGTTTTCAATTAATAGATTAATTAACAAAAAATAAAACTGATTTATAACATTTTTGCATCGCTCCTTTATCCATACAATTAATGCTTAAAGGTATGTCTCAAATTTTTATGTATTATTTTACTTCGTTGATTTTTCTCAACAAAAAAAAAGAAAAAGAAATGAATATTCTCAATATTACGACTAATAATTGAATGAAAGTCTTGATTCAAATTTTCATAAAGGAATTATTTCATTGGCTTAAAAATCCATACAAAGGTCAATTAGAAATAATTCTGCAAGTCGTATGAGTAATTTTTGCTTATATAATTTTTATAATAAACAGAAACAATATTATTAAATAATAATAATTTGTTCAAAATCAGCTAATTTAAAAACGTTTCGATATGTGCTTGGGGTTTTAAATGTTTACTTTATTTGTTTATTTTTATGAATTAATGGTAATTTTGCTGTGTTATTAATTAGTTTATTTCTTTAATTTTTATATTGCAGTTACGAAATTTAAAATTACTTATACTATAGGTTACAGGAATTTTTCATTATTAAATAGGATCACAACACAAGCAAAATTCCAGTTCGAATGCATCTGTTTTATTGTATACTTTCATGTGTTTGGGAAATAAAATTGGTCAAAAATAACTCTTAACCAACAACGAAAGATTTTTTTTTCCAAATGTTGCTTTTTTTTTAGTTGTGGAGTTTGAATGAAGTGCTTTATTCTCTGTACCACTTTTTTATATAATATTTTATTTAACAATTTATGAAATGTTTTGTTTTATATTCAATATCATGAATTTTTCATTCCTAATCAACGAGTATTTTTTTTGAATGTTTAAAATCTCTCTACATATTATATTCTTTAAATTTTTCTATGTTATGAAATGTATATCATTAAGTAGGCACAGTACAGGATATATAATAAAGTGAGTATGTTTTTACAACTAATTTTTTACCCTTCGAAACTTTATATCATTTAATGTAACTATTTTAACTCTGGATTTCATTTCATACTTTATATATAATTAACAGAAAATTATCTTTTCAAAAGCAATGGTATACTTAACCAATGTAAATGGAGTTTTTTAATTGATTTTTCATATATATATATATATTAAATAACAAAAACTATTCCATTCTCTGTAGATAAGTTATTTCCGTCCTCTTTATTTGAAAAAATTTATTTTTAAAAATGCATTATTTCTATTTTGAAATAAATACTTTTTTTTAATTTATCAGCAAATAAAAATATTCTTAGATTTATCATAATGCTTTTATGTTCAAATATTTTGATCGTTATTAAATGTTATGTTTACAGTGTTACTAATTTTGGGAACGGAGATAAACAATAAAAATGAGCTGGCTCCAGAAATTTATAAAAGAATCATTGCTGCAAATAGATGTTTTTTTGCCTTGAAAAAAGTTATTTAAAATTCAGTTTTCTCAAATTAAGAACTAAACTGCTTCTTAACATAAGTCTTACAAGATCTGTCCTGACTTATGCATCAGAGACTTGGCCATTGATTTTACGTAATGAGGAAGCTTTGGGAATTTTCGAGAGGAAAATCTTACGCTGCATTCTTGGTGGAATCCAAGTGAATGGATCAAGGAGAAGAAGATCTAACTTAGAACTTTGCAAAATTTACAAACTACCTGATATTGTAAAATTTGTTAAATTACAGAGACTTAAATGGGCTGGTCATCTGGCTAGAATGAATGAAGATCGTTGCTGCAAGAAAATCTTTCTGGAAAAGCCCATGGGAAATAGACCTCGGAGCAGACCCCCGTTAAGATGGATTGACTGTGTTGAGAAGGACCTAAAAATTTAAAGGTCAAAAATTGGGAAAATGTTGCCAAAAGTAGAGATGTCTGAAAAAGACTTCTGGAGAAGGCTTGGGCCTACCCAGGGCTGTTGAGCCATTGAAGCAGAAGAAATATTACGTTGCAATATTTTTTAATTGAAGAATTATAAAGTTACGCGCATTTAAAGGCAGTTACTAATTCATCTCCTGAAAATTCGCTGCAGTGTATGTTTTTTGTATTGCTTAAGTATAATATAGAGTTTTCTGTCTTAGAAATTTTCTTATTGTTTTCTGAAAGGATTACATAAAGTTATAATGATGATAATATCATTTTATAAATTATTTATGTGGTTCATATGTGGAGAGTATATTAATATTGTGTACAATTTATTTTCTATGCAGCATATCTATTTATTCATAAATGAGATATGTGCGCTCAAAATTTGTCAAGAATATGTTTATAGTTTTTATTTATCTCTCGCTTTAATGTTATTAAACTATAATTTAATAATTTTTTCCTTCGAACTATTGTTGCAACTTTTTTTTTTATATCAACAATGCTATTTTTTCCCTCGGATAAAATGATCAGTCGAACTTTATTAAAAAATTTTTAAATTTTAACACTCAATAAGTTTTATAAAGTTATATAAAAAATATTTTCAAAATAAATATGAGAATTTATTTATGAAATATAGTGTTGAATTCACATTTTTTAATTATTAAGACATTATAAAAATATAGTTGAATACACACCCACTCAAAATTAAAGAAATATGAAGACCTTATGTTAGAAAACAAATTCTGTCAGAGAAACAAATTTTTTTTTCTCGGATAAAATGATCAGTCCAACTTCATTAAAAATTTTTTTAATTTTAACACTCAATAAGTTTTATAAAGCTATATAAAAAATATTTTCAAAATAAATATACGAATATATTTATAAAATATGGTGTTGAATTCACATTTTTTAATTATTAAGACATTATAAAAATATAGTTGAATACACACGCACTTAAAATTAAAGAAATATGAAGACCTTACGTTAGAAAACAAATTCAGAAGAAGAAAAAAAAATAGATGTTGTTTTTCTTGTGTTTTGTTTACTCATAATATTCATCTTTCCCTTGTTCTAAAATTCTGCGGCTTTAAAAATTAAAGGATGAAACAGAGGCATTAATTTTCATTTCGTTGATCTTTGGAAAATCTCTACGGTTGAAAACTTGCCCTCAAAAGTCAGATAGAAACATTTTGAGATATAAGAGGCGGTATAGAGAAGAACTCAAAGGAAACTCAAGTTAATCTATATAATTTTTATTCAAAACTTTTCACGATAATTGCTTTGTTATTTATAAACACGATAATTCTATAATGGACCCTTTTCTGGACAACTTCCAGTATTATATAATTTTCTTGGGGGATGGGGGGGGGTTGTAGCGTATAAATGAAATTCTTAAGAAAGACGAAAGCGAAAGTTTGAGAGACGTCTGAGTGTATGAAAAGTAAAGTGTTTAATTTTTAAAGAAATGAAAGGAATTTCTTTTTCTTTTTGAAGCAAGTACGATGTATTTCATAAAACAAACTTTCTTTATTTTCGTTACTCTAAATATTTATATTTTTTATGATATAAAATTTATAAGTTGAAAGATTTTTTTTTTCCTGGTGAGAGTTTATATAATGGTATATTATTAAGTTATAAAAGTATAGAGAAAAGGATAATGTGTGAGTAAAAATTTTATTGTGAAATTCGTAATAATGTTTACTTTTCTATTCGCGGTGATTAAAATTTTTTATTCAATATTGACTTTGAATTTTATTATGTTATTCATGGTGTGATAAAAAGAAAATGAGTTAAACGCCCTTTGATGCTTTAATTCAGAGTAATACAATTATCAAGCAAATGAAAACTTTAATTTTAATTTCTTGGGAAAATGTTAAAATAATTGCTTTAATTAAGATATTCAAATAAACTTTAAGCATTGATTAAAAGTAAATTTTTAGCAAAAATGCGCAAAAAAATTATGTATTTAAGTGTATCTACATTTTTGTGTTGATTCATTATAGTTTTGATTTTTTTTTTTATATTTATATGGCTATGTGTGTGTGTGTTCCTATTTGTCTATATTTATGGCTATGTTCCTATTTATGTCTATATTTCTGTATTTATGTCAGAAAATTTCAACTACCTTCACATTGCACTATATTTTTGAATTAAGGTGACTGCCTACCTTTGGACCCAATTTTTTATAAAAACAAATTTTTGAAACAAATTGAGTGTCTTAGGAAGAAAAACAAAAATAAAAAATATGTAATTACATAAAAAATTTTAAATAAATATTGCACTTTTAGAAAAATTGGTTGCTTTTAAGGAAATGTTACCAAATTTTTACTAAAACGAGTAACACTGTATAAAAATTTCTAATACAGTTATCATAATTTTCTTTATACACAACATACATATTACGGTGCTCTTCAAAATGAACCAAAATCTAAGAGAAATATTAAAATACAAAAAAATTACAGACAATTATACATAATAATTTGAAAATTTTAATGTTTTTTAAGTTTTTTCATTATAAAAAACTACCCTTAATGAAAAAGTATTTAACTTACAAGAAAACTTATGGTCCCCTTTATGAAAAATAGTATAATTAACATTCCACAAAGTTTCAAAACGTTATCTAGTTTGGTTCTTAAGATATCAGGTATCTGGTAAAGAGTTTCTTTCGAAAACATAATTTTGAAAGAAACTCATTTAAAGTTTTACCTTACTGCCCTTTTGCAGAGTGTTGCTTTTTAAAATCACTATAACTTTATTTCTACTTCGCGTAAAGGAAAAAGAAAAACTGTTTTGGAAAGAAAAATGTTCAAACTATAAGATTTTGAAGTAAAAAATGCCTTATGTTGACGAAAAATGACATTTTTACCTTAATATTGAATATTGACAAGATCCCTCAAGACTAGATTTTTGATTACATGGTCTATAATTCTTAGTATATTAAACAATTTAAACATGCATTTATTTAATTTTATTGCCATTGTAATTATTGCTGTTTTTATAATTTTTTATTTCTCTTTTTATAATCCTTCCTTAAAAAATTATGACATTTTTTCTCTTTTTTTTTTAAAACAAAAATTTCATTTATCTTAGAACTTTAGTAGCCATGTTTTATCAATAATAAGTATGAGAATTATTTTATTTTGATTATTAATTATTTTAGAAAACACGCGTAAATTCTCAAATTTGTAGGAGTGACTAGAGGAAGGCGAATATTATTTGTAAATGTTATTAGTTTATCAAATTTTATAATAAAATTTGTTAGCTATTTTAAATCTCTTTATTTCGTTTCCGAACATTTAAATTTTGCAACGTATGTTGAAGAAAAAAAAACCTTTTATAAAATTTTAAGTTCTTTTTTAATACAGTAATGTTTTTTAATGAATTTTTATGTTCCTTAGAAGTACCGTTACATTAATATTAAAATGTTTTATCTTCATTTGAGAATTTTGAAAAAAGTTAAGAAAGTTTTTTTAAAAAAAATAGGTATATATAAAACACGGGAGAGATAGTTAATAAATTCATAATTAGCAATTACTTTGAAACTCTTTGTTATGTAATTAAAATTTTTAAAGAAAGAACCAATAATAATAATAAAAAAAGCGATGTTTACAATATTAATTTTTTTTAGGGTCTTAATAGTAATAATCTAAAAAAAATTGAAAATGACCAACAAAATATCCTAGGAACTTTATAAAATACATCGTTTTGAAAAAAAATACATAAATTATAAACAATTGTTGTATGATAAATAATTCTTTCAAAATCCTTAAATGTGAACAATCTGCTTAGTAAATACTACTTTAATTTTGAATTTATAATTAAGGATTTAAAATACATACTTTTAAAAGACCTAAAATTGGTAAAATAAATATTTAAAAAGAGTAGTTAGTTCTTAAAACTGTGCAAAAATAATTTTATAAATAAGTCGTAACTTAAATGAGGGCTATGCCAAATAACACAATCGCCAATTCACTCCGACAGAAATTTATTAGTAATATTTTTGTATTTTAAATTAATAAATCTTGATTTAGATTATTATATTTTAATTTTTCTGCCAGTGGCTTAAAAGAAAGGTAGGGTTTCAATGTTCGCGCGCCCCGCCGGGGGGGGGGGGGGGGGAGGGGGAAAGTTGTCTATGTTGACCCCCAGTGATCTATGATGACTTGCAAGGGGTCCACGTTAGCGAAAAAAAAATTTGGGAGACCATAAGATGTAATTGGGGTCTACAATAGTGGCTCGCATTTAACCAGATCGCGACTTAAGTACAATCTGCCAAGAAAACGGTGTTTTAACCTAAGTTTAACGTTTAATTGCCCTTTATTCGGATTTTGAAACTAGGCTTGAGAATGCTTTGATTATCTTAATTACCACACTTGGCAGTAAATTCATATAGTCACACTGAAAATAGAATTAAATGTCATATTACTAGAGAAGCTGATCGGAATAGGCAGTAATAGAGATTTTAAAGTAAAGTTTAGACACGGATGTCAGCAATTTTAACTTTAAACAGACATACTTCATACCTGTTATTTATCCCAAATTATAGAGTATTGTGAGGAAGTTTTTAATTGCGTTTGATAGAGAGAAGGAAATTCACCACGGTTGCCAATCTCCAAAATTAAAAAAGAAAGAAAGAAAAGACTGGACACTACTAACCAAGGAGATTTAGGTTTAAACCTGACAAGATCGATGCCAAATGTTGAAAATTTGTTATTGAGGCACCAGATTCATCCCTCCTATCATAAACTTTTGCTTGATCAATTAGTTTATGTAACTGTTATTTTACGTATTAATTAAATTTTAATTTAATTAATGTGTTTCTTGTGTTTTAAACACTATATATTTCACTAAAGTTAGAAATTTAAATTTAAATAAATAGGTCTGTAGCTGCTGTCAAAAAGACATTTAAGTTGATAAATGTGCAAAAATTCAAAATTAGGTAAGCAAGGGGGTCTACCTCAAACCGAAAAACATGGCAAGGGTGTCTATGAGACAAAAAGTTTGGGAACCTCTGCCCTAGATCAACAGACTTGTAATTTTTTGCATAAAAATTATTTTATTTAACTTTCTTTTCCGTATTTTTTTAGAATATAACCCTCTTCCCTTGGAAAAATGAGATCTATATACACCGCTGATTTCTGCTTTCTTAAAATATAATTAAAATCCTTTCCTCTATCGTATTCCTTTCAATCAGTTCCATGGTAGTTTCATGTTTGTCAGAAAAGTTGTTTTCCTCTCCTTACGCCCCTTCCCTTTTTTTAATCCCATTTCCAGTGGCGTAACGTAGGGGAGGAGCAGAACTCTAGGGAGCTCAAAGAGTATGGTATGTTATGGTTTTGCAATCCTTTGTAAAATCCGGATTGGGCCCCCAAACCTAACTTTTCAGGGGGCCCTAATATTCCCGGTTAGGCCACTTCCCATTTCACTATCCTTGTATCCTGTTAGTATTTCATTCAAATTTTGAATACTTTCTTTCTCATTGCTTGTGTTTCATTCATTCTGCCCATTCTTGTCATTGTCATTTGCTGAATTCTAAAACTTTTGATTGGTTGATAGATCTTTCTTTTCATATTATTGTTGTCTCATTTATTAAATTCATTTTAAATTTACGATTTGATTTAGAATTACCATAATTTTTCGTATCTTTACATTTAGAATTATCATGCGTTTAAATTATTACATTGGATGAATCTCTTCTTCTTTTTAGTGATGAAGAAAATGCGACATTTTTTTTTTAACTTAAACATTTAATGAAGGATTTTATAGCTCTTATATTTTACTCACATGTTTCTTTATATTTAATTTCATTAGATAATAATAATATATATATTTTAGTTAATTAAAGTATTTAAATTAAAGTAATTAAAACAAAACTTTGTATTTAATGAACAAGCTAATCAACGTTTTGTCTTTTGTAGACAGTAATTTGCAATAAAAGTAGTTTTCTGTTATTTTATTCAATTAATAAAAATTTATATTAACACTGAATTAGTACCAATCAAAGTTATTGAACATTTCTAAGGCAGTGGAATATTCGGTTAAAATTTTGAGCTGCATATAGGAATTTTTGGTAAAAATTAGATTTAATAATAATCGTATAAATATTATCATTATACTATCTAATTTTTTAATTATACATGTACAATGTAAGTCACAATTTTAAATTTAGGGTTCTAAATTTTATTGCAATAAATTTTAGAACTGGAACAGAAAAATAAATATTACATAAAGCATATATTCTTCATTTACTTTTATTTTTTGTCACTCTTATTAACGAAAACTTTAAAAAAAATCGTATAAAAACACAGTTATATATATTTCTTTCAAAGGACTAAAATATGGAGGGGGGGGGGAAGGATGAAAGAAATATCTATGTAAATATTATTTTTTATTTCTTAGATTACATTAATAGAAACTAAAATTGTGCGATATTAAAAAGGACTATTATTTCTTTTCCTGTAGAACGTATTTTATATGATATAATGATATTAAGTTGGTTGATGAAGTTTTTTGAAGACCTGAATAAATATTATATCTATTTCGTCTCGGCTTTTAGTAAAATATTGAAAGGTATTACTGTGTGTTAACTAATCTTATAATCTTTTAGTAAAATATTTTAATTTGTGTAGATTTCCTTAAATGTAAAAATGACGACACTTAGCTATTTTATTTTAATTTACTTTGTATTTTTTATTAATGAAAAGTTTCCAAAGAAATAAATGTTTAAGGTATATTGTATAAAATGACACGGAGTTCTCCGAAGATTTCTTTTTCTTTTTATTCCTTATTAGAGATAATGGTCTCATCTAATTTAAACATGCTTATTTCATTTACAAAACTAGTTTGGGTAAATTAATGTTTAAATTAAAACTGATATTAGTGTTATACTTCCGTGATCCAAAAGTTTTAAAAATATATAAATAGTAGGTATCCTCTGCAAATTTTTATCCAATATTGTTTTTTTTTTATAATTTATATAAGCACATGTAGCAACACACGCAAGAATTTATTTCATTTTATCGTCTAAAAAAAA